>JANIVH010000016.1:0-329722 GCA_030557705.1 Taiozyma odintsovae
GTATGGGTGATACTCTACAGTTTTACAAAGAGATTCCTTTGACATCAATGCCTTATGGCCAAGCCATGGCTATCATGGCTTTAGTTGAGTATTCGAAGCTTTATTTGTAAATATACGATAACAAGTGCGCTTTAGGTATTATGTAGACCATTCAGTCTCTGTTTGACGATTGGACGATTCTCTTTTGTGCCTCGTATCAGCTGCCATCATGTGAAATGAGCAGTTGCAATAAGCGTATCTATATCATGGCCCCCTCCGGTTCACGGCAATTGTTATAAGTGTACGTATCTTAGCGGCTACATGTTTATAAGAGTAAAAAGTGAGCTTGTAAGATTAATTTACAATCAATAAACATAACGGAAGTTGACATTCTCAACGTCAGTAAGATCCTCGAAAGCGTGCTTCAAGTCATCGTCCCTCTGTGCTAACCCCATTTCGATAAGTTTTTCCTTTCTTCTATTTTCCTTCATCAACCATAATCTCATAAAGATCAATAGTAAGATTAAAGCAGCATAGCAGCCCATATGAGTACCAAAGGCTGTTAGATATCTTGGGGCCTCGTTTGAAAGGAAGACCTGGGGTCCAATAATGTTTCCCACTGCCCAACCAACAAAATTTAAGGTTGTAACCACAGACTTCTTCGATTGACCGGCAATGTTTCGAGACAGAAGTGAGAGACCAAGATTGGCAACACCCCAGAAGGATAAAGTTAGATAGTAACAGAATAGCAAAACACCCGTTCTAAGCTTGTATTGGTGAGACCCAACAGGATATTCTTGATATGTCAATGTCATCAAAACAACGGTACCAACAATAGAAGGGATCACATAGCAAATCATAAAGAAGATATTTTGAGAATACCTTTTTGATAAGTATGCCGAACTCAGCAACAAAAAGATCAAATAGCCACCCAAGACCATAGAAAGTAGTTGAGTTTGTAAAACACTGAAACCAAAAGAGGAAATGATGATATTAGCAAAAGCACCTAAACCAGACGTTGGCAATGAGGTCAAGAGTTGGATAAAGAAATAACAGTAGGTCTGTGGATCCTTCATAGCTTCCCTCAAATGCTCCCATTTGAACTTTTTATTCTGTAGACCTGTTTGATTGGAGCGAACTCTTTCGACCATAAGCTTCTTATCCTCCTCGCTGAAACATTTGGCACTCATTGGTGAATCAGGTGTATAGAAGAAGATAAACACACCCCAGAGGACGGTAATACAGCCATATGTTAAAAATAGAATCTCCCAGTTTCTCAATTGTGCACCTTGGATTAAAGTAAAACAATATGATAATAAACCACCAATGATTTGCTGACCACCATTCATCATGTACCAAAGCGCAACAATCATTGCTTGTTCTTCTCTTTTGTACCACATTGCTGACATGCAAATAAAAATTGGTTGACAGCAGCATTCAAATGCACCAAGTAAGGTTCTGACAGTGACTAATATGGCAAAGTTCTTACCTAAAGCATGACAACCTAGAACAATACCCCAAATAACAACGTTAGCAGCCAAATATTTAGCTAAGGGAACCTTCTGAATAATTAAGTTGGTTGGCAATTCAAACACCAAAACGGCCAGATACGTGCAAGTAGTTAGCCAAGAGTATTGTTGTCCAACCAAATTGGCGTCTTCTCTAATCCCCATAATGGAGGAGAATGACAATGTCCCTTTATCTAAAGCCTGCAAGAAGTATGTACCAATCATACAAGGCAGAATTCTCAAGTGAATTTGTTTTCTTAAACGCCTATTGGTTTCCTCATCTATTTCCACAGCGGCTTCGTCGATGTAGTTTAGCACCTGGTTGTCCACACTCTCAAAAACAGGTTGGTCACCAACTTTGTCAACGTTTAAATCTTCAACGTGTGAGATTTCAGCTTTCATTATATCAGTGTTTGACAATGATCTAGCTGAGCTCGCGTAACCCATTGTGATATTATCTTGATTGTTTCTCCTTGGCTAATATCCTGTTGGCTAAATGAGGATGTATGAGGGGTTTTATATACGTCTCAACATGGTCCTACAAGAACACCTCTCATCCTCTTTATTAACTAAGACCAGATAAGCCTACCCCAACATTTTGGGCCACACACACAAGTGAGAAACAAATGACTGCTATGTCAAGGGTGCAAGTGCGCGCTCTCTCGTCATTATTATGCAGGCCTAAGGGCCAATCCCCAGAGCTTAACAAGAAATTTACCCCAGAGTTTTTTTGTGGGTGATCAATTGTTATGCAGATCGAACACCTGGATCTGGGGCTGTTGTCTGCCGGCTAAATGTTCTCGCCTAAATTTTCTTTTTAATTCCCCCGGTCGGAGTGTTGATGTTGCATCAAGAAGAAATGTTGTTTTTTTTGCTTTGGGTGAGAAAATGGTAGTGTGTTGGCTCGATCGTATAAAAGTTGATCCGTCCAGTGGGAGTTTGAAAGATATAAAAACTATTAGTAAAATTCTTACTTTCTGTCTTATTCTTGAGACTAAAGTGCTTCCCACGATTAAATTAACAATGACCTATCCATCTAATAAGATTTTGAAACTCAACGATGGCAACACTATTCCAGCTCTTGGGTTAGGTACATGGCAATCAGCCCCTGAAGAAGTTTACGAGGCTGTTCTTGTTGCTTTGAAGGCCGGTTACAGACACATTGACACTGCTACGTTGTACAACAATGAAGAGGCTATTGGTAAAGCAATTAAGAATTCTGGTATCCCAAGAGAAGAACTATTCATTACAACCAAATTATGGTCCACAGGCCATAAAAATCCAGAAAAAGACTTGGATTTATCCTTAAAGAAGTTACAATTAGACCATGTTGACCTGTATCTAATTCACTGGCCAGTTGCTTTGAACCCTGATGGTAATGACCCAGATATCCCAACCTTACCTGATGGGAAGCGTGACATTATTTTTGAAGGCTGGGATCTTGACGACACCTGGGCTGAATTGGAGAAATTGGTTAGTGCTGGTAAGACGAAATCCATTGGTGTCTCCAACTTTACTATCAAAAACTTGGAAAAGATCTTGAATTCATCAAAGACCAAAATTGTTCCAGCAGTTAATCAAGTGGAGTTACATCCATTCCTACCACAACACAAACTACTGGAGTATTGCAAGAAGAAAGGTATCCTATTGGAAGCTTATTCTCCTCTAGGTTCAACTGATTCGCCAGTTCTGAAAGATGATGTTGTGACTTCAATTGCTAAGAAGTATGATGTTTCACCAGCAACGATCTTGATCTCTTGGGCCTTGTGGAGGGATACCGTTGTTCTTCCAAAATCTATTACTGAAAAGAGAATCATTGATAACTTTAAGGTAGTTGATTTGAAAGACGAGGATGGTCAAGCTTTGAATGAGATTGTTAACAAGAACGGTCCAAAAAGACTGATCACTCAGGACTGGTCTCCTGTCGTTGTCTTCGATAGCGATGAGTGAATCATTTTGAAAGCTCAAGCTTTCTCTTGTAATTAAAGCAGTTATAAACACTACACTTTTTTTGTTTTTTTTTGATCTTGATTGACATTAAATTTTTTTTGTAGAGATGATAATGCTGCAAATTTAGAGAAAGAAGTAATATGTGCCAACATGTGATTCTTGCTGCTCTGGTAACCATCCCGAGATTTTGGCAATTCTCGGTAACCCAATTCGGGGAAAAGTAAACAAAGTCTCAAAAAACCACAAAATTAATAAACCGAAAATTTCGAATCTAACCTTCGAGAAGTTAATCTCAACTTCAACTATCAAGACCTCCCCTAAACTTATAGACAATATGAATGAGTGGAAAGACTTTGTGCAACTTCCAGATAATGAATCAGCTGCTGCCACCCCTCTTAAATTGAGAAACGCTTTTATCGACAATCTGAACACTTCAAGTGATAAAAAAAGAGCACCAACGACCCCCTTAACTCCCTCCCTAATACAAAAGAACATAGTGAAGAGACAATTCACTGGAAGGCAACCACACGCTATTTCTGGCAAAGAAAATAACGAAGACATCAATGCACTGAGCACTGAGTATTCGCTAAATCTAGACAGTTGTTCACCAAAATCTAAGAGACAAGTTGATATAACGCCGAAGATGGCTCCTGGTATTAAACTTGCTGTGAAAGAATCCAAGAAGTCAAGACTGCAAATACTCAAACAATCTGAGAAAAATGCTGCTGATCAATCATTAACGGAGAGTGAATACAGTGAGGTTTCAACGATATCTGGTGAATCTCCGAATTACAAAGTCGGGGATAACTTAATTTACTATAAGAATGGTTATTATATTAACAGAGAAGAAGATTCATTCTATGAAATGGAAAAAGACGTGCTAATCAAAGAGAAGGAAATCAACAGGGTCAACAATCTTCTGGACTTCATGGCTATGGAGAGACAGTTTGAAAAAGAGCTATGATTTTTAGAGTATAGACCTTATTTGCAAAGTATACCATTTGATACCAGTTTGTATTTAGCCGTAGCCACTTTAAGAACAACTTAACAGCGAGCTGAGAATTTCGGATGAAGTTAATCTTTTGGTGGACTCGAACACCATCATTTTCTGAAATAGCGCTTTAATATCAGAGTCAGCAATTGGCAAAACTTCATCAACAGGAATACCATCTTTCGTGACAAGTTCCAGCTTGCTAAATGTTCTAGATTTTTTCGCTTCAGGCCAAGTATCTAAATTTGGAGTACCAAACGTTCTGAAGATCAAAGAAACTAGTCTCAAATCACCGTAGCCGTCATCGTCGAGAGCAGGTTTCGTATCTCGACTGAAAATTTTCGTCATCAAAATCCCCAGTGACCAAATGTCAACACCATAAGAATAGTCAGATATACCAAATAAAAGCTCTGGCGCTTTATAAACACCCGTGGAAACATCTGTTATTTTCTTGTCACTTGGCTCTCTTCCATGATTGTCAGGATACTCATAACTGATCCCAAAGTCTATGATCACAGGCACAGGATCAAAATTTTGAAATAAAATGTTCTCAGGTTTTATATCCCTATGGATAATACCTTTGTTGTGTAAAAAGCTCAAGCCAGAAGCGATACCAGTAATGATTCTTTTGGCTTTCTCAAGACTTAAGTTGTTCTTATAGACTGGGGACTTATCCTCGTCGCTATCAGCATCAGTTTTCAACAGGTAGGGATTGAACCGCTGTTTAACAATGGTGGAGTTCAGCTTCAAATAATGATTTAGCGTGTATGGGTAGTAAGGGAGAACAATAACCTGATCTATCGCGTCAACAGTGAAGTTACAAAGCAATTGAATGATGTTTTGATGTCTTTCAGTGTTGAACTGAAGGAGTAATGCAACTTCCTGGCGGGAGTTATGCGGTGGTCTGTCTTCGTCTGGGGTTGTGATCTTCAAAGCAACAATTCTATGTGGGTCTGCCGTTGTATCAGTTGCTTTGTACACCTCACTGAAGCGCCCACCGGAGATGTACTGCTGATCACTATACTGCGAAAGTTGTCTCATATTGTGGGCGATGTGGCGGTTTGTTTTAAATAAAATTTATCAGAGATTGTATGTATAAGTTGAGCTGAATAATTTGACACTTTTTTTCCTGTAAGGGCTGAAATTTAGAAGTCTAAACAGCCCTAACTTTCAGCATTGCAGCTAAAACGAGTAAATACCAATTGGAAAATGGCAGATGACATGGACTGGAACACACTATCATTGAGAGCTGGGGATACAATCAGCCAGCGGAGTCTGAAAGAAATTAGCGTTTCCACGGCCTTGGACTTGGAAGACATCCCACTGTTGAGAACAGCTGCTAAGGGGAAGGATGGACTTGTTGAAGCACGCTACAGAGGAAAGGCATGGCCATTGCTTCAGGAATCTAAGACTGAAACTTCGAGTAACACTGCCATGGAAAACTTGGAGAATCATGGGGACGAAGGCCAGGTGAAATTAGATGTCAATAGATCGTTTGTCTACTACCCACTGCTCATCAGTGACGAAGAAAAGGCTGATTTAAGAACAAAGCTAGAGAGAATACTGGTGAATATGCTGCGAAACCATCCAGAGCTGTCTTATTACCAAGGTCTTCATGACGTTTGCTCTGTCATCTTGTTGACTCTCCAAGACGAATCCACCTCCTATCAATTCTTTGAAAGCTTTGCCCTATCACATTTAAGGGACTTTATGATGCCAAATTTGGACAGCTCTCTGGAGACTCTTAGAATCATTCCTGAGCTTTTGCAATCAATTGATCCCGTTTTGTACAAGGATCTTGAGATTTCCACAACTCAACCATTTTTTTGCCTGTCCCCTATTATTACTCTTTTCTCTCATGATTTGAAAACATTGCCGGCATTGAGCCTAATTTTTGACCAAGTTATAGGCTATGGTTCAATAATTGTCATTTATTATATTTATGTCATCCTTCTGATGAATAAAAGGGATGTCATCTTAGAGAAAATCGGGGATGAAGATGATTGCTTCAGCAAAGCCGATCGAGTTCACAGTTCTCTGTCGAAGTTCCTAGAGAATATTAACTATGACGACATAAACGAGGCTATTTTAGATCTACCAGAGATTCTTCGAGAATACCCATGTTCAAAACTGAAAAGTTTGAAAGGACTAAGTCCTTTCAGCGTCCTTAGAACAACTTCTAGTCTGGCACGTGAACATGCGACTGTTGACTCGTTCCAACAGTTGTTGAACCTGCAAATCAAAGAGCTAAAGAAGCCCAAGAAGCTACCACAACCATCTTTCCTTGTCAAACTCATTAATTCTTCGAAGACCAACAAGCAACTTTTCAAGTGGACCATCACCGTTGGTATTTTAAGTTTAGTTATCAACATTCTACTAAATAAAAACAGTGGTTTAGAATTATTTCAAGCTTTGAATAGTTTTGTTCAACCAACATGGAGTGCTGGTCTTGGTGTTTCGCGACAGGTAAAGGACTACATCAATCTTGGATAGTACTAATACAACATTACTCATTCATAGTTAGCCAACTGTTGAGCGTAAATTTTACTCAGTTCCGACCTCGTAGACAAACACAGTCTCTGTACTCGAGCCTTCCCAGCCTCTATTCCCACTGGAACTAATCATATATCTATATGTTGGGTCAAACTGAACATCGGAGATAACACCACCATGATGTCCGGGAACAATCATGAAAGGGGTCTTCTTATGAGCATTGCCGTGAAGTCTCAAATCATACATTCTGATATTGTCATAAGAGCCACATATAACATGGTTACCGTTAGGAAGAGCTCTCACTACCGTCACTGCCCCAGACACTGAGGGGAACTTCAACGTTGTCGCCGGACTAGACTCTCCAGAAGATGTAAAAGGCATTTTTAAAGAAAACTCCTCCACTGTGCTATTTCTTCTACCTGCGAATATGGAATTACCGTCAGTTGACCAGCAAGCAGAAACACACCATGGTGGTGTCCCCTTTGGGGCTCTAATTTTGATAACAGCGCTCTGAGTTCGCAAATCCCAGACGTTGATGGAGCCATCAATAGAAGATGACATAAAGACGTTATCGTCTAAGGCTGGTGGTTTTGTTCCTTCACTTGATTTGTTTTCTTCGTCGTCATCTCCAAACAAAGAATCCATATCATCATCTTCGTTAGCATTAGCATTCTGTTTGATCTGCTCAACTTCAATACCACCCGTCGGTCTATACTCCAAGGAACTGATTTGCCCCGTGGCTTGAGTAAACTGCGTTATTTGTCTTCCAGTTTGTAAGTCATGTTGACTGATCGTCTTATCCCAACTACCTGATATGAATTTGTCCTGTGGCTGGTTCAATCTCAGGCAAGAAACAGTATCGGTATGAGCTGAAAAGTGGTGTATTATAGTGCCCTCATTATGTCTAGTAGACTGTAAGTTGACACCACCATTCTGTAACCCACTCAATAGCCATAGACAATTTTTCTCAACCTCTAGGGAGAACACAGGTGATAATTTTGGAAGATACAAGTCTTTAGCAACAGATGACCTTTTAACGGGTATTTCATTCTCCCAGTATCCTACCAGAGAACCACCGTTGGTTATGCTATCAACCAAAGAGTGTTTCTGGGCTGCAGTCAGCTGTACTTCACCGTCAACAGATGCAAAAAAATCGTATTTTCTTATGTAGCCATCCTCGCCCCCAGTGAACAGTAATTTTGAATTGATTGAAAGAGCGACAGTGTTTATTCCCGATGCATATGGGATAGCGACAGTTGGGTTAATGTCATATGTATCAGCAATCTTGGCTTTTATCTGTAATCGGTTATAAAAGCTCCGCAATTTTGATTCATCATCTGTTAACATGGGCTGTTGAGAGTCATTGGTCTGTGTTTTTTCAGTGATCTCAGTGGTATGTTTAGAGGGCGCACTACCTTCTTCATCATCATTATCTTCTTCGTCGTCCTCCTCATTGTCCTCTTCTTCGTTTTCATCCTCTTCATCTTGGTCTTCCTCTTCGTCCTCCACAAGATCTTCATTTTCTTTATCGAGGTTAACCAACTCTTCTTCCTCTTCCTCTTCTTCTTCTTCCTCATTATCTTCTAATTGAGCTTCGCTGTCTTTGAAAAAGTCATCGCCATTGAGACTCATGGTCGCTAATCCTGTTTGAAGTTTGTTTTTGGGCTTCTAAGCTGTTATATTGACGTTCTCGGTATGCTTCTAATTGGATTTTGGATTTGAATAGGCTCTTCGCGAACGTGTTCTATATGGATCCCCGAATGCAATCTGCCAATTTGGGCCAAACAATTTGTAGCCTTCTTCTTGCCTCCCAAGTAGCACCCAACTCAATCTGTCCACCATATGTCCGAGCACGCTGTCGCAACGAACCACCTAACGTACAAGTTCTCCAACGGTAAGGTTGGGTTGGCCAATATTACCATAGAACTTCCATGGAACTCAAGAACCCTTCTGATTGGTTCCAATGGTGCAGGGAAATCCACACTTTTGAAGTTACTTGCAGGTAAAACACTTAGTACTATCGGTACAATTGCCATTGGTGGACATGACCCGTTCAGGGGCGGATCAGATGCGTCAAACATTACAACATATCTTGGTACGGAATGGGCATCCAACCCAATTGTCAGAAGAGACATCCCCGTCACCGTGCTGATTGATTCGATTGGTGGTACTGTCTATAAAGAGAGAAGAGATGAATTGGTTGAGCTACTAGACATCGACCTAACTTGGAGAATGCACCAGGTCAGTGATGGTGAAAGACGAAGAGTCCAACTGGCAATGGGCCTCTTGAAACCATGGGAAGTTTTACTACTGGATGAAGTGACAGTGGACCTGGATGTTTTGGTTAGACAGAACTTGTTGAACTTCTTGAAGAGGGAGACCGAATCCAGAAAGTGCTCTATTATATATGCCACCCATATCTTTGACGGTCTAGGTTCGTGGCCAACTAATGTTGTCCACATTCAAAGTGGGAAAATCTTGAAGAACTTGAAGTATGGGGACGATATCAAGTTCCAATCTGGAGGTGATACTGACATCACAAACCATGATGAAGCAGAAGAAATTGTAATAACGAGAGATGATATAATCAAGATCAAAGCTATTCGAAGCATTCATCCACTAGCTCTGCAATGGCTAACAGGTGATCTGGACACTAGAGGCTCTAGAGAAGAAGGCGATTTAAATAGACCTAAATGGGAAGATCTTGAAAAGGAACTTGCCCTGTTTTATGATGGTGGGAGAAGGGTCACCAGCTATTTCGCTGCCACTAGAAAATAAGTGGTCTTTTGTATAACTCACAATGTTATTTTGTCGTACCATCTACACTGAGAGTACATTGTACGTGGTTTTTATAAGTAAACAGCTTAATGTAGTAAGGCTGGTATGTGGTAGAACCATCCGCCAGAACCATCCGCCATGGGACATAACCCATCAGTTATTAGCTCATTTTCTGAGCTACCAGTGCCTTGCAATACTCTTGAAGATTGTAAGCGAAAGTGTATGGTACGTCATGTGAAACACATGCCACTTTCGGTGTACTCCCTTTGGATGGTGGACCCACCCAAGTTTTAGCTTCCTGCCCAATTAATTAAAAAGTCTCGCAGTGGAGATAATGGTGGGCACTGTGTTTCATTTAAGTAATATATACTTCAAGTGATCAGTGCTGACGAATCTCGTATCTATAGTCTATTGATACGGTTGCCATTCCTCAGCTCGGATGTGGCTTTAATCACATCCGAACACCATTGTGAACCGTACGACAAAAGACCCATTGCTAAACGAGCTCGTAAACGAGAGACGCGCTTCGAATCTAAAGAATCGGCTCGTTTAGAGGAAAATCAAAAAAAATTCACCTCTTTATAAACAAAGAAAATTCTCGTCCGCTACCTCACCCAAGTTGCTACAGCGTTCACTAGCCCACTCATAGCCATGGATTTAGTGTTAGAGTTTGCTGATACATATCTGCTCGACAGAGTTTACGCTGCGATTCTTCCAGCTTCCCTTTCTTCCAATATTTCACCTGCATGGCAAGATGCCTTAACCCTTGGGAACAGCTCCGTTGTTGATTTCATTAACGATCCTAGCCACGCTTTGCTATCCTCACCAGCTGGTATGAGTTTGAAGCATATTGCAACTGACTTTGCCGACAAGAGTCATATCTATGGTACAGTTCCTGTCTGGTTCAAGACTACCATGTACACTAATGCTTCTTTACTACCAAGATCTAACATATTCAGAGAGTTCATTTCATTGTTCGTTATCATGGTCCTCTTTGGTGAGTTACTGTATCTAGGTGTTGCTACCATGAGTTACTATTTTGTTTTCGACAAAGCCATCTTTAACCATCCAAGATATCTAAAGAACCAAATGTCTCTAGAAATTCATCAAGGTGTGACAGCAATCCCACTGATGGTTATCTTGACAATCCCTTGGTTTATGTCAGAGCTACAAGGTAACTCTAAACTTTACTGGGATGTTTCATCTGTCAAAGGTGGCTGGTGGTCTATTTTGTTACAGTTTCCAGCTTTTATCATGTTTACCGACTTTGGTATTTATTTGATTCATAGATGGTTGCACTGGCCAAAAGTCTACAAGTTATTACACAAGCCTCACCACAAATGGTTAGTCACAACACCTTATGCCTCTCATGCTTTCCATCCGGTTGATGGTTACGCCCAATCACTGCCTTACCATATTTATCCATTCTTGTTTCCACTGCACAAGCTAAGTTACTTGATCTTATTCACATTCGTCAATTTCTGGACGGTTATGATCCATGATGGTGAATATCTAGCTAATGATCCAATCATCAATGGTGCCGCTTGCCACACTGTTCACCATCTATACTTCAACTACAACTACGGTCAGTTCACAACTTTATGGGACAGAATTGGTAACAGTTATAGAGAACCAGATTTAGAGTTATTCGACAGAAGCAAGAAGAAAGCTGCAAAAACTTGGGAAACACAGATCAAGAAAATGGAAGAGATCAAGAATATTGTTGAGGGTGACGATGACGATGATAGAGTCTACGGTACCGAAGAAAAGCTGCAGGGAAAGAAACCCTCGGCTGTCAACTCCAAGTGATTAATGCTTGCCACGCTCGTCTTGAGACAACATCCCTCCAATATTTAATGATGACTACGACATTGATACAATTATTTACAGACCTTTCTTTTTTTTTGCCGACTTTAATAAGGATTACATATACAATTTGGGAATCGGTTGACTTTGGCCTTTAATAATGATGGGCCACTGCCGACAGCACCAATACATACACCTGAAGACATTTAACTCTGATCTCAGTAGTTTCTCTGATCCTGAATATGTGTTTTTGGGTTCTTGCAACTCTTCTTTGTGTAACTCGGCCTTTGGTTGCAATTTCTTTGATCTTTTGAGAATAGTGACACAAAACTAAATTTTTGCTCCAGAGATGACAAGCTGGAAAAAATCAAACACGATACTAAAGGTGGCAAACAAAACATTCCAAATTGCTCAGATTGAAGCGCTTTATAATTGTGGAAACGTGCAATTCGCTGCTGGTCTGTCATTGGCTACTTTTCCAACCGCTGGTTCAACTGCGTTTGTCAGTTACCAACTTGTATCACAATGGAAGAGCACTCACCCATCAGGATCTTGTCCAGTCAGTCGAATATACCTGATGACTCTTCCTTCTTAATTGTCCTTGCTGAAAACTAACCCTTCTAGTTGGTGATACCCCTGCCCTCCACTTTCTTACCCATCACCTGAGTCTTTTGTCCAGAGAACATGGGAGTCAATTCACTTTCGAGTGTGTATCGCTATACACCATGAACCAGACAACGTGGGTGGATGCAAACTCTGGTAAGAGTCACGTATATAAAGTGCCTCATGTTTTCCGCTCATTGGAACAATTTCGTTGTGCTCATATCCGAGATAGACAGATCTACGATGTGGTCTTCCTTGCTGGTTCAAGTTACCCCTCGTTGAAAAGAACATTGGAAATGCTCCAAAGCTATACAAACAAAGACACTGTGATCCTATTTGATGGTTTTGTTGGTTTTTCATTTGAACCTATGGTATATTCACTTTTGCCCACCTGTGTCTGTTTGACATTCTTCTTGGACGTCATTGTTAAATACGTGGTTCCTGGTTATTTTGTACACCAGCACTTAGATAATACTCAGTCCCCTCACATATTGAACTTGGGCTACACGGCAATACCCTCCAGTCAATACAATATTCCTTATAGTCAGTTGAAGAAAAAGTCATACTATTATCTACTTGAAGAAAACACGCATTTATATAACTTTGTTGAACTCTATCAAAAAGTACCAGGTTTGGTTGAGAGCTGCCAATCAAACAAAGTCAAAAAGTTTATAGAAGGAAAAGAGGTTTTAACTTTGGAGTCACTCATCTTCAAGAACATAGTTTTGATGATCATGGGTGATATTTTCTCAATCGTGAATGGCCAAAGTGATTTTGAAGTCATTTTGAACTCCAATACACTCAAACCCGTTCTGGAATCAATTTTAGCTGAGTTGGTAAGTCTAATGAGCGTTGTCAATATTAACGATATAACTTGTGGTTTAAATCCAAAGGTCAGCTCGGCCCAGTTCATCAAAGACTGCCTTCTCGAAAGAAGAAATGAAGAAGTGAAAATGACAAATCCATGCAAGGAAGAAGTTTATGACTACACAAACTGCCATCACATCAGCTTTGGGTACTTTCAAAGAACTGAGACACATGGCCCAATCATCTTATTTCATATCCTTGTTTTGTGTGATTATGCTGGTTTGTCCACGAGGAGCTTAAGCTTCTTATACTCCGTGTTCATTAGGTTGACACAAGGCGATTCATCATTCTGGCAATCAAGAATCTCAGAAGCTCCTGCAATTCAACGCGTATACACCGAAGGTGCGTCACAAGAAATAAAAAGGGGTGCAACAGGAGAGCATGGCTCTAACTCAACTCAACAGAATGCTCTCTTACCGGTCTCGACCATTGACCAAGACACTCGAATGGTTGAGGCTGATATGGCTAGAAGTTCTGCTTCTGATGATGGGGAGGAATTTGTTGATGCCCAAGAACTAGCACTCGCTGCTGCTGATGTGTTGGCGTATATTGGAGATATTGAGGATAAAAGTCACTCTAATCAGATGAAGCCAGAGCACATAAGCATGTATGGTGATTCAAAAGTGAATAGCTCAATCTCACAGGACGTACCAGTCTCCGGTCTGTCATTGAGCCCTAATAATAATTGTGTTCTTTCAAACGAAGATACGAACAACGAGGTGATGTATGAAGATGAAGAAAGGGGCAATTATGTCATAAAGGGAGACGGTGGGCGATTACTTCGAAGCCAGTCTGCTACAACATATGCAGACGCTGGTGCTATCGCCAATGATAATGAATTCATCTTGGATCCCAAGCTTTTACCTCCAAAAAAGGCACCAATGTCCATACGGAAACATCTTAGAAGAATTAATAGTCCCCCATTTGTCTATGAATATAGTGATAAAGGCCCAGAGGTACGAGATAGGCTCTTTGAAGAGAGTAAGAAGAGACTAACGAAAGGCCCTAAAAATCCGAGAATATCTGGTGATGATCTATATAAGCAGATTGAAAGAAGAGACGCTACCTTGACGAAATTCTTGGATGATAGTTGGGGGATAACAACAGACAGGTATGGAAGAGCCATCATGTTCCCTCCAGAAAGTAGGAAACCTCGACCTGATAAGAAAGACACGTACTAAGTTGGCCATTTGAAGTAAAGGAGGGAAACTGTCGATACACTTGGTTAGTAATTGATTTTATTGTATACAGATTAATCTATATTATTGACTTAGTAGTCGACTATATTCTAAAGGTAGTAACAATATCCAGTATTGTTGGACTGCCAAGTAAAAGCTGCAGTATCAGTATGCATTGGCGTTCGAAGTGAACGATATTTGATTGATAAAGTTGAATAAAACACAGAATTGAATCATAGGGCCATGGTTAGCCATTCCCAGTTGTTGTTAGGGCCTTCTTTTGCCTCTGGTTTTGAGCTGTTGTTGGCAGTCAGACCAGCTGTTGATGCAAACTGGAAACCGTTTGGCTCATCATACTCATACTTGTTCCCTTGGTCAAAGCGGGTTTCATTCAGTTCGGGCTTGTCACCATCGATCTCCATCAAATCTTCATCATTAGTTGGAGCAGATGTTTCCTTCTTTTTGGTTGTCTTTTTCGGAGCTTGTTTAGGAGTTACTCTAGCTGGAGAAGATGGATTGGACCCGGGAGTGGTTTTGGTGGAGTTGTTGGTGTTTGATCCTCTTTGTCTCTTCTTGATCACATCAGTTTTCAGTGATAGAGGTCTCACCACACCGTGTAACTTTAGGAATAACCCACAAGCGTTACATAATGGCTGACCTTCTGGATTTCTTCTCCACAGTGGTGTAGTTTGTGTGTTACAATTTGTACATCTAGTATTCCCATTTGATGTTGACTCGTCTCTTTTGCTCGCTATCTGAGTAGTAGAAACAGTTCTCTTGGTCTTTGGCATTTTTGAAGTCTGTTGTTTCTTTTTAATTGTAGATGCAGAACCAACAATAGAATTTCTCTTGGAGTTCACAGAAGATGATAATGGCTGTGAGATTTGATCTATGTCACTCTGGATAGCAAAGGAGTTACCTCTTGCGTTATCAATTGAGAATGATGTTGAGAACGACTGCGTGGATGGGATTCTCTTCATTTGAGTTGTGGATATACTGTTGATTCTTTGTGGCTGTTGTTGGTTGAAGTAATTCTCAAAAAATGAGCCGTTTTCGACAGATGGCGTTTGAACTGTTGAAGAAGCAGGTGAATGGAGCGACGAACCATATGCATTAGGGAAGAATTCATCGTTAAAACTGGATGCAGTTGGATGCTCTAAGTGTGAAGTTGGGTCGTAAGAATGACTAACAGCGTTCAGTGGATCAAGTAGGTTGCTGAAATCATGATTTGGAGAGTCTAGGAAACTTGAACCGTATTCTAAATGGGGAGTATAAGTTGTTGGATGTATTTGATTAGGCTGTATTGGGATCTCTGAGGACTTGGCAGATTTGGAGAACATTTCAGTACTTTGTGGAGTCGTTTCTTCTTGACCTATTCTCTTTATGTGCGCAACGTAGTCAAAATCATCGGAAGTTGGATCGTTGTTTAACTTAGGAGTACCTGTAGTGTCTTTGTTTTCGGTAAAGAACTTTGTCAAGTTTGAAGTCTTTTGGGTTGAGTTGAAAGAGTTATTGACAGGGCTTACTCCTTGGAAATCAAAGTATTCATCACCGTTGTTGGTGTTGTCAAAAGGTTTTATGTCCTGAAAAACTATCTGTTCCTGTGGAGGATGAGCTGGTTTAGGTGTAGACTTCTCTTCTTTCAGACGTTTCAGGCTCATCATTCGCCATGTGAGGTTTTGCATTCTTTCTTTGTAAGGCAGGGAAGCTTTGGCTTTGGCATACATCTTCCAAAGTGCTTCAGCAGACGAGTCATCTACGTCTCTCGTGAGATTGGACATAATAAGGTCTTTGTTACCGGGGGCCAAATGCAGCGGTGTGTGTGGGTATGGGTGTGTGTGTGTGCGGTTTCTGTGTTGTTTGAGTTTGGCTTCAAGGTAACTGTGTTTGATTAACTTTCAATTATTGTTCGAATTGCTGCAAGAGACGGTCTCAAGTTGACTTGTTTGGCCCTTTTCCTACTCTACGCATTGTGCGCCGTGCTGGCATCTCATTGGCCCGATAAATTCTTTTATCTATCGCAGCGTGCGTTTACCACTTTTTGGCAGCCCGGAACAATTACGTAAGCTGACATTGCAGTCGACGGCCCGATTCGCGGTCTTCCCGCGGGTATGGAATTCTCCCCTGTTTTTTTATTTTTTAGAGGAGGATGTCCAATTAAAGGGCCAGGGCTACTAAACCTGGACTGCCCATTCTGGCAGACGACGCTCTTGAAAGCTGTGGGTTAAAAAGGCACTACATAGATACGATTTGGCTTTTAATTAACTTGAAGTACCAAGTACGCGTAAAAAGCGACATCCTAATAAGGGTTACGTATATAAAATCCATCTTGGGCCAGCCAGTCACCTTTTTAATAACCTAATCAATAATCACATGAGTGTATCTAGTAGAACTCATGACTAAACAGCATTTGTGTTGTCACTTGAAACTTTCTCCACTTCAGTGTAGTCTGCTTTACCCAGTGACTCAGTGGAATGGACATCCTCGCCAGCGACATTCTTACCCAGTCTTCTTTGCTCTAGTGTTCTTTGGAATTCTTCTTCGCACTTAGAGGCTAACCAGGAATCGCTTGCGAATAAAAAGTCAATATCCTCCAAAGTTCTGTTAGCGGTCTCTGGGTATAGGAAATAGATCATGATAAACAAAATAACATTGCAAGCACCAAAGATGTAAAGTGTTTTTTCTTGAATAGCATCAAACATGATTGGACACATCAACATCAACCAACCGTTACCAATTGACCAGCCTACAACTCCTGCAGCATTACCAGCAGCTCTTAACTTCAAAGGAAAGATTTCAGATGGTAGAATCCATGGTGTCATCAACAATGTTGCACCAAAGACAGATGTGTAAATGAACACAAAAGAAGTAGCGGCAGCACCCCAAGCTTTGTTATTTGGATGTAATTGTTGAGCTTTTGATAACCCACCAGCTAAAAACATACACACTGCCATGGCGGATAAACCCCAAAAGTTAACAAATCTTCTACCCCATCTATCAATGGTCACAACAGCCACCAAAGTGGACAACATGTAGAAAGTGTTATTTAAACCAGCAATCCATTGTGATTTTTTAGCACTAAACCCTGCCTGTCTAAAAATGTCAGTTTGGTAGACTGTGATACCGGCAATACCAATCCATTCTTGCATAATTTGTAACCAAATGACCAACTGAACTCTTCTAGCAATGTGTAACTTTTTAGCTTTTCTAATCGCTTCCTTTGAGCCTTTATACCAATCAAAGAACATTCTAATGTAATTCGTTGATAAAGCCGAATCCTTCTCATAGTTGAAAGCTTCTTGAATCTCTTCGAATTCTTGTGCACCTCTAGTATCGCCTCTTAGTTTCTTCAATAAAGTTAATGCACGCTCGCGTTCGCCAACTTTAACAAGGAAACGTGGAGATTCTGGGCATAACCAAACAATGAAGAATAAGAAGATCAATGGGACAATTTGGAAAAAAATTGGGAATCTCCATCTGAATGAACTCATCATACCTATGTAAGATAAACCAAACTCTAACCAATAAGCAACAACAACACCAAAGATATTCAGAGTGAATTCAAAACAGATATAAGCACCTCTTGAAGTGGCTTCAGCGGTTTCAGATGAGTAAACAGGGACAACGGCATTAAGAATACCCGTGCCAATCCCAGTAAAGAAACGAGAACCAACCATCCAACTAACATTTTGTGCAGAACCTTGTAGTGCAGCTCCAGCAATAGCAACTAATGCACCTAACGCTATAGATTTAATTCTCCCAAACTCATCAGAAAAATAACCACCAAACAGACACCCCCATAAGGTACCAAAGTAGTAGATGGCAACTATACCACCTTGTTTTGTTGAATCTGTTACTATAACGGCACCAGTGTCATCCCAGTGGCCAAACTTCATGATCTTGACATAGTCTGGAGAGTTGTTGACACCACTCATCATACCTTGGTCGTAACCGAAGAAGAAGATCGAGAGACAAGCTAGCCCAACGATGATGTAAGTTAGTTTTTTACCATGGTAATGGTTTTCTAGCAAGAATTTCTGAGGAACTTGAAAATCTCTAAACTTCTGAACGTAAGACATCTTCGACTACGTATATTAAAGACGTGAAAGGGTGAGGCAGAACCAAAAACCTGGGGTTGACCAGCTATTTATACCCGACACGCTCCATGAAGAAAAGCTGACTCAACAATAGATTTATTTCTCTGCATTATGCTGCACCCCATTCGACGATCATACAGTGGTAGACAAATGAGAGCGTCTAATCTGGAGAGAAGCAAAGGACCGGGCCTCACAATTGTAAAAATGGAGGTGCTGACTTCAATCAGTAGCGCTCCCAGACATCTCGAGCCTCCGTATATGTGGGAGGAGCAGCCCTAACAAAAGCTTGAAGCTATAATTTGTCGAGTTTTTGATTCCCCAGAAAAGACCATAGTCGCTTGCGGTATGACATATATTTATTTGTTCGTGATGATGCAAGCTGTAAGAAAATCCTGGGGTCGTAGTTAAAGCCGAGCCTGAGAATCGTGGTGCAAACGTTCCCATAGCCTTAAGTTTACTGGCTAAACGGTGGATCTTTTCTCCGTCGACAAAGACTTTACTGACCGATCACATTAAATGGAGGGATTGTGCTGGTCGTATTAATCGCTGGGCCAGGTTAGTGGTCCCTTCCTCTGAATCAGTTGCCATCTCTAGCGGCGTCTTAACGCGAGCTGTGTTGGCTTCTGGGGACTGCTCATCATCAACTAGAAGCGTAACCCCCTTTCCTTTCGTTTTTCGAATTCCTCCATCGCATATTGGACGTTTCGACCTTCCCTAAATCAGTTTCAATCTTCGCTTTGATTTAAATGGTTCCTGAAGTTTACAGCCCATGCTTATCTCCTTCTGATTGAAAGACCCTCCATCAAGGAGGGATAAGCCGAGTGTTCTCAGAGGCCCCATCGCTGATTGTCTATCAGTTTGAACTATTTATTCTAAGATATGAGCCCTATCATTGAGATATGTCACTCTCCTCGTCGAACCGTAACCGCTTCGGCTAGAGCAAGAACTGTGAGAAAGGGTAACGTCATTGAACGTCGCAAAGTAGTACAACTGTAAACCTGGAATCTGGTCTAAAATGAAAACATGATCATGAAACCGACGAAATGTTATGGTCAACTGGCCAGCGATTTCGAAGTTCAATAATTGCTGAGTGCCTTAGAGATATAAGATTAACCTTTAAGCTTCTCATCTTGGCTTAGGGTCTTCGGTCTTGGGCCCAAGTTGTTTGTTTTTGACATGCATTCACCCGTGGCTGAATGACAGATACTACGGAGAACGTTTGAATCGCTATTCATAAAAATGTGTATTTATAATACTTTCTCGAAACACCGCAATACCGCTCCTGAGTAACAGAGATACTCTCATATCATAGCTAGCTTCAAGAATCAGTGGATTTCGCAACTTTAAATATATTGAATTATTAAATTAAGATGTGTGCTCTATTTTAATATTAAAAAACAAAAAACGAGTTACTCATTTAAGAATAATTTAAAATTTATAATATTAATTATATCATAATTAATTTATATTAATAATATTAACTAGCTCATCATGTAGTGAATTTTAATAGATATGTGCAGATTATCATGAGATAGACGGCCATATCGTAACTACGTTTTTTTAATTTAGTTCTGATTCAGATTATCATGCGTCATGAAATGACATATTAATCATATCATCAAAGATTTCCAGGGCGGGCCCGCGCGCGCTGCTTGCAATTTACCCGTGATTTTCGGTAATTTATTTCTGAATTAGAGAAATGCTCTTCGAATGCGGAGACCCGACAGGTTATGAGCTCTTGACAGTCTTAGGACAATTTTCGCGGCTCTCGATATGCCAAAATTGAAGAATGAGAAGTTCGTTAATGCTTACACAGATAGTATCACACGGACAATGGCGAACCTCCACGGGAGTACGTATCACACATTTATCTCAAAGACCTCCATAAAAGGCACTAACGCGCAACAGCAGGGTATTTGAACGAGGTCATTAGCCGATATGATGGTAAGTCAGCTGAAGAAGAGATGAATTCCTCCGTATTAACACATAATGATAGGACCTGCGCTTATAGAGAGACTACACGTTCTAACAAAGCTGGGCGGTGAAATCTCCGGAAGAGCCGCTGCTGCTGCACTGAAGCATTTGGGTAGGACTAACCAGTACTCGCCTTACGTTGACTCATTCATTTCACAGCTAGAAGAATTTTCAGATACTGAGGACCTACAGAGATTTAAAAATCCACAATGGGCACAAAGCTTACAGAACAGTAAACAGAATAGACTCAAGGACCTGGGTGCTGATAATTTATATCATGAAGCTGATGTCTCCAAAAATATCGAGGTTGCTCAGATTTACACATACAACAAACAATATTCTGAAGCGCAAGGTGTGCTTTCGAGCTCCACCCTGGGTTCGCTTACATGTCAGCTCGCAGAACAATCTGCCCAAGTTGGTATTCTTCAGGGTAACCTTAGCCTTACTTTGAACCAGGACAAGAGAATTGAAGCGTTCATCAGCACTTCATTATCAAGTGAGTTGTACTTGAAGAGACTGACAGATCGTGAAATCATTTCATATTGGAGAGTCAAGTTCCTCATCTTATATGCTGAGTTCTTGAAACAAAATTATGAGGAAGTTGCTAAGAGCATTTATGAGCTAATTAGACTACCTGCACTACAGACTGCTTCCGGAAAGAATATCTCTGCCGTTGATATTCTAAATGACACAAATTTCAATTCCTTCATTCACAAAGATGAAATAATCCTCATTTCCGTTATTTCGATCCTGTTGACCAGAAAAGCTAGCGAACTAAATGATATTCTAGCTGAACAAGAATTTATCACATTAGTGGGAAATAGATTGGCAGAGTTCCGTCCACTATTTGTGAATTTGAACTCAGCAAAGTTTGAGGAGTTGTTTAGTGCTTTGGACACCTACGACCAAAAATTAGAACTGGATGCCTTCATCTACAAGTCTTGGCCTAAAGTAAGATTAGCATTCAGGGAAAAAGGCTATGAATTATACCTATCGTTGATCCTGAGAGCTCAGAGCTCTCACCTATCTGAGAAACTGGCTATCTCAAAGGATCAGTTGGTGAAGGAGATGAATTCTTACATTGAGAAGAATGAGATTGACTTTTCATACGATCCTGAGAGCGATATCTTTCAACAAACGAAAGTAAACAAGAGAGAAGTCTTTGTAGAGAAACTAAGGGTTCTCTCTGAAGAATCTGATGCAGTTGAAGGACTTCTAAGAGAAAAAATTGACAAATCAACGAAAACGCACGTTGGTGCTTAGACACACTCTATAATATATGTTACAATGGCATCTTGCTCTATTAAGTATATACATTATGATTACTAGAAGACCTCTAGGACTTCGTCCTCGTAAGGGGTGCTCACGCCATGCTCAGCAATATGTTCAATGTCTGAAATTTCTTTGGCGGCCTCAACAGTAAGGTTTCTATATCCATCCTTACCAACTGCAATATCATCTTCGATTCTGATACCAATACCTCTAAAATGGGCTGGGAAATCATGGTCATTCGCAGGAATATAAACACCAGGTTCAATGGTAATGACTTGACCCTCTTTGACAGGGTCAAATCTTGAGGACCCTGGAACATCATGAACGTCAAGGCCCAAATTGTGCCCAATGTAGTGTGGGTATATCCTTGAAATCTGGAGGTTTGTCAAATTACCGAAACCAATATTTTTAAGTTCAGTCTTGAAGAACGCCACACTAGCATCATGTATCTTTTGTAAACTTAGGCCTTCAGATTCTTTGCAGAGTTCAATACAAGCCTTTTCCACATTTAGGACTGCTTGGTATAGATCTCTCTGAGGTTCTGAGAATTTCCCACTGACTGGCCATGTCCTTGAAATATCAGCACAATAACCACCCAAAGAACCAGCAGCGTCAATTAGCACCATTTCATCATCGTATAGGGTATCATCATTTCTGGTGTAATGAATGCATAATGCGTTTTCACCACCAGCAACAACTGGGATGTAAGCAGATTTATCGGCTCCACCGGCGATGAATCTGTATTCTAAGAAGGATTTCAGAGTTCTTTCGGTTCTAAATCGTTTAGCATAAGCTTGATTGTATGCTCTGCCCGAGAGTCTACCAGCTTCTCTCATAACCGCTAGTTCTGCAGGTGATTTGATGAGTCTCATATCGGTAATGTGATTCTTCAATGGCTGTATTTTCTTCCCACTCAAAGACTTAAGAACACTCTCGATGGTGGAATATTTAGAGTTGTTCCCAATGTTGAAGAAATTGTTGAAGGTTGTAGCAGTAGATGGCCTTTTGTTCTTTTCAGGAAGATCAATGAAAATATTTGTGTTTCTCTTGAGAACTTGCTCCAGATACGTACCCAGCCTATAAGTGTCACCAACGTCATCAGCATTAAAAATATCTCTAGCACCTTCAACACCAGTTCTGGCACCATCCCACTGCTCAGAGTGTTTCTCCTTCGGAGGAACAATCATATGGAATATGACGTCATCCAGATTGTCATTTGGCTTCTCAATGATGATGCAAGAATCTGGTTCGTTCCACCCACATAAGTAGTATAGATCATTATTCTGTTGAAAATCATAGAAGACCGAGCCTGAAGCAAACTGGACAGAATTACCAGCAACCACAGCAGCAGAGCTAGCGGGTAGTTTGTTTGCCAGTCTGGCACGTCTTTCAAAGTACTCTAAGGCAGTGATCCCTGGTGTCAACTCACCAGGCTTCAGCATGAATGGTCTGGTTTCAAACAGCGGTTGACCGGCAGTGAATGGGGGCGTGGGTCTATTCGTAAAGTTCCGAGTTGACACTCGTAAAGCTCTCCAGAAGGACTGTTTCCGTAACGAAAACATTGACAATGGTAGAGTTGGGAAGCTGTTTTTGTGATCTGTTGACCGATGTAACTATCAAGAAGTAGGTCGTTCATTCGTATTTTTTTTTTTTTTTCAAACTCCGAGACATTTGGCTTATTTCTGGGGAAGCCTCAACTCAGCTACAAAAAACAGTCAAATTGGTATTTCGTAAGACATTGTTAGCAATAGGATAGCACCAATTGTCAGCCATGTCCAAATCTTGAGGCTGACTGAATGATATTCTCGGTGGCACTGGTTTTTCTCCTCTTGTTCAACCTGGGAAATTGGCGAACAGGCTGACTTGTTAGGTAATCAGCCGCGTTCACAGAATCTACAAGCAAACTTTCAGCCTTCACAGAAGCTTGATCATTATCATTATCAATACCTCTCTTTCTGGAGCTCATTCTGTTCGAGGCTGTGCTGACGTTGGAAGGTGGTAAATCGTCTGATGTGAGGTCTGTCTTATCAGCTATTCGAAGAATGGAGAAACTGTCGATTGGTGAAGATCGGCGACTTGAGTCAATGGCCTCATCATCACTCTCCACTTTAACGCCAGGGTTCAAACAAACACGGTCTAGTTCATAATCAACACTGAAACACTTTGTTTGAGTTACTTCAAACATCAACGTTTTAGTTAGTGAACATCCTTTTCTTATTTTCTCAAATTGAAGAGTAGCGTATGAAGCTGGTTTAAATAAGGGAATGAACTGGACACCATAGTGCGCTTTCTGTTTGCTGAACTCACCATCAGGACCGCTAATCCCTGGAATATCGAAATCTACCAAGTAAGAACCTTGAACACAGCTCTTGTGTGTTGATTTGTAGAATGCATCGTCAGTCACATGGATAACATTATTTGAAATCAAGAATGAGAATGCCTCACAAGCTGAATTCATATTCTCATCATCATCTAGGAATCCAATGTTGTAGAATAATTCGGAGAGTGTATCAGGTATCATGTTTTTCATAAGATAGCTGAATATCTTTCTAGCAGTCATCAAGAGCTGTAAGTTTTCATGTAAGGGTAAACCAAGTGTTCTTGAGCGACATGAATAACAAGTGATAGGTAGTGGCGACTTCTGTACTCTGAACCCGTAGCAGCTAGAGTGCTTCTTCTTGGAACAAATAGAGCACGTATGTAATGTGTTATCTTCGAGTTCATGAGCGGTGCCGCATTCGCACTCGATATCATTCAGTTGTTGAGTCGAGTTATCAGAGTTTTGCGATTTCTGATTCAAGAAACTCTTTAAATGAGATGTAGTTTGACTCTGATCAATAGTGTTAGACCTTTTAGTTTCCCTAATTTGACTCTTTTTCATAGTATCAACTTTCTGGTTGTGTGATTTGGATCTGGAAGGTGGTTTCGGAGCAACAAAGGGATCAACCTCAACAGCATCCTCAAAATCAGTGGATTCGCCTTTAGTATCAGTGCTTGTAATAACGTCCATCTTGATTTCATGATGACCAGTTAAGAGATTGCCAGCGATGTATCTTTCCAAGTGTGACTTCGAACATTTCACGGTGGCAGTTGGATCACTTGAAGCATCCCTGAACAATTGAGGCTGGTATTGCTTTGGACACTTATCATTAAACAATAGTCTAAGTGAAATGAATTTCTCTTCAGGTAATGGAGTCAACGATTGCGTAATAATAATGAATCTTCTCATCAACCGTTGGAGCAATTTTCTGGAATTTAACAATGAAATGTTATCTTCCACGTCATTATTAACACCGAGTCTTACCGAGTTCTCAGCGTAGTCGAAATGGAAGGTGTAGACCTCGTAAAGATCGGTTGGGTAATTCTCATCTAGGAGGATAGCGAAACTTAGAGATTTCAAATAACCAAGTCTAACAGAATCAACACAGCCTTTGTCGATCCAATCTAGCAGCAAATCAACAGATGGATTTTTACCCTTCAGTAAGGTCTTCACTCTAATCGAGTCACTTTTATCAGCCTTCTTCGCATCGAAGTTTGGCTCAAATTTGGCAGGAACAAACTTCTGGTCAGCAAACAATTCATCAGGAAATAAGCCCCGTAGATAAGCGATACAACCAAAGGACATGGAGAGCATTGTCTGAATCAACTTGGTACTCTGCTCATTCGTGATGTCTTTAGAAGTAGCTATCTTCTCCTTCTGGAGAACCGCGGACATGACGGTATGCTTGTTTGTCAAGAAGAGTAGATAAGTCAGTCATTCTGAAAGTGCGTGTGAAGGTGGATTTCAAGCAATATATATATATATATATATGAAACTTTAAAGATAGGGTCTTCAGCTCCTGGGAGATCATTCATGGAGCCGCCATTGACGAAATGCCACCTAATCTGAAAAATTGAGAAGTTTTCAGGTAAAGGAAGTCAGCATCTGGCGGCTATTAGTGGCAAGACAGCGCAAAGATATATCTGTGGTATTGGCGGCGACCTCCAAATTTGCTAATGCTCTGTTGTGTCTTCCCATTCAAAAATATAGGCGATTGTTGAAATAGCCCGAACACCATTACAATGGAAAAAATGTTTGCAGCCTCTCAGATTCGAATCGGGATTTGATACCTCTTTTTTTTTTATGTCAAGATTTTTGACAGAAACGTGCTTGCACTTTAATGGTTTACGTTGCCATCAGGAACATCACGATGTCCAGGTGGGAAGGATCAACTCGCTGATCAAAGCAGCATCCACTCTGATATCCAATCACATGTGTATTTCTCGAAAAGGAAACAATTGAGGGCACGTACCTGGGTGATTAATGAACCTTACACGTGTGGAGGTTTACCTGAAACAACTAGCACGAGTGCGACAGAACAAACGTTCGTTGTTAGAATGAGGAATCACATGCCAATCTCTCGTGATTCTATTTAAATACGAGCTGGTCCTTTAAGCCCATTTCGAGTGAAGTATTTACGTTTACCTCACGTTTCAACAACTAACCTCAGAATGGCCCAAGTTATTCAACAAGCAAAAATTGATGGGCTTGACATCATATCTTCGCTGACTCAGGTCAAACAAGGTATCTCAGACTTTTACTACATCAAAGAAACTATCACCTTGGCCTCCTTATTTGTCACACTCCTCTTGTTTTACACCAATGAAAAGCTAAAGTCGATTGTTGTCTTCAGTTACGCTTGTTTCATCAAACCACTTACCAATAGAAAAGTTGACCATAAAGACCAACAAGCCAACTTAGAAGTCTTTTACAAAACACAAGCCAAATTCTATGACAGCACCAGAGAGATCTTACTGAAAGGTAGAGAAACTGCATTGAAACTTGCTTTCGCCCATGTTAAAGATAATGCTCGTAAGAAGAAACTGGTTTGGATTGACATCGGTGGTGGTACTGGACTTAATATTGAGAAGATGGATAAACACGTCGCTAATTTGAACGATAATTTTCAGTCTGTTTACTTAGTTGACCTGTCTACGTCACTGTGTGAAGTGGCCAGAGAAAGGGTAATCAGGAACGGCTGGAAAAATGTCCACGTTATCTGTGGTGATGCATGCGATTTTGAAATTCCAGAGGTTGAGGCCGATTTGATCACATTTTCATACTCACTTTCAATGATTCCGCTTTATCACTCGGCTATTGATCATGCTGAGAAGCTTCTAAACCCAGACACAGGGTCCATTTGTGCTGTTGACTTTGGTGTTCAGTCAGATTCCAACTCTATTGGTAGAACCAACACATTGGGTGGGTTAGTTAACCGCCACGTTCCATGGATCTACCGTACATTTTGGAGAATTTGGTTTGAGTGCGACAAGGTGTTCTTGGATCCATCCAGGAGAGAGTACTTAGAATACAAATTCGGTACCGTGAAATCTATGAACTGCTACAACAAGGCGCTTGGAAAAATCCCATACTACATTTGGATTGGTGTCAACAAACAAGACGATGCTCAGTTGATGTACAGATTCAACTCTTTGGCTACTGAATCCCCGTACTTAGCTCCAATTGACCCAAAGAAATACAACTCTGCTGCTGAAAATCCAGATACCCCTGTTTCAAAAGCTTTGGAGGCTGCTTTGGATAATGCAAAGAGAGGTTTACCCTATCCATCATTATTCTATCAGAAGGAAACGTGGAGAGTCTACTATGATGAATTGAGTGAGGACTATGAGTGCTTCAAAAACCAATACATCTATGCATTCACCTGGGAAGACCCAAGAGAAGATGCTAAGATCTTGAAGTTAACATCAAAGGACACTGTTCTAGCGATTACTTCTGCTGGTGACAACATATTATCATACGCAACTCTACAAGACCCACCGAAAAGAATTCATGGTGTCGATCTGAATCCTTGCCAAGGTCATTTGGTTGAGTTGAAATTAGCTGCCCTTTCTTCTTTAACCTATGAAGAGACATGGAAGATGTTTGGTGAAGGTAAGATAGAGAACTTTGAGGAGTTACTAGTTACTAAATTATCCCCACACCTATCGTCCAATGCTTTTCAATATTGGATGGACAAAGGTGCTAAGACTTTCAGTATTGCTGGTAAAGGTCTATATGACACCGGTTCCACTAGATGGGCTTTAAGGTTAGCCAGATACGTCTTTACAATCACTGGGTTAAACTCGAAGGTCGATGATCTATGCTCAGCTAAGACCTTGAACGAACAAAAGGAAATTTGGGAAAACTCTATTCGTCCTGTTTTATTGAGTGCGGTTGTCGGTAAATTTTTGGTAGGTAACCCAATCTTCTTGTGGAAAGCTTTAGGTGTCCCTGCCAACCAAGCCAATATGATGGACTCATCCATCCTACAGTACATCATCGATACATTGGATCCAATTGTTGGTTACTCATTATTGTCGTCTGATAACTTTTTTTATTACTTGTGCTTAAAAGGTCATTATAGTCCAAAGAACTGTCCAGATTACTTGACCAAGCAAGGTTTCAAAGCCTTATCCAAGAAGAATAATTCGCCCTTGGAACATGTTAGATTACATACAGACTACTTAAATAATGTCTTGGATAGATTATCAAAAAAGACAATAACAGTCGCTGTTATTATGGACCACATGGATTGGTTTGACCCCAAATCAGATGAGGTCAACAGTGAAATCAGGGCCCTTCATAATGCTTTGAGCGACGGTGGTAGAGTGATGTTGAGATCTGCTGCTCAAGTTCCTTGGTACATCAAAAACTTTGAGAACTTTGGCTTCTCCTGTAAAGCTGCTGCTACTAGACATTCAGGTACACTGATCGACAGGGTTAATATGTATGCCTCTACCTGGGTTTGCTCAAAGGTTGGTACTGGTAAGAAAGACCGTCAAATGAGTACCATTGAGTTGGATAAATTATGAGGGAGTTTCTCTCGATGGGGAGCCCTTGATGCAATTTTAGAAATGTTTAGTTCTGTCATGTAATGTTGGCTCTATTTATATGTCTCACTCGAAGTAATGTAAGATCTATTAGTACGTGATTCATATTCCACGAACTAGACTCGACAAGGCCCAGCTCAATATTAGCCATACTGCATACTCCAGACCCTCTCCCCTCCTGGTACCCGAAAAAACGGGTAGGCAATTATAAAAAAAAAAACACTGCAAGATGAGACACAACCAGCTTTGTTACCACCGAACAATAAAGAGTCCCACCATACAAAAACGCAGACAAGATGACGGACATTTATGAGTCTCCCTCAAGAAACAGCGGCTGCAACATGGATGCTGACCAATTGGACTCCCATTACCAGGAGTCCATAAGATCCGATGCTGCTTTTATTGATAACGCAAGTTCCTTCATTAGATCAACAGCTGACTTGGACGATGGTACACAACTATCATCCTTCTCCGAAAGCTCTGAAAGCTCGCCAGTTCAAGCTCCTCAACCATCCTCCGAACCAATCCAGTACAATGCGCTTTCAGGGCTTTCAGTTTCACGCCCGCTTTCACGCTCATCAATGACCTCAGGCTTGTCTGTTACGGCTACAAAAGATGGGATTGAAGGCAAAAGAGTCAAGAAGCAGGGTATTCCAGGTTATCCTTTGAATCTAATCAACAAAATGTACGCCAACTATTCAGCTAAGCAGCCACACACATCGCAATTGCCCTCCGGTATCTCACATAGCGGAAGCAATATTCATCTCAACTCTGAAACATTTAGTGATGACGCCACTTCAGAGATCACTTCGGGTACACATTTGAGTGGTGATCAAGTCGATGATGGGGCCAGTGTCCTGAGCTTATCAAGTATGATTCCACAGTACAGTAGAGATGATACACAAGGGTTTACTCAAGGGTCAACTCATTCTCAGAGTGGACTAGCACAGGAGAGCCCTGATTTGACAATCCATGATAACAGGGGTTTCAACTATTCCTCAATGAGTGAAAAGATGAGACGTGATGATAAAATGGAGCTGGAGGAAGCGGACGACGACTACAGCAAATTTCTCAGAAGATCAGTCCCCGAGAAGAAGGGCCCTGGATCATGAACACGCGAGACGTGCTGGAATGTTGACGTTATTTGGAAAGGACGAAGGGTTGTGATTTTATTGTTTTGTTTAAGGTTTTGTTTCTGCGTCTTCAATGAAGATGCGAGTGTATAATAGTTTCAATTGGTATTATAATTATATATAAGTTGTACTTGGAAGATTGTGTACTGTAGATTGTTGCAGACTGTAGGATATTGGAACCTTTAATGATCGATGCTGATCCCACACCTGTCATATACTAAAGTGAGAGCGACGCTGACTAAGCAATGACTGTCATTCCTTAACGGTCCTGCATTTTTGCCGACGAAAAAAAAGTTCGTACCAAGAGTGCACCAATGTGTCACTGTTTCCACTATTATAGCCAATATGTTCGGTATCAGTACGAGATCAGTGGCTAGATCACTACGCGTGACCATCTGCACCGCCTCAAGTGGTCATAGTGCCCAAAAAAATCATTTTGTCAGTTCAATTCGTGGTATTTCCAGTGAAGCTAAGGAAGTCTTCACTAACATTAACAATGAAGAAGACCCAAACAGAGATGCCATCTTTAGATACACCTGGGGTACTTGGCTGAAGAATGACGAAGCTGAGAAGAGGAAGAGATACACCAAATTTTCGATAGGTGGTTTACAAGCTGTCTTGAAGCAATTATATGAAGACTCCAGATTGAACACTGAGAACAAAGAAGTCAAAGTAGTTGCTCCAAAAAAGAAGGATGAAATTGTCTCTTTGCCACATAATATCAGTGTCAAGAACTTTGGCTCCAAGAATCCAAATGAAGAGTTCCAAATCAAACAATTATCCTCACTACATGAAGGTAAACATCACAGAATTTACAAAGTTGAGACCAACACTTTGAAATCTTTCATCTTGAGAGTTCCATACCCATTAGACACTGAATATGCAATTGAAAAGAGAATCCAGTCGGAAGCTGCCACTCTAGACTTCGTTGACTTAAAATTGGGCTTGAAAGTTCCAAAAGTCTTCGCTTATGGTGCTACTTCTTCAAATCTGGTCAAGGCCCCATTCATCTTAGAAGAATTTGTTGAAGGTGACACACTGATGAAGCAATGGGCTCCGATGACTCCTCATACTGACCCAAAACATAAAGAAATCATTGGTCAAGTTATTGATCCGTTGTCAGACCTACAAGCCAAACTGGCTCAGGTTGTCTTTAACAAGTATGGTTCCTTATACTTCAACATTGAATCCAAATCTCCTTTAGAGACTTCCATTGAACCTTATGAAGGTGAGGAAAATGATTCTTTGAAAAAGAGATGGTTTATTGGTCCTTCAACCGAGAGAGTCTACTGGAGAAACAAAAATTTATTGAAAAAGTCCCAAGTTGACCCTCATGTTGGTCCATGGGAAGCCAAGACTCCTTTACAAATAATATCCGATATTGCTGAGATTGAACTAGAAAATGTCAGAACTAAGCTGGCTATCCTGAACTCCGATGCCGCTGCCGTCAAGGAAACCAAAGAAGAATTAGAACAACAAATTGAGACATTCACAAACTTGCAAAAGGTTGCCCCAATTTTGATGGATACACACACTAAGGCTGTTAAAAACGTCGAAGAACTATTCAAACCAAGACTAGCGCATACGGATATTGACCCATTGAACGTTTTGGTTGATAAAGATGGTAAAACTATGACTTTCTTGGACTTTGAAGGTGCCACTATCAAGCCAGTAATCTTTCAATCCACCCCAAGATTTGTTGCTTACGAAGACGGTCCAAAGATTTATGAATTTGAACTTGATGAATCCAAATACAAAGAAATGAGTGAATCAGACAGATACTACTATGACTTTGCTGTTGTGCGTACCAGAAATGAAGTCCAGTGGGACCTTAACCTGGGTAAAACCTTCACAGACTTCGGTACTGAAGGTTCACCAGTTCTGAAACGACTAAGGGGTCCATACTTGACTGCCGTTGAGCGAAGAACGGTCAAGGAGACCGCTTTGATCGACCGAAAGATCTACGAAATCGCCTTGCAATGGCCTCAATTCAAGGAGCACAACTTTGTTGGCGCTGATGAGTTCCCGGTTAAAGTTGACCCTGAACATTTCGAAGATCATGCTAAGGCTTTAGAGCAGTACTACGAAGAACTTGGTACCGTTCCATTCGCTGTCACTGGTGGCTGGGTGCCTCAAGATTTGTTTGAACAACTCCTAAGTCAAAACATTATCAAGAAATTGGACAACGGTGACTACGAGATTGCCCAAGAGGCTGTCCAACGAGAACAAAATGCTGAAGAAAAATAGACTTGTGTATAGCAGCTACCCCACAGGGAATATAATGTTATAATTCTGAATCCCTAAACTTTCGTCTATACGAGGTTACGCGTGCAGTATAAAAAAGAACGAAATCGCACATTTTTGAACGGCGCTTTAAAAAAGAGCCGCCAACACTAGTCAACGAATGTCAACGAAGGAATTGCAATCGCAATTGACCCAGTTAATAGGTATGTCATGAGACATTCAGAGAACACCCTGACCAATAATAACCAGTAACAAGATACCGCTGTATCAATAACCTCACGTTTGAACCATGTTTTAAAAGACACCAATAAGACGGCGTTGAACTCGTCCATGAAGTCGATCTTACCATTGGCAGAACGACTAGAGAGGCTGATGAGGGCCACCCCTGTCAGAGAGTTTAAAGATGCCGGCCATGAGCTTGAAATCTCAGGTAATTCTGCTTACCAGTTTTTTTTACCTACAATTTACTGCACACGCTAACAATATAGCCATCAATCTATGGAACGCGGTTATTCTGGCAATGAAGACCGAATCTCAAGATATCGTGAAAACTTTGTGCTCAGTGAAGTTCTTTGCCGCCTTGTTATGCTCGATTCATGAAATCATGGATAATGAGTCTCTTAGTGTCAAGCTTAGGGTCATGGCGTGCTTCAGTAAGTCTCTCAAATCTGCTATTGATGAAGATGATAATGTCCTGGCAATGAAAATCCAAGAATACGCTGACAGGCAATTTAGATCGATCGAATCCATCAACTCCACTGAGATCAATGGAAAAGCTACTGCAAAAGAATTGCAGAAGCTCAGAACTGACCTATTCATAATGAAGATGCAGTTATCCATCATCGAGAGCGATGTTCCTATGGCAAAGATTTATGAAGACCGTGCAGAAGTTGGGAAGATCAGAGATGACAACCAGCTAGTTACAGAGACTACTAGAGTTATCTATAACTCAGCATTGATGCTTTACGAGAGGGAAGACTTTGAGAACGCCTTTTTCTTCCTAGAAAGAGTTCTAAAGGCTTACAACCTACAATGCATCCCCGAAGCTAAGGATATCAAGGTCTCCATTTATTGTCTTCTTGTCAAGTGCGCCATCGAACTCAAATCTGAAACAGCTTTCCAAGACGCTAGAAACGCAATTGTTGAGCTTCAGAGCATTGATCCAGAGTCCTTAGATCACTTCAAACTTGACATTAAGTTGAAGAGACTACATGGGGCCAATGCCTCAGATATTGAAGATTCGATCATCAGAATGCTCATATCCTTAAAGCAGTCGGTTAACTTCAAAGAGGTGTTATATATCATGAATGAGCATTCTATCTGCAACCCATTGAGTGCTATCAAGTGCTATGAATATGCATTCACAAACTGCTTGGACCCACTAACAGATCATGACTTATTAGAGATGGTGTTGATTGCAATGGTCAACTGTCATACAAAGAACAAACTCACACCGTCTGATATTAGACAGAAGAATTTGCTGAGATTTCTTGACGCTGCAGAAAAGATCTTAGTGAAGAACATTTCAAAAAGAACTTCTTCAACGTGTGTCACTTTGTTATGGACTGCAGGTAAAGATGAATCCAAAGATAACCAAAGTAAAGAAGCTGTTGGTTGGTACAGTATTGCCCTTAACAGAGTTATCCAGATCAATGAGGTTGACAGAGCTAAAGTGCAGAGAGCTTTGCAAAACTGCTACCTCAAAGAGGGCGATCTCGAAAGTGCTAAATCTATTTTTGAGAGTATGGATGAGGCAGCAAAGCAGAGTGTAATCACCCAGTATAATATGTTCAAAGTTTATGCCACTGAAGGCGATGAAGTGAAACTAAGAAGCTCTTTAAGTGCTATAGTTAACTCGGACGACACACTAATGATCCCATTGTTGTCGCTTTGTGCTGTAACTGCAGAATCTAACTCAAGAATTGCTATAGCATCCATGATGTCCCTTTTCAAGAAGCTAGACAAGAGCGTGAACTCAAAAGTTAGCATACCAACTGCTGTTAGGTGTGTAGTTGAGCTGATTTTTAAAGAAGGTGGTGATGATTATCCATCACAATACTTGGAGACTCTGTTCACTTTATTCGATGAAACCTATACGTTTTCCAAAGAGTCCATGCATTTACCAAATTACCGATTAACTTTCAAAGAGTTGAAATGGTTCTCTTCGCAGTGTTTCAATCTCTCCAGAAGCTGCTTGCTCAATGAAGATTATACCAATGGTGAATTGTTTGCCGATGTGTCCATCAAGATGGGTAAGCTAATCCCCGATGATGTTAGCTTCAAAGAGACTTTTGAAGTCCTCCTATGGGGGTATCGTGCCAAATTGGTCAGCATCATGTGCACTTCAAAACTACCTAACATCTCGCATGACTCCTTATGGGGCTCAATAAGATCGCAGGCCTTGAACTTGAGAATCAGCATTGATGAATCCACAATCATCTACAGGAATAAGTCGGAGTTTACCAGTTTCGAGAAAGATTGGGAAAGATGTTTACTAGATGCTATGGTCTTTCAGTTTCAAGCAGAATTGGAGTTAGGTAATTGGAGCGCTGCCGAGACCGTTGTTAAAGAAGCACAGCACGCGAAAGATGTTGACTTCAATGGCACGGTGATCAATATTGTCACAGAAGGTCCGTTCCCAAATCGTGTTAAGTTATCCATAATTGCAACAATCGTGATGCAGTACATCACGATCAGAGAAGTTGATGGTGTTATCCTTTCAAGATGGATTCGCTTGATGATTGAATTCCCAGCTGTAACTGATGAATCTTCAAGTAAATGTCTACACGTGCTAGATAAATTGGCTCTCAGACTAGCATCCCAAGAGGATACCAACCAGCTTCCAGCGCATGAAATTGAATGGATTTGCTCCACTTGCTGGAACACTGGTATCAACTTGTCATTCTCCCAGGACAGATCCAATGGAAAGTTGTGGTGTTCAATGGCAATGAGACTCGCACGCTTTGTTAATGAGAGATTTGAGATCACTTTGAGTAAACTTTGGGATGAACTTAGTACTACAGGATGATCTACTGCCCAACAAATTAGTACATGATCTATCAGAAAACAAAAAAGCTTGCGTATTTCTAGCTATTTTTATCATTACCCTTCCAAAATTCAATTAGCCCCTTTGTGTTGTATTTGGATTGAAACCCAATATTCTTCTCAACCTCATCCAGCAGTTTCAATACTATAGAGTGCTCGTCATGATGGGTAAGGACTTTCCCAGCAACCCAAAGTGACAATGGTGTGTTGAACCAGTTGATGAATTCCTTGTTCCATTGCGTGATTGCACAAATACGCCTGACGTACCAGGATAATGGATGCGCCATAGTGTGTTTGGTCTTCAATAAACGTGGGAAATCTTGGATCAGTAATATTTTCACCATTGTAAAGATCTGTTGAAATAGGACAGCTAATTGGCAACTGAACAATAGCATTGGAAATGGTTGATCGTCAAAGTCAATGACAGGCTCCAGATTTCTATATTTGGGTAATTTCAACTGGGTTTTCAATTCATTCAGGGCTAGCCACAATTGTTCCCATCTGTTTTCAAAGTCTGGCTGTGGGTCAAGGTGCAACAGATGGAAAGTCAAGTTCAGATAACCAAGTAACCTATGCATGATGTTGGGACTGTTGTTGGCCTGTTCGAATTCAATCTTCAAAACAGGCTTTTGTTCCAACAAGGTGGTAGTGTTGATATCCGTCAATGTCAAAGTCCAGAACAAGTTACGATAGTCTTCGTTTTCGTGGTCTGGTTTGAATCCAAAAGACAGCATACGAGCAATAATGGCCTCCGTGAAACGTCTCCATAATTCAGGCTTGTTGATAACGATACAATAACCTTGTAGTATCATTGCTGTCATCACTTGAGCTTTTGGATCCATTGAGTCATTCTTGACCTCTTGAATAAACTCAACAATTGATTTCTCAAATAGAGAAGCAGCCGTTTCACCATATTTCTGGTTAGGGTTAATAGTTTGTAATTGTATCAAGCTAGCAGCATGGATTGAATGTCTCAACGAAGGGGATACCGTAGCCAAACTTGGAGCTTCACGATGAAACTCGAGCCATAGGGGATTGAAGACATCATATTGTCTCGCAACAAAGTTCAAATAATGCTTCATCAGTGTCACCTCTTCGTACTCAGTTAGTTGTTTCCCTTGAATGATGGCCGTTGCTGGGACAACATGGGAGTTTTCAATCTCAATCGATTCGTCACCATGTAAAAATTTAAGATATTGAAGTTCCAAATATTCCGATCTTTTGACTTCCTCAAGATTGAGGGGCTCGCGCGTTGATTGCTCTGGAATTGGTGGTGGATCTTTATTGTTCAGCAGTGTAGAAATCTGAGACTGCGGCACTGTATCTTGAGCTTTTGGAGGGTTCTGGAGTTCGACTGGTTTGATTGATTGAGATGGCGGTTGAGGCTTAGGCAGTGGTTGTGGTTGTAGTTGTGATTGTGATTGTGGTTGTGGCTGTGGTTGAGATGGTATTTCGTGTTGATGTTTACTCACTGGTAGCCATGGATAAGGTAGCAAGCCTGGAGGCTCCATTGGCCTCATGATGTTGAAGTCAGTGTAGGTTGGTGGTTGAAATGGCGTGTACGGCTGAGGGGCCAGGTGAAGGGCAGTATGCGGGAGTGATTGATGTGATTGATGAGTGAATGGAGGCTCTTGATCAATTCTTGCTCTTTTGAATTGGGGATTAGGGTGAATTGGTTGGTTATGATAAGTGTTTGGTGTTCCCCCATATAGCATCAAATGGGACCCGTGACGTAGATAGCCACCGTAATGATCTGTTAGTCTTGCAGCGCTCTTACCTCTTGGATCTGGCCACTCACAGACTTCATTCTTTTGAGAACAGGTGGTGCAAATTGGTTTGGCCTCATCACATTTCTTGTGTTTTCTTCTGCAGTTCAGACAGCCTGTACGGACCCTTTTCCTCACCATGGAGGTCTGCGGAGGAGACAGAGAAGACTCTGGCTCTCGCTTAGGAGCAGCAGACACCATGCCGCCATCATTGGGGCCCTCATGGCGAGACTGATGGTGTTGAGCGGTGGTGATGTCCATGGGCTGAAGAGTAGGAAGAGTAGGTCAACAAGAGAAGAACAGAAGAGCAGAAGAGCAGGGTTTTTGACTGGGGAGACAACAGATCAACGAAGCAGGTGGAAGGAGAGGAGTAAGGGCTTCCGTGTGGCAGCTGCGTGTATAGGACGAGGAACAGAGTGGCAGTAGAGACAACTGGGTGGCGTGCGATTTATTAGTAAAGAAGAGAAACAGGCAACAATACATAGGCGCAAAAGACTATTTCACGCCTCGACTGTTTTCGGTGGAGTACATCTCCGAGTTACCGAACGCAAATCTCAAATACGAGCTTCGGGCCTAAAAGCGTAAGTCCGAACTACTAGTAAGTCGTGAATGTGTTCATTTGGCCGTCTTTCTACGCTTTGCGTGCACAGAGAGCTCATTTTGGGTCTCCTCTTTGACACGAGAAGCTTTTGTAGATGTCGTGTGTTCTTGTGTGAGACTAGGGAACTCTGAGCGTCTACCTTCGGCCTCCTCCGGCCCTTCCTCTCCACCCAGCCCAAACTGGTCTTTCAACTGTAGCGACCAGGCACCTCTCTCCATCTCGCTGAAACTGTGCTTGAATTTTGGATTCTTGTCATAGAATATCTTTAGGTACTCTAGGTACTCAGGTAGGGAGTACTTCAGCTTCTGATTGACCCCAAAGACAAACCAAGCAGACTCATCTGAGTAAAAAGGTGGTGCAATCTTACTTATCTCACTTAACAGTGATAAGATCAAGGACGAAGTAGCTGGGCCAACACCTCTCAGACCATTCAGGATATTGATAGCTTCCCTGACAACTTTCAGGTACGATTCCTTGTCTACATTGGACTTGGTTTCTAATATAAGCTTGTACGCGTCCTTTGTAGTCTGGATGACAAAACCGTCCTGGTTCTCACGAATCAGCTTTTTCAACATCGGTCTGAACTTTCCCTTCTTTAGTTTCCAGTCCATCAGCTTAACTAACTCAGCAGCATCTATGCTCAATTTGTCTGGATCCTGTTTATGTCTTGCCTTAAGTATGGCAGGAAGCACATTTTTCCAATTGTCGAGCTCCAGAAGGCCCTTCTTGCTATTCTCCAGCTCTGCCACTATCCTGGAGTAGTATCTCCTGTCAGCATCAACCAGCTGCTCGGCAGTAGTAGGCGACATGTTGTTCTGCTTTTAATATCAGTGTTTGTCTTTTGTAGTGGCCCAAGCTCCACAGTTGTGTCTCATCTCATAACCAACTTGACCCTTTTGCCGTGCTTACGTAACCGCGACAGAAAATTTATCATTTTGTCACCAACAAGAAAAGTGGAAATCAGAGAGGTTCCACATCAGGATAGTCCAGCACCATCAAATGTCCATTCAGATCTTCAGCGACAAGGGCAGCACAGCTGTCGCCCTGTCAAACAATGTCAAATTGGCCATCGCTGCCACCGTTGCCAACTTAAAGATCTCCAATGAAAAAGGTAGGTATAGTTGGGCGAGTCACCCCATCAGATCGATGAGCACTTTAGCAGTTTACTAACTCCTAACAGACGAACCATCTTTATTACTAAAGAACAAAGAATACGAACTATTCGAAGCTAATGCCATTGTCAAGTACTTGCTAAATGACTTTGCGTCCTCCAAATCTATTCAATTTGAAGAGGACCAATTATACCCTCAATTGGTCAAATCTACTGACTCATCGGTCTTATCCAAGGCTCCAGAATCAAAATTATCCACCATCAACGCCTCATCCATCATCCTGTTTGCCTCTGCCTATGCTCTGGACAATGCTGCTTACCCAGAATTTGCCTCACTAGATCAAGTTAAAGCTGCTTTAGAAGTTGCCAGATCTATCACTAGGTTAGAACGTCCAAAGCCAAAGTACACTGGTGTTTCCCACATTGAATCAGGTTTCGAAATCGAGGTTCCAAAAGGTGACATTTTACCAGATCCAAAGAAGAGAAACGTTTTGATCACTTCAGCTTTACCTTACGTTAATAATGTTCCACACTTGGGTAACATTGTCGGATCAGTCTTATCTGCTGATATCTTTGCCCGTTACTCCAAGGCTAGAAACTATAACACTCTGTTCATCTGTGGTACTGATGAATACGGTACTGCTACCGAAACGAAGGCCCTAGAGGAAGGTATTAGCCCAAAGGAACTATGTGACAAATTCAACAAGTTACACGCTGAGATTTACAAATGGTTCCAACTGGATTTCGATTACTTTGGCCGTACCACCACCGAAAAGCAAACTCAAATTGCTCAAAAGATGTTTTTACAACTATATGAAAATGGATTCTTGGAGGAAAAATCTATGGAACAGCTATACTGTCCAGTTCATAACGGCTTCTTGGCTGATAGATTCGTTGAGGGTATTTGTCCAAAATGTGGCTACGACGATGCTAGAGGTGATCAATGTGACAAGTGTGGTAATTTATTAAACCCATTCGAATTGATTGAACCACGTTGTAAGATTGATAATGCTACTCCAGAAAAGAGAACTTCAGACCACGTTTTCTTAAACTTGGAAAAATTACAACCAGAAGAACAAGCTTGGTTTGAAAAGGCTTCCACTGAGGGTAAATGGTCCAAGAACTCCATCACCATCACTAGTTCGTGGTTAAAAGAAGGTTTGCAACCAAGATGTATCACTAGAGATTTGAAGTGGGGTGTTCCAGTCCCATTAGAAGCCTATAAGGAGAAAGTCTTGTACGTTTGGTTCGATGCCTGTATTGGTTATGTTTCAATTACTGCCAATTATACCGATGACTGGGAAAAATGGTGGAAGAACCCAGAGAATGTTGACCTTTATCAATTTATGGGTAAAGATAATACTCCTTTCCACACCGTGGTGTTCCCATCCACCCAAATCGGTACCAGAGATAACTGGACTCAACTACATCACATCAACACCACAGAATACCTACAATATGAAGGTGGTAAATTCTCCAAGTCGAGAGGTGTCGGTGTGTTTGGTAACAACGCTCAAGATTCAGGTCTACCACCATCTGTTTGGAGATATTATTTGGCTGCTGTCAGACCAGAAACTTCAGATTCACAATTCTCTTGGGATGATTTCCAAAGTAGAAACAACAATGAATTGTTGGCTAACCTGGGTAACTTTGTTAATAGAATTGTTAAATTTGTCAATGCCAAATACAACGGTGTCATTCCATCATATGATCCAAAGGAAGTTGCCAACTATGATGGTGTCGTTTCAGATTTGAATGCCTTGATCAAAAACTATGTGGAGGAAATGGAGGCTGTCCATGAACGTCGTGGTTTAGAAGTCGCTATGGCTGTCAGTGCTCGTGGTAACCAATTCTTACAAGACAACAAACTGGATAATTCCACTTACAACAATGACCCAAAGAAGGCTGATGCCATTGTCGGTGTTGGTCTAAATATTGTTTATTTGGTCGGTTCCTTGATCTATCCATACATGCCAGAAACCACTAAACAAATCAATGAACAATTGAACGCCCCAACTTTATCCATCAAAGATGAATTCAATTTGATCTTGTTAGGAGGCCATAACATTGGTAAGGCTCAATACTTATTCAAGCGTATTGACGATAAAGAGATTGCCGACTTGAGAGCCAAGTATGGTGGTAACCAAGCTGAAGATCAAAAGAAAGATCAAAAATAGAGCTTGACTACATTTTTAGTAATATAAATAATAACTAAATGCACACTCAAATGTTAATGACACCCCGGTGATTGCCTTTCATAAAGAAGCAAAATTCAAACCTTCTCGAACATAAACATTCTTCTGAAATATCCATTCCATGTCTCTTCAAGGATCCAGTCGTAACGATCCATGATCACTTGTGCATTATCGTCTAACTTTTCGTCAGTTTGTACTTGTCTCCTCAATTTTATTCTCAAATCTGTGTACTTTTGCTTCAGCATTGCTTGTCTAGTTGGTAACATAAACAGAAACGCTGCGATAAAGACGCAGCCAACAAATATCTGTGTGTGCAGATAAGGGTTCCGTAAAGCGTCGTCTCTTAGTCTCAAGGCAATAACCTCCACAACAGTCACAGGCATGGTGTTCAAGAAGTTCAAAGTTGCCCAATGAGGAACAAACGATTCAGGACCAAACATATCAGCCGACAGCACTAGATTCATAACATTACCAACGCCAATGATGAACCCAAAGCAAATAGAAAGCACAATCAACTGTGCATAAGTGGTGGCGCTTATCCAAAAGCCAAAGATAAACGTAGCAGACAACACACACAGTATAGCGGTATAGTTGAAACGGCCAATTTTATCGGCAACTAGACCCATTGCCGGTCTACCGACAACTTGAGCACCGTTGATTATAGCACCCAAGGTCGAACCTTGTGTCTGAGTGAATCCTAGTGCTGTTGCATATGATGCAAATGAGTACACCACCAAAGAATAACCAAAGAATGAAAAAATATACCAAAATAATAGCCAATAAAATCTAAGATCTTTGAATACATGTGAGGAGAACATATACTTGGATGTATCGATTATAGATCTGATGGAAACTTTTGGTCTTTCATCAACTTCAAACCCCGGTGGTGTTTCTCTGACAAGCAATAGAGCCACCATTAGACATGCAAAAGTGGTGATAGCCAAGACTCTGATAGCCCACCGTTGGTCACCAGTTTTATCAATCATGGCATTGGTTAAGAAAGAGTAGACAAGTCCACCTAGTCCAGTACCAGATAATGAAGAACCCGTAGCCAAAGCTCTCTTTTTCAAGAACCATCTGGGCACAACGGTAGACACTGGGGCAAAGATAGGAGCGAATACCAACCCAACCAGAACACCCTGACTCAAGTATAGCTGCCATATAGTTTTGGATTCAGCAGCACAGATATTAGCAGCAAAGTACAGCATTGAGGAGATGAATACCACTTTCTTCAGGCCAAAGACTTTAGCCATTATCAGAGCCACCGGTGTTAACAATTGCGACATCCCTAGCACAATACCTGCAATCCAAGCGAAATCCAGACGACTGGCACCTTGAAAGACGTCATTGTCGATGTAGAACGCTAACAACACACTAGTGGAGCCCGCATGGGCGCCCCAGGTGGAGAATTGCACGATAGTGAAACACAGTACATTAATCCAGCCATAACCTCCATCTGGGGGAAGCACCAGCTCACCGCTCTTATTAGTGAAAACTTTCTCGATTTCAGTCCGACCTATGCTGGGAGCCTGTGAGGAGATCTCAATGGCCTCTCTAATGCTCACCGACCGTCTAAGCGATTCGTTCAGCTCCTGAATCTCGTCTGGGTCGTCGACAGGCGATACACTTCTGACCGAGTAGCCTGACACAGTCTGGGAGTCCAGTGACTCATTGGATGTGGTCGTGTGCAGTTCTTTAGGGGTATCCTTGATCATTACGCACGCATTGGAAGACTGTCTCTAGCAGCACGATTAGTGCTAGGGGAAAACATGGATGATATTCCATAGATTACATTGATCCCACCTCCAATGTAAAAAAAATCGCTTCAATTTTAGCCCGGGAATGTGTCATTCTCGTTTTGGTAAGATAAGCTCGGCCACTCGTTGTGCGCACTACATACACTGATTTATCAACAATATAGCAGACAGAGCGCCATGTACTGTTCATTGGTTGAGGGAAAGACCCAAATATCTGAGCTCAATATCGTCGTCATTCGCCAGATCATCGACAAACACCTTTAGGTCGGCGTTGAATTCGTTGAAGAGCTTCAATAGGTTGTCGTAAATGTTAGTCTCTCTATCCAACAGTTCAGCTTCACGCGACATTTGTAATTCCAATCTCACGCGGTGTAGTTCCTTGATGGTGACAACGAACTTGAACGATGTGTTGATTAACTGATTTAGCTGGTTGACATAGTGCTTCTTGGAGATCTTACCCTTGCTTGATGAGTTGTTACCGTTGATGAGCTTGTGTCTGATGATAGATGTCAAGAAGTTTGTGTGGAGATCTTTCAATTCGTCAATAGAGTATTCAACAAAGCTGTGTTCAAATCTTGTGAAATCCGAGTCATCACCGTTGATTTCTTTCAAATAAGCCCCTTTTGGTTTCAAGATCCCCTTTGGCACTTTCACCTTGTTTCTAACTTGAATCAAGGAGTTGCTATCTTTCTTTTTGAAGCTCTCATAAAACTCACCAAACTTGACATCGATGACATTGGTCTGTAAGTAACCTTCGATAGACTTAATGAAACCATAGAAGAAATTTTGGATTAATTTTATTCTTTTGAATCTTTTGTCTTTCAAATCGGGTTTGAAGAATCTACTCTCGCTCCATGCCTCTTCGAACAATTCATCTAACCTCTTTATCTTCCAAAGATGGTTGAAAACCCTTAAATAATCCTTCTTGTGTTGATTCTCGTCAGGGTTCAAGATCAAATTTAATGGCGAATCAATTCTGTAGTCTAAAGTGAAGACATCCCAGCCAACGTTACCATGACCAACAGCCAAAAGCCTAGCGTCCAACCCATTTATTATGTGGTTACTGTCCTTTTGATTTAAGGAGTATCTGGATGTAGTTTTCAGAATGGAATCTCTCAACAGATTGGTCAATTGGTGGCCAAATAGTGAGCTGGATGGTTCATTTAACAAGTCAGCACCGTTTTTGATAATAGAGTAAATGAAGTCACCTTTGCCCATTAATAAATAATCTTTTAATGCCAGTATCACACCAGACAAATGAAACTTGGTAAATAGTATGTGGTTGACATAAAAGATGACTTCGTCATACAGGGCTGAGATTGCACGATGAACACTAGATGTGTCCCAGAACAAGGCGACATCTTCAGCGTTGTTATCTTTGAGTCTTGACATGATCCTCATAGTCTTTTCGGAGAATTCTGATACCCACCTGGTCTCTTTGCAAATGAACTTCAAAAAATAGCTTGTTAAGCCGATGTTGTAAATCTTGAGTGCAATGTCTTTGTTGAAATAGCTGGGTAGTCTCTCTTCGTGATAGTGAATCCCCAAATCATCAACCAAACGGGTGTAGTTTTGCCTCTGATCTCTCGTTATGAAAAACTCCCCTTGATTCTCGCTAAGGTCGCCTTCCACTATCCATTTGATGATTGAATTAGAGAATGGCCCAGAGCAGTAGGAAAGGAAATCGTTGGCACATTGATTTATCACCTTATCGCCATGGTTGACGTAGACGTAGACCAAGGAGAGAATTGCATGTCCTTCAAGGGTGCGGATCTTTTTAAAGATAGAGCTCAAGAATCTTAGTTCAACTAACTCATCGTAAAGATTAGCGTATATGGTCTTTAATGCGAATGCTTCATTTGTGGATAGCTCGTTAACTCGCCATAGGTATTGGTGAAGTTCTTCTTGTATGAAACTAAGGGATGCAGTCTTGATCTGAGAGTTCGATTTCTTGGTCCTTTCTTTGGATATGTTCTCTGATAGGTCCTGATACACTAATCCAATCTCTAGTACCAAATGTAGTAAGCCACTTACACTGTTGTTGACATTGTCCGGTAGTTTGATGCTATTTGATTGTAATGGGAACAAATCTGAAGTGGTACCAGCCAAAGTATACGAAATGTACTTCAATATATCTTCTTCCGCTAGGTCTTTCTCAAAATATGGAATCAATAGCTCTCTGAAAGTGTATGATCTGTTTTCATGATGCTGTGTGGCATGTGAATATACTGATCTTCTATCGCTTAATTTGTCAAAGTTGATTTGTTCATAAGAGTCACCATAGTTGGAGCCAGCAAAACCACCAAACAGACTTCTTCTCTCGGTCGTATCTTGGTTGAATGATTTCTGTGAACTGATATCTAGTGGAATGTTCGGTGTGTAGACATGTTCATCTAACAAGTAGGAAAGCAACGCCAAATATCTTGCCACTGACATAGAGTCTTTGTATTTCAAGAGCTGATCAACTGTCCTTTGAAACTGCATCCAGGATGAACTGCTGGCCTTTATCTGAATTTCAGCAATGACTTGTGTGAGATCGTAATCTCTGTTTAAATTAGTGTCTAGTTTGGCCCATAGTTTCTCAAACAACGCGTCCACCTGGCTCAGATCGTACTCTTGCGGAACCACGTTCTTCACCAGACGGTGAAGATATGTGCGCAGAAGAGAATCACGCGACATTGGTGTGGGCAAGTAACACTTTTTTGTCTTGTTTTGGTTTTGTTTTGATCTACATGTGTCGCGTTCGTTTGTTTTTCTTTGGCTTATAAAAATTCCGCGAATGGTTGATAATCTTAAAGCCAGTGTTTATAGTAAATGTTAGCATTTAATTACTACGTTACCACCAAGGTTTTCAGCCGTCAATGTCTATTCAAAAATTCATCATTCGTTTATTAGTATCCCAATGATCTCCTAGTCAGCATTCAAAAAATCGGTTTCTCGACTGAAAAAACTGGAATTACCCTTCTCGTAACCAAGCTGAATCATAGCGTCACTGTACTTGCGAACATTATAAAACTGCACCAGAGCTCTCAAGGCAAGCTCCTGACCGTAGCCATCATCAATCTCACTAGTTATATCACGTCCACTTAGCCAGTTATCACGTAGGTTTAGTTTCTCGTGCAAATACACCAACGATATCAAGTCCATATTGTCAGATTTCCATTTCTTCCCATTGAATGGTGTGATCTCTTTAATGATCTTTAATGCCGGATGCCACAAATCAGCGTTGTAAAAGCTGAAGACTGGTCTTATTGATGATGTGAAGTCTTTCTCACAAAGTGTTAGTATACGTTGTGTCTTGCTTGATAGAACTTTGGATGAGACGGTGATCAGATTATGTAGCATGAAGCAAAAGTCTTTATCGATGACAGCTGATTCTTCTTCAAACTTCCAGAAAGACACTGTAGAGTCACGTAGCTTCGCATTCTGAATTCTCTCCAGTAGGTTAGATTCAAATTTTTTTAAGAATGCACCCACGATGGCGAAGAAATTAGAATCATAAATCAAGCAGCAAAGGTTTTCAAACTTCAAGATGTGATTGATCTTAAACCATTTCAGTAAAGAGACTAGTATGTAACTTGACTCCTTCAACACGGCAAACTTTGATTTGGCTAACTCAAAGTTGATATCTTCATCCATGGGTAGATCGACGGAATCTTGAGAACTAGCAATGACCTGCAACAATACATGGACTAATGAGGACAGATAAGGGAGTGAAGCACTGTAGTAGTCTTCAACGAGGTTTAGACTCTCGATGGAAGTGGTGAAATCATTATCAAAGTCTGAAGAGTAATCAAAAGAGTCTCTGTTTGCGATTTCTTCAGACCAGCCTCTTTCTTGTTTCACAAAGTTGTCAATTTCATCCCACAGTTGCTTCAAGTGTAGTTTGTCCCTAACTCTTGACTGGAACAAATCTGTGGCTTCTTGGATTGATTTCGGAACATCCCCTTCGAAATCTTCAACTGGGTGGATGAATGGGTAATTCTGATTAGTCTGAAACACTCTTTTAGCCTTTGGGCCTCTGTTCACTGGACTGGATGATGGTGAAGGTGCAGGAGTAGCAATATGGATGGAAGGTGGTGGATTGTTATTAGGGAAACTTCTAGATTGTGGTCTTTGAACTGTGATGAACTGAGCCAGTGATGAACTGTCTTCAAAGCCCTCAGGTAGGGTCGAAGGAGGTGGGATAAACGACGGGTACCTTGTAGTCAGCTCTTGTCTGTAGATGTGGAAGTCCACAGGTGATGCAGTTAGTTTATTAGGGTCAGTCTCCTTGGTAAGATTGTATTTTTGTAATAGATATGCCTTGGCGGTATCGCGATGTGTTAGGTTACCAAAAACTATTTGAATTGCCTTTGATAGTAGTAGAACTATGTTTCTGATTCTCATGCTGTTTCTCGTATTCCATTTCCAAGTATCTATGAACTTAGTGAGCAGATTCAAAATGTCCGCATCTATCAATTGTCTTTTAAAGACGGTCGATTCTACTTCTTGTAGTGCAACTAATGTGGAAATATAAAGAATGGAGAGGCAATGGAATAAACTAGAGGAGACAATCTCCAATTTATACCTCACAGTAGCAGAAGCTTCAAATGTCTCTTTCAATTTGCTGATTACCCAAGGTATAACATCCAAGTTCACTAGCTCTTTAACATTGTGCACAATCTCACGACGATGTGTACCATAAATTCTTTCCCTCTCGTAACAGCCGAGCGATATATAGAGGATATTTTTCAGGTTGGCCAATTGTTGTTGTGGAGAACAATTGGAATCCACGAGATCCTGAATGATATCCTCTCTATCTTCAATCTTCAAAGAACGGAAATCAGTATGACCAAACTTATTCAAGTATGCGGCAGGGTACTCAGTCAATTTTGAAATTTCGTTGGCGGTGAACCAGTAATCAACTTCACTTTTCAAATTTGTCTCGTCTTTGTATTTGAATTCCACCTTAGGCTTTGGAATTGGAGGGAATGAACCCGAATTGATGCTATTACCTTCATGGAACTGATTCGCCCTATCGTTCAAGTATTTCTGGAAAGTCTCATCCACCATGATGTTATTATCGACCTTGTCCACCTCATCCACCTCGTCAATATGCAAGTTCTCATTAGCCTCACAGTCATTCACACCGTCAATAGCATGATCGTCCATGCTCAATTGGCTTAGGTCATGTTCTAACTTAGGAGACCCGCTATTGTTGGAGCCACGCCTTCTGGGGCTGAACTCGTTAGGCTGGAGTCCAATGTCAACGATATTGGCCTTCTCAAAGAGCTCTGCCTCCTTAGTGATCATCGGGGGTCCTTTGTGTGAATTACTCCAGTTTTAGTGGCTCAGATTTTGAAGAGCTCACTTTATGATCTTGTGTTAGTCGATTAGACCCAAACAAAAGTGGCCCATACAATGCGTGTTTACCCGGTCGAAAAGTCGTTTCAACCTAGTGGTGCTTTCAAGGGAGATCGAAGAGTTTCTGGGTGTACTTTGTTGTAATATACCAGCGTCTTTGGACAGCAATTTCTTTACAAGCTTGCAATTGCAAATGTTAAAACCGCATAGGCAAAGAATTCAAATCTTTGTTCTCAAGCCAAATATTATCACCAACATTGACAGTACGCGAAAAATCGAAAAATCGAAGTATAGCCAGTGACTACAGTCATCACCATAATCACCACCAAAAATGGCCGAAATTTCCGCACTGAAGGCATTCGAGAGCGTTATTGGTCTTGAGTAAGTTACTGTACACGTCAATTTCTATAATTTGTGCTCCAATGCTAACGTCCACACAGGGTTAAGGTCACAAATACCTTGGATATCGAGACTATCGGTTCCATCTATTCGTACTCTAATGGAGCCCTTGTTCTCCAGATCCCAACCACCACTGCCACAGGTGAATCATACAACTACAAAATGTACCGTACCTCACATGTCAAGAGCCTAGATGTCTTGAATAGATCCATCGATGACTCCAAAATCGTCAAGATTACAAAGATAGATCCTGACACTATCAAGCAGGTCGAAAAGAAAAACACAGAAGCTGCTGATTTGCTAAAGAGAACGAGGAATGAGAATGTCTCCAGAGAGGGCCAACAGGTTTTCAATGCTGTTTTCAAGACTATGCCAAATGTCAGATGGGCAGGTGATTCAATCATTGTGTTGGATGAAGTCAAGATCAACTCACCTTACAATGTAAAAGCTATCGAATCATTGCTGAATGATGAGGAGAGTGATGCGATTGAGTTAGTCAAGAAAATTGTTGCTGGTGTTTGGAACAAGATTGAAAGTGAAAGTAGAGGTGGTTAAATGGAATGATGTAATGAAACTCATGTATTATTGTGATTTGACGTAGTTTATAAAATTGCTCTTTTTATTCGAATCAGTGCATGGATATCAGGATAATCAACAGCTTTATCTCGCTGTGATCATATTTTGTCTATTTTGTATAGCCTATTTCCTTTTTTTTTTATCCAATTTACTCCATGTACAACCTCAACTTGATCAAAGATTTTATACCCCTTCTTGTTCAAGCCTGTGTACCCATCAAATTGATCCCAGTTGAAGACCACAGCCCTCTCATTGTTTCTTTTGATCTCCCAGAATGAATTAAGCCATAGGTATCCGAAAGACAGAGTTATCCCCAGTTTGTTCTTCATCTGGAAGTTAATCCTAATATCTGGGTTTAACTCTTTCTGGACTTCAAGAAACAAATCCTTGCCTGAACCCGAAACTTTCTCAACTACATAAGGCCTTGAGATTTCGGCTCCTTCATACTGCTGAATACTAAACTGGACACTGAGAAGATCATCAAAAACAGAATCAATAACCTTCAAACCCTTGATGTACACCTTCTCTCCAATGTAGGGAATGGCAGTGTACAGTTCTACATATCGGATGTAGCGTCTCTGACTTAGAATTGAAGCACCTGGACCAAAACCACTCTTCATTCTCTTACTGGTAAACAATTGTTCGGCTTCTTCTCTGTCCAGACCACACTTATTGATCAAATAACTAATAGCGGCTAAACCAGACCTGCCCTTTCCTAGTTTGCAGTGAATCAAGACAACATTCTCATCATCCTGTTTCAAAAAGGTATCAATAGACTCAATAATTTCAATCAGCAACTGGAATCTAGGAGATTCATGATCTGGCCATGGTAAGTGGTGTACTCTCCCCATAATCGCAGCACTTTGAAGATCATACTCCTCTAGGCCCTCCATTCTCAAATTCCACAAGTTCCAGTGGTCTTTATGCATTAAGTCCATATAGTGCACCAAGTCATCGAGGCTGTTTCTATAGAAAGTGGCAGGAAATCGTTGTGTAGGAAATGAACTGACAATGAGTTTCCTGGTGATGTACGACAGATCCAAGTTGATTCCTAAGTCGTTTTTAGTCGAGTTTGTGGGGTAAGATATCAGTTTTTTTACGATCCATGACATTGACAGTAGTGGCTATGGTAAATACCTGCTCTGTATGGCTATAGACCTCCAGAGCGGTGCCTTTATACGCCAAAAAGTCTCCTCACTTCACTTCCACACGAATAGGTATCTCACTTTTTGACACAAAAAAGATACTATACTAATTGACTGAACCTGTATATAACGCATTCGCGGAACCACCTTCTATTCCTTTGAGGTTACCCGCAAGTGCGCCCAGTTCGCGATTTTTTTCAGTGATCGAAGAACAAAAAGAGCCATCAAGAAAGTACAAACTGCCCATAGAAATACAATTATAAATTAAAGATGGTCAAATTAACCCAAGTCGAAGACGAACAAGAAGCTTTCTTCCAAGAACAAGCCGCCAAATCTGGTGCTGATGCCCCAGTGGTCGACGAAGATTACGAATCTGACTCCGATTCTGATTCCGATGGTGAATTCGATGAAGATGAAACCTTATATGATAGGGTCATTGCCTTGAAAGATATGGTCCCACCTAAACAAAGAAACCAAATATCCAGCTTCGTCTCCGGTGCCTACAGCACTGTCTCCTCCGGTGTCTCCAAGGCTGGTAACTTAACCTGGATTTTGTCAACCTCTGCTTTGTTATTAGGTGTCCCATTATCATTATCAATCCTAGCTGAACAACAATTGATGGAATTAGAAAAAGAATTCAAATTACAACAAGGCCAAAATGATATCCTAGCCCCAGGTGTCGAAGCTGCCCCAGCTCCAGCTACTATCTAAGCATACACGCTGTTTTAATGATGATTTTATCTTGACCCACTTTTTTTAACGAAAATTTGAGAATATATGTTCGCTTGTAAATACTACAAAAGGAATACTTTAACGGTAGATGATCAGTAATCTAGTTCAATTTTGATTTTGTAACTCTTTATTTCTATATGTATGTTGAGATCCGCATTGATCGATTCACTCGTTCTTAGGATGCTTGATACTTAAGGCGTAAATATCCAAGTATGTGGTGATTTCATAAATGATTTCCACAATAAACATGGCATAAAGACCCAAACTTAAACCGAACCCAGTCCAGATTAGATCACCAGTGATTGAGTCAGTTGAATATCCTAAGGAAGTCAATAGGTAGTAAATAAGGAATTGAGCAACTGGAATATAGTTTGATGGGACAGAGGTTGGAAATTCTTGCTTTGTCAAATGACCAATGATAATTCTACCAACGTTGAAAGCAATTGTTAGCCCAATGTTCAATGCAAATGGTAATAAATACTTCTCGATAATGAAAGGGTTGTACCATAACCATGCAAAGACTGTCAAATAATAGGCAAAGAACGGTAATAGACCCTTATAGGCTTCCAGTGAACGACCAAAGTTTTGGTAGTATTTGTCAACGTTTCTTCTAGCACTTTCAATGTTGAAGTATAAGCCAGTAGCGCCAAAGACGCAGAATAGAGTAGTTGGAGTAACGTAAAATTCTGGACTTAATGAGATCAATGATAGATCAAGAACAAACAAATTTTGTTTCCATAATTCTGGACCAACTACACCTGTCATAATGAACAATCCGATAACACCTAGAATACCTTCGACAGGACCGGAAAATTCAGATAGGAACAATTTATGTGTGTGATATTCTTCCCATGTACTTAAATAGAAGTTAGCTAATGTAGAAAATTGGGCAATCACAAATATCCAAGAGTAGCCAAACCCAACAACAGAGCTGAAGATAATGACTGAAAGTGTAGTATTCAATGCGTCAATACAGTGATCGAACAATTCTCCTAATGGACCAGACTGACCAGTACGACGAGCGTGTAGACCATCACATGCATCGAAAGTTTGGTATAGGAATAGCCCCAGGGCGTAAGTAAAATATGTCCAACGAGGTTGATCACTGACAAGATATGGATCGTAATAGAATACAGTGCACAAGTTGATCAAGATGAATCCAAACCCACACAATGTCACGACATTAGGAGCCATCCATAGTGGGAAGATTTTCACAAACTTAGTCCAAAACGGCTTCAAGACGTACTTCGTGGTAAGCGATCTGTCCTCGGATTGGTACTTGTACTCCTTTAACTTTGCCAATTGAGCATGTGGAATGAAGAACCCCATCTTTAAAGCTTTACTTTGTATGTAACAGAATTGCTGAAGAAGGCACAGTGGTTGTTGAAGCCATGGGATCTCACTTCTTCTAGAAAACATCCCAGGCGTTTCGAAACACCCAGACACCAGGTTGCTACAGAGGTTAACTGCATAGGTATTATCGGGTCATATAGAGTTATATATTGTTTAGTCATTAGTATTCATTTGCAGGTGATCAACATCTTGGAGATTACGGAGAGCAGTTGGTCGTTCTCGCAGGCAGCTGCCACTCTTTCTTTATCGTTTAATTGTTTGTTAACCTGGTTCTCACTTTGATGACTGCCCTCTTTCAATAAAATAGTGATTCTGAATCTGGCAGGAAGACATCTCTCCAGTCTCACTCTGATCCCAAGACCTATAAGAGTTGCCAAGGAACAGTGTGTGATAGTTGGAGTGATCCTTATCACCACCTCGGCCATTTCATTCTTGTAACCACTATCAATGACTTTAATATCTGGCAAGTTGACGACAGCTAGTTGACCAAGAGTCAGAGGGTGTTCTGGGTCTGAGATGTGGGCAATAAGGTCAAAGATCTCCTGTTCATCGATGGCTTCTTCCTCTTCCTCAGAGTCTGAATCGGAATCGGAAGAGGCTTCAGCATCGCTTAAAACCAGTCCTAATAAAGAGTCCAAAGTTGGGTTCAAGGTGGACTCAAATTGCTTGGAGTCGTCTCTTGTTGGTAAAGCTGTTTCTGAAAGAACAGTCGGGTTGGCGTTGATCGGCTCAGACATGTTAGTTAACTCTTTTTTCTAACTGAATTTGATTATATTCACAGTTCAGTTGATGATTAATTTCGTTTTTGGCTGTCGCATTTTTTTCTTCGTCCCACAAAAATCTGCCACTTCCTATCGGGCAAAAGTCGAAGATAAACCTTTGAAACCAGAATCAGCCAGTTATAGTTCTATTTTAGTCATCAAACAGCTGCCGATAATGGCCCAAAAGACACTGATAGTCTCCCTTGGTGGTGCTTCCTCTAGTGGGAAAACAACCATAGCGAAATTACTGCACCAAATCACCCCAAACTCGATCCTTTTGCACCAAGATGACTTCTACAAGCCAGACGACCAAATCCCAATAGATAAAGCCACAGGTCTTCAGAACTGGGATATTCCAGAAGCTATCAACTTTGAATCGCTGCTTAAGGAGCTGCAATATATCAAAGACCATGGTGATTTGTCGCTTGATAGCAAGAGTTATAAAAATAGATACAATAGTGACACAAATGATCAAAATATGGACATATCACCTGAACTGGCATCTGAACTCTCTAGCTCCATTGCAGAAATTGTTAACAGTAAAGGCTTCAAGATCATCTTCGTTGATGGTTTCATGCTGTACCATGATCCGGAAGTCTTCAAATATTTCGACTGCAAGATTTTCCTAACTGCCAAATACGAGACTTTGAAAGAGAGAAGAGAAGCTAGACAAGGTTATCAGACACAGGAGACCTTCTGGGTTGATCCACCAGGGTTTTTCGATAATATTGTCTATCCCGCATATGCTGAAAGTCATGCTTACTTGTTTAATGATAACAATGTTGAAAAGGATGTTAAGCTTGTATTTCAAGAAGAGTTTAGAGTCTTCCAGAATGATAACGTAACGTTAGATGATGTCTTTAGATGGACTGTCGGTGTGTTCTCAAAATATCTACAAACAGCATAACTATTACCATAATATTACGTTCTATTTTACAGCAATCTTTTGATTATGTATGACCAATAACACTCTATTTCTTAGTCTTAGTTTTCAGTTTTTTCAAGTTCTTCATTTCTTCATCGTAGATATCAGAAGCTTGCTCTTGTTTTCTCTTGTTCTTTTTGTTCTTTAAGGCAACGACTTTACCGGTCTTAGCAGCTTTTGATAGATCTTTATCATTGATTTCTAATTCATCATCATCAATATTGTACTTGTTCAAATTTAGTGAGTTGATCAATTCTCTTTGCTTCTCCTTTAAGGCCTTGACGGCTTCTTTACCTTCACCAGTCAATTCATCTTCAATAGTTTCTTCAATCGCTTGGAATTGTGTGTCTTCTTCTCCGTCCATTTCCATCACAGTTTCGTCTTTGTACTCTGGTAGAGTTTCCTCAACTGACTTGTTAACCAAGTCTCTGAAGTAAACTGATATTTTTCTAACAATCTTAGCGAACATAGCAATGGTTTGGTTAGCTGGTAAGTTCAATTCTTTGGAGATATCATCAATGCTCTTATGTTGTAAACCAATGGCTAATAAGATAGCTGATTGAACACTAGATAATTTGACTTGATCAATCTTACCACCGAAGTATAGCAGTGATATTGGAGGTAGCAAGTCAACAATGACATGGTAATCTAGTAAGTTATTTGCGTATGATTCCAATCTCTTCAAATCAAATGGCGAGAACAGGTCGTCTAATTGAGCTTTGGTCAATTGGGAGACAGGACTCACTTGGATTTGCTTAGCGCTTTCAATGACATTTAGTGATTGGACGGATGTAAATTTAGAGAAGTCGTATGATAATAGTTGTAAGAATCTCTTGTGGAAATCTTTCGCAAATTCTTCCAGCCATTTAACTTCTCTGTTGGCCAATGGGCTGATCATGACAGCAGTGTGCTCACCGGTTAAATCATTGGCAGTTTGACGTAGGTAGACTGGAGTAAACTTGTTGTTCTTCCAGAATTTATGCAATTGTGAGGTTAAACCGAATGACACACCCAAATAATGTAGGAAATGTGGTGATTTTTCAGACAATTTCAATAACAGTGGTGGTAAAGTCTTAGCATCTCTTAGCTTAACATCGTCCTTCAACAGACTGGTGTTTTCTAATTCCTTATCACTGACTCTCTTAACAGTGAAGTCTCTTGGTTTGGTGTTTTCTGAGATATCAGTGAATTTACCTTCAAAGTAATCACGTAGTAATTCTAAGGCTCTTGAACCATAACCCATGGAAGCATAATCAGGGTTGGTAGCAATTCTAACAACACGAGCACCACTTAAACTAGCGAATTCTTCATCTTGGAATTGTTGTGATACTAACCATGGAATCAAATCACCACCAGCTCTTTGACCACGACTCAAACTATTTCTGACACTTTCTTTGGAGATTTCACCTTCCAAGGCGATTTGAACAACACACAATGGGTCTGGAATTCTACCTTCATTTTCGTTGATTGGTGGTAAAAGGACGAATAGTTCATGGGCTGGAGCATCACTCATTAATTGCAAATCATTTGGAGAGTTCTTGTAATGTGAAGCAACGTATAAGGCCATCATCTTTTCTAGGAAATTTTCAGAGACTGGATGGTATGAGAATAAAGTATCTCTGTTAACAATGAATAAGTTACATTGTGATGGATGTGGGGTACCTCTGGTGGCAAATTTGGAGTTCTTGGAGATTTGAACGTCAAGACATAGCAACTTGTTCAACCATTTTTCCACTGGATCACCAGGAGCATATCTGATTGGTTCATCAAGAGTAACTTCACGTAAGGTACGGCCTAGAACTTCAGCATCACTGGCTTGGTTATCTCTTGAGACAACAGCGGTGTCATCGCCTCTTGAGTTATTGACTGATTGATCACGTAACTGTTGGATCAATTTCAATGAAAGGGATCTACCGGTACCTTCGTAACCGTTGATAGTAGAGGCCATAAAGACCAAGTATGGGCCCATCAACTTCTTGACGACCGGTAATGGGATAGCAGCAGCTTCATCGATGACCAGTAATTCAGCTTGGCCTAGAACGTGTGCATCTGATGGAGAGATATACTGAATGGTTTGTCTGTGCTCTCTCTTGATATCAACTCTAACGATGGCTTTGTTAAATGCTGGGTTTGTGGATTGAATGATGTCATAGTCCATATGTTCTTGGTAACCTAGAGCATCAAACCCTTTAAAGATGAACTCAAATAGAGTTTTCAAATTTTCTGGGGATGGAGATGTGACAAAAATGTTAGAGTAACCATGTGAGATAGCAGCAGCCATAGAAATACCTAAGGCAGCAGACTTACCACGACCTCTACCAGCGGTTAAAGTAACGGTAGATCTCAAAGTCTTTTCAGAGATGGCGTCAATGAAGGTCAAGATAGCTTGAGCTTGATTGACAGTCTTGGATAATGCGATCAATGATCCAGCCGGTTGGACGTCAGCTAAACTCTCTTTCAATTCTCTTAACTCTTGTTGCTTTGGCGTTAGCTCATCATCGTCTTGAGGAGGTAAGGCTTTGATGTTCTTACCACCGGATAATGGCAGCACATTCAATTCATCATCGACAACCAAACAGTTTTCACATGAACCTAATGATAGAATGAATCTTTCGTTGAAACGGGCAACGACGTCATTGTGGGCTTCAGTTCTGTAACGTGAGTGAATATCCATGGACATGGTGTACAGTTGTTTCAAAGAGGTCATGGACTTTAGCAGTAGCACCACGATACCACCACCTTCAACAGTTTCAATTGTTCTAGCTAGCAAGTTTGGAGTTAAAGCTTCAAAGTCTTGAAGAATACACATACCATAAGTGTTACCCAAAATCTTTTCAGTTTCCTTGTAGTAGACATATCTGATCTGTTGATTTGAAATAAAAGCTTCAAATGGATCTTGATCATTGGCTTCACGGATACCTCTCTTAATATCCTTCTTGATCTTCTGTTCTCTTTTCTTTCTGTGAGAAGTGAACCCCAATAATTTGTTCTTGTACGCCCACAGAACTGATTTATTCATCTTCAAGTCAGCAGACATCATAAGGTAATGCAAGTTTGGCAGTTGGTTCTTAGCTTTATCACCAACGATGACGAAGAACGAACGTTTCTTCTCCTGGACACCATTACGGATAAGGGCCGGCACACGTGAGTCAATAGCCTTTTTAACCATCTCTGACCTTGATAACTATGTGATTTACTCGTACAAGTTGTACTCTTTAACGCGCATATTAACACTAGAAAAAAAAATTTGATGGTTCCTAAACCGAGGGCGATGAGCTGAGATCCGAGATTTTTTTGGTGATGTTTTCTTGTGTTGAAAAGTCCCTAATTAGAATACAGGTGAAAACAACTAAACAAAGGCAAAGTCACCCAGTCAAGGGCGCTAACCAGCTGAAAATGGATCTTTTGCATTTCTTTGGATTCTATCTTAATTGAGCTATCTGTTTAATACTCTCAAAGGTTCCCAAATAGTGGCTAATTGGGCGGCAAACTAGCTCGTTTCTGGTTTTGTGTCAAATTTTATGACAGCTTCGGTTTGTTTATATCCCAGAGACCAGTGAGAAAAAAAAATCAAATTTGTGAAGAGAAACCACTTTTCCTCCATTTGTGTTTTGTGGCCTTTCTGGTATCATCTCTTGAAGACACAAAAGGACTACAGAAGCTGTGTCGTATGCGCCAGATACTTTGTGTTTGTTCAGTCCTGATGGGCGGTTCTTCACTCCGCTTACCAGGCTACGTTGATACCCGTTGGCAGTTTTATTAACCATGACTAGCGCTGATCCTGTAACGCTCACAGACAATGGTGGACAATAGACAGGAGAATAAGAGAAGGTCGGTCGCTTCCACTGTTGTAAATGCCTTCAGTAAGAAAAAATTGGCCCCACGCTCCTGTCTTCAATTCAAAGTTGGTCCTAAGTTCACCCCCACGGTGGTCAAATCAAAAATTGTTAACTCTTTTGGTTTGGAAATCACTCCGTTATTGACGCCTAGAATCGATAGAGGCTTCGAGCGAATTGACGGTGAGTGGGTTGGTTATAAAAGAAACTATTTCACTCTTGTTGGTACTTTCCAATTCTCAGGCGTCCCTTTTGATGAGTTCTCCAGAGATCAATACTATGTCATTGACCCGTCTACCAACTCTAGAATCAAGATAAGGTACTTTGGCTTACGCTTGGTTTCCAGGTCCGCCGAAGATGGTTCTACTGTCAATCTCATTCAGCATACAGCGAAACGTGATAGAGGTCCTCAGTTCACACCACAGATACAACCTGCCGTTCCAAGTGAACTTCCAAATCATGATGTCATTAGAGAAGCTGCAAACATTAGAAATACCAGCAAAATTGCAAAATTGAACTCGGTGTTTGTCTACCAAAGAGACCTACATGACAAGGGAAGTCATAGAGAAAACGCAGAGAACTTACAGAGATACCCGCAAGATAGAATTGCGAAAGTTGCTCGTTATGAAAGAATCCAGTTCTCCTCGTCTATCAACTACAAGAAGCCTTCTTCAAATAACAAAAGATTTAAACTTTATATGGAGTTGGTCGGTTTCACTTCAAAAAGTGATTTTGTCACTCTTGCTTACTCCGAGACTCCACCTTTGATTGTTCGTGGAAGATCTCCATCAAACTATACTGAATCTAAAGACAAATCCTATAACAGATCATTTGGTGATATGAAACATGTTAATGCTCCCAGTTCAGGTTCGTCCCCTACGAGAGAACTACTATCCCCATTATCCCTGGCAGAGAAACCAAACGTTCTTGTCTTTGAAAAAAACATTTCCCCAACTGATTTGGAAGATATTGAAACTTATGATATCTTGAAAGCTGCCACAAATGTATTGGCGGGTTTATCCCCTAATGGCTCTTCTCAAGCAGATAAGAGAAGATCTAAGAAAGGGAGAAAGAGTAAAGAGCAAATCAAACCATCAAGGGTAACTAAAAAAAAGTCAATGAGATCTCCAAAAGAAAGGCCTCCGATCACGAAAGATAAGAGCTCCGTTCTACAAGATCTAAATACAAACATCTCTTCCATTTCAGATGACAAAATGGGTAAAGAGGTCATCAAATTCGAGAATTTTTTGAACATGGACTTTGATGAAAATCCGATGGAGAGTATTGAGCCTCACGAGCTCAATGAATCGTTCATTAATATTGAACATCTTGAAAATATTGCCTCAAAGCGGCTCTTTCAACCTGGCAATAATAGCAATGGCCAAATTGAGGATTATAACAGCTTCTTCGCTGATTATGACTTGGAGATTGAGATTATGAGAGAGCGTGCTGACAGTATTGAGAGGGCCAAAACCCAACTCAATGAGACCTTTACACATGTCAACGAAAACCCATCCTTTGGATTGGAATTTGGTGGGTTTGACGATAGTACTGACTTTATCATGGGCAGCTAGACCCATTCGGACATTCGAACATTCAATCGCATAATCCCCAGCATCTCTTGCATTATATAAAATTAGCAATTTAAAATAATCTGCATGTCCAAATTGTAGTTTTCGGTACTCGTCAGCTTTTACGCTCGGCTAAATAATTCACGTATATTTTCATTTTTCCGTGATGACCTCTGTCATTTTTCACGTGCCAAAGAAAATTTTATTCTATGCTTATACGTCTATCCTCCATAGTCACATAGAGAAAACGCAAATTGAACCCAGAAACATGTCTGAAGAGGTTTTCCACGACGCTGTTGAATCTGCAATTTCTGAGAGTAGCCAAACTCCACCAGTTGCTCCTCAAGAAGTTGTTGATCAGTCTCCAAAACAGGAATCTCAAGAGGAACCTGACAAGAATGAGGTAGAAGAAGTCTCCAAAGCGATAGATGAAGATGTCCCAAAGAGTGAGGATACTCAGCCGCATGATAATGATAAAGCGCTACCCACTACTAAAGCTGAGGATACAGTATTAGATTCGAAGAGTGAAGGTGATGACTTTATGGACAATTTACTGAAGGAAGCTGAAAACAGACCGAATAAGAGAGAGGCCGAAAGCTCAGATGACGATTCTGGCTCTGACTCTTCAGATGACAGTGATTCAAGTATCGAAGACTCCTCAGACAGTGATACTGAGGCTGCTGGGCAAGATGAAGAAGATGCTGTTCAAGGGATAGTAGACGTTGAGGAAGAAGATGAATCCTCCAATCAACCTATTGTCTCCAAGAATGAAACAATAGAAGAGGCCGCTGATGAACTTCCAGAAGACTATGTCATTGGTGAAAGTGACCCTCTGGAACACATTGGTGAAATCATTTCTGTTGTCGACAAAAGTATTATCATAAAGGGGAATCTTTCTGGTGAGTTCAGAATTTTGAAAGAAGGCTCGGTATTCTGTTTGGAGGATAGAACCCCAATTGGGTATCTACTTGAAGTCTTTGGTCCCGTTGCACATCCCTTATACAGAGTACAATTCAACACCGCTGACAAATTAGAGAAATTTAAAGACAAGAAAGGCTTCAAGGTTTTCTACGTTGTCCCAAAATCAGCATTTGTTTATACAGATACAATTAAAAGTATCAAAGGTAGTGATGCTTCAAATTGGCATGATGAGGAACTTCCGGAGGAAGAACAAGAGTTTTCTGATGACGAGAAGGAAATGGAGTCTAAGAAATCCAAAAAGAAGAAAAGATCAAAGAAAGATAACGAGACTGAAGAAGCACAACCTTCAAATGCTAACAAGAAGCAAAAGAATAATCAAGCAACAAATAACATCCAAAAGAAGCAGTGGCAATCCAAACAACAATTTCAAGCTCAGCAGTTTGCTCCCCCAGCTGCTATGGGTTATCAATCCAGATCACAAAGGGAGAACCCACCACCTCCGCAGTCGTACCAAAACGTTCCTCTTCAACAATTCCATCCACAGCAACCAATACCACTTCAACCAATACCAATGATGCCAGGTATGTCTATGCCACAATTTCCACCATTCCCAATGGCCCCTGCTCCTCCAGGTCAACAGGTCCCATTCATGCCACAGCCACCAATGCCTCCTATGCCACCACTTCCACAAGGTATTCCGCCAGATCAGGCCCAAATGTTACAGATGCAACAATTCTTTCAAATGCAACAAATGATGATGCAACAATTTTATCAACAGCAACAACAGCCAAACAGACAAGGCCCTCTTGGTCCACCTGGTCCTCCTGGTCCACCTCCGCGTGCCCCACATGGTCCACCCCAATAATTATGCGATATGAGCCAATAAATGTCATCTAATCCCCAACCGAATTGCCTACTGTAGATAATAACCACTCTACAATTGCGAAGAAATGCAAAAAAACTATGTACATAATGCTATTAATTTTTGTTATCCCCATTAATGATGTCCAATGCAGCAATGGCATCTTCTAGCGCCTTTTGAGGGAATCCAGCCTTCTCTGCGACATCAATGGCATATGATTTGTCTGAAATACCATCCACCAGCGTATGCAAGAAGATGATCTTACCGTTTTCTCTCTTGACCCTGACTTTCTTGTATGTCAACTTATCATGAATCCCACTTTGTTCAAACAGCTTGTGCAATTCATGACCATAGTGCGTGGAGAATAACACACGACAGTTGTTGACCTCTGATAAGTGATTCAAAGTAGCGTAAGCGACAGCTGTGCCTTCGTGAGCGCTGGTACCTCTTCCAATCTCGTCAAGAATTGCTAATGATCTTTCAGTAGCACCATTTAAAATATAGCTGGTCTCAACCATTTCCACCATGAAAGTACTCATATTATTGGCCAGGTCATCAGTTGAATTTACACGACTGAACACCTTATCAACCACCCCAATTTTGGCAGATTTGGCAGGAACGTAACACCCAATCTGGGCCATTATAATAATGATGGCATTCTGTCTCAGAAAAGTGGACTTACCACCCATGTTTGGCCCAGAAATGATCCAACAAGAGCTCCTTGAGTCCATTTGTAGATTATTAGAAGTAAACATTCCTAACTCTTGTTTCAAGGAGTCTTCGACTACCATATGTCTGCCGCCAATAATGTCAAGTGACGTACTTTCGTCAACTTCAGGGCAGATAAGATCTTTCTCTTTGGCCAAGACTGCAAATGAACTGGTAACATCTAAGATATCCAGAAATCTCCCAATTTCTCTCAAAGGAATACTTTTCTTGATCACCTTCTTCATCAACGCCTTGATAATCCTGTTTTCCTCCTTGATGATTTGAGCTCTTGTCGAGTCCATTTGATTGCCTAGTGAAGTCCAAGCTGGAAACGTATACCATCTAGTATAAGCGCTCTTTTGTGTCAATGTCGAATCAGGTAACAGATCGTTCAACTGGATGGGGCGAGCATGGCCCCTAGGCAGTGTAAAATACAACTGATATCCTAGAGAAGGAGAGTTCTTCAGCTCTCCCGACTTAATATCAAGGTCACGTTGAAGATTAGAGATGGTTTCCTTTTCAAGTTTCTCTTTAGAGGCCTCAAGTGAGCTAAGCTGGTTGTGCAATCTTTTCAAAGTTTTTGACGCGTCCATTCTTACGATGTGCCCATCATTTGAATAATCGTTTTCACCCTCATCTTCGACCTCTCCAGCCAATGGATCAATCTCATGCCTTAGAGATTCCTCTTTCCTCCTCATATCCTTCATCAAGTTAGTAACATCAATGTCTTTCAAGATCTCATCAGCTAGAGCCATTTGTGCTTTGTCTGTTATGGGTATGATAGGATTACCACTCCAGACTTTGCCACTAGCCTTCTTGGAATGAGGAGCGATGTACTCAACCAGTTTACCATACTTGTTGATAGTGGTTGCCAGATTCACAAGATCAAGCACGTTACCTCTTCCCATAGTAAATCTCTGTACAATTCTGCTGATATCGTTGCATTCCTTCAAGCATTTGATGATGTTAACCCTAAAGCCAGGATCTGAATAGAATGATGTGACCATTTTTTGGCGCCTTTGAATCTCTTGAATATCGGTCGAAGGTGACGAGATCCACTGTGATAGGAGTCTCGAGCCAGACTGAGTGACAGTTCTCTTAATAGAGGACAAAAGCGAACCTTTGACGTACTGGTCTCTGAGAGTTTTGTGAAGCTCTAGTGCATCTGAAGTTCTTGAGTCTATTTGCATGATCTCTTCGGATACTTGTCTCTCAGGGAGTTGTAACAGCACTTCGGTCTCTGGGAAATGCTCTTCGATGTATCTTAAAAGGTTTCTGAGAGCGGATGTCTCTTTAACAGATAAGTTGTTGAACGTCTTCTTTAGTGTACTCTTCGGAAATTGAAACATATAGTGGAATAGATCCATGGTCTTGTGGGTTGTTGTAAGTTTTTGGTATTTCACAAAGTATTTCTTCAGCTCAATTAGTTCTTGATACCAACACCCAGTCTCAAGATGATACCCGACCAATTCCTCATCAAGCAGGATTTCTGAAGGTTTAATTCTCGTAACAGCAGACGCTAATCCACTCAGGGTAGTCTCCTGAACAAACAGTGTACCAACTGAGATATCAATCCAAGATAAACCAACAGTTGTGTCTGGATCAGGAGCTCTTCTGAAGATGGCATGTGGGAAGTCGATTGATAAAAGATAGTTATTTTCTTGCTCGTTCAAGAACGCCTCATCGACCAAAGTCCCTGGTGAGATCACTCTCGTGACCCTTCTAGCAACCTTTATTGGATCATTATCGATAGAAGATTCTCTCTTGAACTGTTCTGATACAGCGACACCTTGATTTAAATCTTTCACTAACACTTTGAGATGTCTATCAAGCTGACTTAAAGGGAAGCCTGCCATTGGAACAGTGATCTCCTTGAACTTCTTCTTTGCAAGTGTCAAGTTTAGTTTGGGCGCAAGCTCAGTGGCATGCTCGAAATATAACTCATAGAAACTCCCCACCTGTGTGATCACCGCGTAGCCTTTGTACTTCTGCATAGTTTCTCTAACAGATCTCATTAGAGGTGGAAGTTTTTCCATGAGCTCAGATTCGTTGGCAGATCCAACTCCTGGTTGTTCCTCCTCCTTTTTGGCGAGGCGTGAGAGTGGTATCACAACGGTCTCCGGCTTTGGAGTTGGCCTGATGGTGTCTGCTGTTGAGTATGGTCTGAATTTAAGAGCGCGTGTGACTTGGGCAAATTGCCCGTCTGACGGGAGCAACAGTCTGAAGCACTGGCATCTGATGGAAGGTGCCAACCTTCTGGTGAGTGTCATCTTCAGAATGCACCTGGATTACTTCGGGGATGTTGCATCAATACATAAGTATACTAATGAAGCATGAATACGTCTATTTGATCTAGGCTTACTAAATACTTATGTAATCAATAGCAGAAACTACCTTTGTCATGTATTCGATTGAATGTCGGATCAAAGTCATCTTTAACTCTAGCCGTGGCTCGTAGGCTACTGGTACTTCGTTTTATATTACATTGTTTATTGATCAGTACATCTTTTTAATTCAAATAACCTTTACAACCCGGAGCACCACATAAACAGCGGACACGCTCATCGTCATTGGTCTCACGTTCGAACTTGTAATCATACGTCAGCTCTTCGTTAGCACCAATGTCCCTCAGGGCATAGATAACGATACGTTTCTCACCTTCAACCTTGATGATCTTGGCTGTACAGCTAGGAACACAACAATGGTTTATGAAACGGGCAATACCACCTTTCTTTGTGGCATCGATGACTGTGTTCTCATCAACTCTGAATAAGTAAGAGGAACCAATACCAGATTTCAGATATGCTTTTTCTCTGGACTCGGCCACCTGTTGTCTTATTCTTTCACCAACGTATTCAATGATCATTTCACCAACTTGGATAGGTTCCAGAGCGTATAAACCCCAATTGTGAATGGCAGATCTAGCAAAAGAGACAGGTTTCTTTCTTTTGTTCAATTGATTCATGGTCAAAATTTCGTTATCAGCGTTGAAATTACTAACTTCGTACGCAAATCTTCTGTTGTTGGCACGATTGACTCTTGAGCTCTGCACCTTTGAAGACTCAGGTTCTTCATTCTCAACTTGGATGGTGCTTAGTGGATCATGGACCTTCTTTCTATGGGGCAAATATTCAACCTTATCTTGATCAGCAAACTTCAAATAACCTTGACTTCTGTGTGAGCCCGTACTGTTAATTAAACGCTTAGGTAGATCAGTAGAGGGATCAACAACCTTAGATCTGAACAACTCCTTCTCCTTCCAAGCCCAGTAGTCTGCACGGTAGGGCAAGGGTTCTTCAGCAATTTCTTCTTTCAAGATTTCTTGTAGCAATAAGAAGTCTTCATTGTCTTTTATCAGTCCTTGGAACCCATCTAAACTCAACACCAAGTTTGGATCATCTTTGAAGACTGGAATTGGGGTTTCTGAAGCAACAGGCTGGTGTAAATTATCATACAATAAGTGGTCATCTGCTTTCACTTCTTCTTCAACTTTCTTTACTATTTCTCCTCCTTTCTCCTCATCGGCTTCTTTGTTATCAACAATAGCCTTTGCAGTATCAATGTCCATCTTGTCTTCTTCAGGAGTAGTTGGAAGGGATTCTCTAGTTTCTGTGATTTGTTCATCTTCCTCTTCCTCGTCCTCCTCATCTGATGATGAGTACAGTAGTGATAATCTTTCATTCTTTGCTGTGTCTTTCTTAGCCTTCTTTCTCGCAGGTTCATCTTCCAGTAACTCTTGATGGGACTTTTCTAATTGTGGAGTCGTAACACCAGAGTCTTTCTCTCCAGTCTCAACATCATCTTCGAAGTTCAGACTGTAGCTCAAAGGAAGAGTCTTTCTCTTTTTGATTTTCTGCAGGGTCTTGGCCTTAGTATCTCTGGTGGCATCGCCCTTCTTCCTGAACGATGGAAGCTTCGGAAGCTTTCTGTGTAGTGAAAAGACATCTTCAGGGGCATCATCGTCACCAACTTCTTTAGAGTCTTCCAGTTCCACACTCTGCTCTTCTCTCTTAATCTGTTGCACAATTGGAGGTGGAGGCTGGATCTTCGTTTTCAATTCTGGGAAGTTGTCGATGTTCAAGTAACCCAACACAGCTGGTGCAATGATCTTGGTTCTGATATCTTTCTGAAGAGCACTTTCCAGCTCCTTAGCTAGTAGTGATGTTGTTTCATCAAGCACATCTCTCTGTTTGGTGGAGTAGTCTTCATCTGCCTCAGTAGCTTGGTAGTTTTCTGGTAATTGGAGTTCCATGAATAAATTGATGGAAAACACCTTCTTACCATTCTCTAGCTGGAAACATCTTTTAGCTTCTTTGGGACTGTTGAAAACGATAAAGATACCACTATCATCGCTCAAGACCCTAGTCCAATCATAAGTCTCTAATGCCTTCTTTACATCACTCTTCACAATTTGATTTTTGGTGTACTTGGAAGCAATGAAGATGAATGAACGACCTTTGATATACTTCTGTAATTCTTCAGGCACTTTGATGCCTGTTGGTGAAGGCTTCTGTTCCTCTTTCTTCGCGAATGGTGAAGGTTGGAAATTGGTCTTCTGATGTCTGGTAGGAGTGGATGTAGGTTCGGGGGTTAGAAGTGCTTGATCTAATTGTGGCTTTTGAGTAGTCTCTCTACCTTGTCTTCTCTGGATGGCATCGAGTACCTTCTTTGGGGCACTCGGCACTGTGACGATCTTCTCCTTCTTTTGAGCCAGTTTTTGCTTAGCTAATCTGTCTTTGAGTTCCCTTTGTGTCACATCATCAACAACTCTACCATCAACGTTCAGGAGTACCTTAATGACATTACCATCAATCTTCGTATTGTGTAGCTCCTTCACTGCTCTCTTAGCAGCCTTTGATGCCCTGTCAATTGAAGCTGAGAACTTCACTTTCATGATACCTAATGGGATACCAGTGGATGGATCAAGAATTATGTCAAAATCGGAAACGTCACCAAATGACCTCAGTTGGTTTCTCAAGTAAATATCATTAATGGCTCGGGTTCCAAGGTTTGTTAACACGACTTCTGTAACAGGTGCTGGGCCAACACTGTGCTTGTCGTATTGAAACTTTGTAGGTGGGAGATGCTTGTAAGGCACCTTCTTGTATCTCTTCATGTCACGCAGTTTTTGCTTGAAGGCAGCATCCAGTCTTGGGTCTTTTGATTGCTCATGTTTGAATGTGTTGTAGACTATGACCTTGCCCTTAGACTTGTCCTTGGATAGTTCTGGATCAAATGTGACTCTATATGACTTCTTATGTAACTGTGACAAGGATTCATCAAATTTGAAATGCCCATCAACACCAAGACGATGGAGCTGGTCCTCAAATTCTGAACTCTCAAGTGGAGCCCATGGATCGGTATCGCCTGACTTTATAGGTTCGTTGACCTCTTTAGGCTCTTCTTTTACACTTTGTGGAGTTGGTAGATAAGTAGATGATGAGTTGACAAGTGGGGGTTTGGCTTCAGACTTTTGCACTTCCCGCGTTGTTGGAGGCATCCTCGTGAAGTCGTCACGTCTGTCTCTTCTTCGGCTGTCGTAGCCTCCACGAGATGGATGATGTGATCTATCGTGTGGATGGGGAACGTATAGTTCTTTGCGGCCTGAGCTGTAACGGGGTCTTCCGTGACTTCCAACATCCGCATAGTGACCACTGTCCCGTCTTCTGGAATCAGTGTCGTCGTCACCATCGTATCTGTCAGGGAAGAACGCCGATATCTTGTTGGAGTGCCTATGTGACATAAAGTGATAAGCTTGACGTGTGGACGGTCAACAGCTGGCAAAACACCTTCTAAGAAACGGCAAACTATGAAACCACCGACAATAACGTTCTGTTCTCCTGCTTTAGCACGTATCGACTGGGAACACACAGGTACAAGCTCGTTGATGGATAGCAAATCAGCGATTTATGTCAAACTACTTGTTTGTTTTCTACGAGCGAATTCAAAAAAGTTTCGCGCGATTTTAGAAGAGCAAAAACCCGGGCGCTTTTGGCAGCCTGGATAAGGTGGTGAGTAACTGAGAACCAGCTTATTATGAGATTAATCTACACTTCCAACGAGCTCGTATTAGGCCCACTGACTTTGTATAGCTCGATATAAAGTGTTAATAAATAGAATAAATAGAATAAATAGGTGAATAAATAATCAATTGGATGAGCCACAGGTTGAACAGATCACTTTGTTTTGATGAGCTTCAACTTATTTGGGCTATGATAAAAGTTCTTACCGTACTCTTTCATCTTGAATTTACGAGTGTTTGGCTCCTGGACGATGAATGACCAGCCTTGACCCTGTGCAAATCTGATTGCAGCTTCCTTGGTGTCGAACTTCATGATGGTACCTTGCCTGTTGGGTTGTTAGTAAAGAGCAGTGTATGGCAGACTTGAGACATACATGTAGTCACTAGAACTCTGGAAGCCAATAAGATCATTCTCCCATCTGTTACCTTTTCCTAGTACCTCCCAGTCCAACTTCCAGAAGTGTTGAGCTATGATTTAAGTTAGTAACATAAAGAATTTTAAGTGAGGGCGTTTCACTCACCCCAGTTACCACTTTGGGTGGCCGGTTTCGAGTCCTTGTAGATTCTGACGAGTCTCTCAGTCACTAAAGCAGAAGGAGCACCACTGACGATTTCTTTAGGGATCTCATTGTGCTCCTCTTGTTTCTTGATAACGTCCGATTCTTGCTTGATTTTTGGGACAAAAGAGGTACTGAAAGAGCGCAAAGACGTTCTTCTCACATTATGCAAAGCACCAGGGGCGTTTCTGAGCGAACAGAGCAACATGATGGCGCAAATTAACGTTGTTTTGGTGCACTTATGGATCAATTTGTAGAGAAACTCCTTGAATTTTCAATACGTGAGGCCGGAACGAACAAGGTTCCGACCTCTCGATCTAAATTCGCGTAATATTTAATAACAGTCAAGATATTCTCTTTTGGAGCTTGACCATTCCTCTTGGCTTATAACACATCGCAGAATCCATGAACGATCCTTCACTGGACAATGCCATCAGATCAGTGGTTCCCTCCCTGTCTGAAATCCCAGACAGATTAAAGCAGCTGACTGGGCACATGTACCAGGCATCCAAGCAGAAGATCAATCTAAAACAAACAGAAGAAGTAGCGAGATATCATCTCTGCTCCATTGTTGCTACCAATTCTCTTCGAGACAAACTTCAGCTGCCAGATCCATCTTTCAAATCGCTTCCCATTCCTGAGAAATCAGCTAGATCTCTGATTGATCTATTCCAAACCAAACTTTCTACAAAGAGCGCATCAAGTACACCTGTAACGACCCCAAGGAAGAGAAAAGCAGAAACAGTGAAAACTCCTTCACCTTTGAAAAGATCCGTGGGTAGACCTGCTGGTTCAAAGACGAAAACTCCATTCATGAGAAAACTTGAACAAGCAGCCTTGAAATCTCCAGAGAAGAATTTGACAGCAGATCTACTAAATGCCCAAGATGCAGAGGGGACCATTACACCTTCACTAACCCCAAAGCAGAGCTTGAAGCTAATGACCTCAAGAGAAATCACTGCACTCTGCAATAAATTTCAATTGGAGCAAGATATTGTGAAGAATATTCTAGAAACTTTCCAAAAATATTCGACAAAAGTCGCTAACGAGTGGATCCTTATTTGTGGATTGATCATAAACTGTTACTTCGTTGTCAACCATAAAGAACTTTCACAACAAGTCGGTGCCAAATCATCGAGCATAAAGTCCATGTTCAGTCTCCAAAGTGGTGGATTGATGCTTGCAGAGATTCATTCAAGTCTAGATATTGTAAAAAACCTAATAGAATACAACAAGTGGTTCAAGAAACTAAAGATAAAATACGATTATCCACTGGATGAAACGATGACTATCGATATATCGGGGAATTTCATCTCCTCTAAGTATCAATTTAGCTCGAATGAAGCTATCAAGGAATACGACGAATGGGAAGCCCATGTTTTGAAACAAGTTTCCATCTAATGATAATGCAATAACGAATTCAAAAATGAAAGCATGTAAATTCTCTATATACAGTAATGAAGTTCCCCTGAACTAATGGTATGGCAGTAGTTTTCTTAGTCTTTTGGTTTGAGCTGGGTTACTCATTCTTTTATAACCATTTGAGTGAAGAGTATTTCTACTCCAGCCGGTGTTACCGTGATTTCTAGCAGCAGGACGCTAAATATGGTCAGTAAAAAGTTCAACTATTTCTCAAATACACGTGTAAACTTACTCTTTTAAAGGCATTCGCTGTCTTTCTCCATCTCTTAGCAGCACCTTTATGTGATTTCATCAGTGTTCTGACGAAGACTCCGGATGTGTTTTGAGCAGCCCACATACCAGCAGTGGTTGCCTGCATCATTGGACGCACTATGCTGTTGAACAAACCAATCATATTTGTGTAGAGCTGGCTTAATTATGTCATTCCAGTACGAGTCCCTCAAAGCTAATTTTTCATTTTTGTTGATGCTTCCGGTTTTTGATGGGGGCAACAATTATCACGTGACTGAATCAAAACTATAGTGATTTTATTCTGAGTTGGAGTCGGAATCATAGCCTAATACCAGTGGTTTAGAAAGCTCTATTGTGACTTCCGATTTCTCCGTCTCCTTTTCTGTTTCTTGTGTTTCTTTGTATTGAGCTTTGATAGAGTTACTGATGCCTTCTTGACGTTTCTTGGTGGAAATTCCAAGTGATGGTTTGTTCTGCTTCTTTTTAATAGAAGGCAGTGGTTCAATGGTCGGTTTATCAACTGGTTTCAGTTCAGTTGTCTTCATTTTCTTTCTCCTGGATCGCCGTTAGTACATTTCCCTGATCAATTGCGGTTCTTAACATACTCTTCAAATTCACGAAGACCGTCCTGTATCTCTCTTTTCTTCGCCAGCTCCTCATCCTGCTTCTTTCTCTGTAGCTCATTGTAATGATCAAGTTCTCTCTGGGATATTTTATGTGACTGGTTCTTCGCTTTGACCTTGTCCTCGTATTCTTGTTCTTTCGCAAGATGGTTCAATCTCATCTGTTCATATAACGACAACTTTTCCTTGTCTTCCTGCTCTTCTTGGAACTGATCTGATGCAGCTTTCTCCTTCGCCTGAAGTGACTTCATGTCACTCTTACCCTCTGGAATGAACCTAGACATATTGATGGTTTCGCAATGTGTTTACCGAATGTGTCAAAGTTTAGTTAAAGTCCATCAACTTATTTATATCTCCGCGAAAATTTTAAAGAGAAAGCGGCATAAACTACGTAAACCCTTCATAGATCAAACATGCAATTTATTCATCGTCATCATAACTGATGACAAACTCGTTAAGGATATCCTGCTTAGACTTCTCTTGAGTATTGACAGGCCAGTTGATTGTGCTTTGCTGAGCACCTCCAATAGTGACAGCACAACCATAACAAATACTGACTTGTTCTTTATCAGCCTTTTCAAATTTTTCAATTGAATATTTGTTAGCTTCTCTCCATTCCCTTAGCGATTCCTCCTCGACTTCATTCTCTGGACCTCTATCACCATGAAACGTTATATCTCTCAACCAGGCCATTGGTTTATTGTAAATCTTACCTTCACACACTGTACAGTAATCATCATCAAAGTTCTTTGGTTCATCTAGTTTGGCACCGGTTTTGACAACGGTGGAGACAATGTTATCGTAGTCGCTGTCAACAACTTTATAGTAATTGGCCACTACTTCATTAATGGTCTTTTGTTTGTTCATTAGCTTATCTTGATTCTCAGCTGATCTCAACTCATACTGTTCTAATGATCTTAGATTCACAAATGTATCAACTTCACCTTTCGAAACATCACGTAGAGGGTGGATATGTTCCAATTCTTTACCTCTGTAGTTTATGATTCCATCACTCAGCTTAGAATAGATCTCAGCGCCTCTCCCTTTGACGGTCAAAGTAATAACTTCTTGTGCCAAGGTAGTCATATTATGACCCCAGATAATGGATTTAAAGCCATGGACGTATGCATATTTGTTGATCAAGTCATTCAGTATTATTTGGAGTAGATCGTTCTTGGATGCTCTATTTGGCAATGATCCAAATACCTCTTTGATAGTGACCTCTTTGTCATCTTTGTATTTATATGTGGTGAAATCTTTCAATAGTGTAATGTTGTTTATGGAATCTTTATCACTTATGAATGAATCGATGTCTAGTCTAGTGAACTTTATTGGATAGTCGCTTAAATTATAACGTTTCTTAATTTGTTCAATTACGTCTTCATATGTGTTTTCGTACTTGGAAACTTTGGAGTCATCAATATGTAGCACATCAATCTCAAAGCCTAGTTTTGCTCTTGCATTTCTTGTCTGTTCATCAAACAACGACACTAGGATATCGAAAAGCACCAATGACGAAGCCCCATACGATAGTGGAACCAACACTTTCTCTCTAACGACATCTTCACCGAACTTCACTTTGTATCTATCACTGCTCATCTGTTTTCTCTGTTTACCACTGATAAATCTAATGAAGCAGGCTTTACAGAATGCCTCTTTTCTAGAAATAGTGATTGCCGGTTCTTCTTTACATCTTGAGCAAAGACCTAAGTCCTTCACTTCTTCGTTCATCCTGGGCTTATTCTTAAAAGGTTGACAAATCGATATCATCTTTAGCTCATCGGTCAGATTTTTCTTTTTTTTTATTTCATGTGTTATTTGCCCGGTCATATTGGCAGAGCAGATGAAGCTTCGAGTTTGAAAAAGCGAATCGAAACAGACACAAAAGTCATCAAACATGCAATATAACTACCAACTCACGATCTCTTGAGAGCAAAATGTCCACCGAAAAGGACAGATCCCAAGATAAGGTATTCAAAGAATCCGATCCAGAAGTTTCCAAAGAGAAAGAAAAAGTTGATTTTGCCAAAGGTGATGTAAAGAGTTACAAGTTTTATCCAGATAATCCAACATCGCAATACCACAAGGAGAAATTTGCCGCAAAAGGTCCATCTAGATACTATGATCCATGTCAAGAGAGTGCGAACATGAGTGTGAAGTGTCTGGAACTGAACAACTTTGATAGAGATATGTGCATGGAGTATTTCAAGGCATATAGAGAGTGTAAGAAAGAATGGATGAGACAGAGAAAGAGTGACATTAGAAGTGGTAAAGGTGGTTGGTCTTAATCTTGAAAAGATATTTTACAAAATTTATAACATGTAAATAGGGGTCATTAAAAAACAGTTCGTGTACATTACTTATAATAAATAATTCGTAAAGTCTGGGGTCAAATCTTTCGTTAGAATCACACTAGTTCTATTGAAGATGAAGCGTAATAAGGTGTCTTTATGCACATTTTCATAACTGTGCACTCTTCTTTGTCATAATGACCAATTTCTCTTTCAAGAAGCATATGTTGGCTTATTGATTTCTTCACTGATTCGGATGTAACAAGTTCAAGTTGCCCCGTGGTTCTATCAATGCAACATAATAGATCAGGTATCTTTGAATCTGTGTCAATGTACAGTCTGAACAAGATGAATTTGGATTGTAGTTGGGAAAGACAATGTTCACATGTGATACAAGGTAGCAATTTCCCAATCGATAAGTTGTTAAATGGGGTAAATAGCATCCATCTTGATAGTTGTTTCCTCACTAAACAATTGTTATAAATTGAGTAAAAATCCTTGGATCTATGAAACGTATTCATAGTTGCTCTCAATGAATTTTCAAAATCATCCTGAAGTGATGAATGGAATCTCAAATCCTCGTTTTCGAAATTGATCATTTGTCCATGAAATGGGATATTTGATAATCCATCACGTTGTTTCTTGTTATTTGGATTCAAAAAGTTTTGAAGCTTCTTAGCCTTAATCCTCTCAGTCTTGAAACTCAAGGCACCAGTGATGACACCTGATTTATAATCAACAGCACCAAAGGTTAGATTATAAGTTCTTCTCTTCCCTGTGAATGTCATTCCCGGTTTCAAGAATGATGAATACTGAGGTCTTATTGATGTGAAATGATGTTGTTCAAGCTTGTTGGTGATCGCATCAGTCTCGTCATAACTTCTCTTTTTAGACGCGATGGTTGATTTCTCATTCAATTGTTTATCAAAATAAAATCCAGATATTTGTCTTTTTTCCATGAATCCATTCAATTTATCCTCTATTGACATATGTGACTGTTGATGAGGAGGTTCAAGGTCAAAGTTTGAATGGCCATCGTGGGTAACGTCAAAGAACATAGTATCAGAAGTTACGGGTCCATTCATATCGTTCAATAACGACTCTGTAGAGTGTCGGTTAATATCATTGACAAAGCTCCCATTTCTTAAGTTGGGGATCCTAGAGTGGAAATTGCTGTTTGATGACTGAGGGAAAGCTGGATTTGGCATGAAAGGCGGAGTCTCACTATTAACGCTTCTCAGGATATTATTGTTAAATGACGCTAGAATGGGCCTTCTGTTTATTAGTGACTGGCTATTCAAGTAGCGAGATGATCTGGATGTGTCACTTTCTCGCGTCATGGGTGGAAATCTATGTCTAGTTGTAAGCTCGCTTCTAAAGGAGGACGAGTTGGGCCTCTGTTCAGGTTGACTGGTAGATGGTCTTGGAGGCGACATGTGAAAAAGGTCTTCGTCTTGTTCTCGTTCGTCGTAGGACATTTCTGATGATTCGTCACCTTGGTCAGTCATTTGAGGCACTGTATCGATAAGGTCAGATAAACTGATGTTTCCAACTCTCCTAATGGGGATCCTTGTGGTGGAGTGCAATGGATCGTGGCTTCGTGAGTCTTCCGAAACTGTGTTAGGATTCTCATTAGCCCAGCCGGGTCTGTTAGGGATCACTGGCATCGAATTTAAAGTCGATCTATTTGCAAAGATAATAACTCTGGTGTTTCTTTAAGGATTAGACCAATATCGATTTGTGTTCTATTGCCAATCAATGTGGGAGATGGGGATAGCCACTTTTCCGGGAATTCTCAGCAGATTTGGAAATGGTGATAATCCTGCTACTGTTTTCCAAAGCTTTTAAACAATTTCTACAAATATTACTAGTCAAATTGACGCTAACACTAAACTAAAAGACGTTATCAACCATAATATGAAACAGTTCTCAAGATTATGTCATAGCCCAAAAGCGTATTTTAAGTGCACGTGACACTTCTCACCCTCGGAGCTACTCCCTCCCCATGTTATTGCCCCCGGCCCCACAATCCGCACTTTTCCCGGTTTTTTCTTGTTACCCGGACCCAGTACTTGGTGTCACTTTGGCATTTCGCTGGGAAACATTAAAAATCTGCACGATGTCGTAAAATGTGGAAGGCTAGCGAACAATAAGCACTAAGTTGCTTTTTTCTTCCATGACAGATATAGTTGATTGCTACGAGGCACAGTGATAACGTTGAAAATTGGTGGTTCCGGTTGCCGACAGGCACGCACTTCAGCTACAAGGGCTATTCCTGCAGTAAATTCTTGTAATATCCTAGTTTCATATGTCTTGTCCGGAATTGGGCACAGCAAACACCACAGTTGACCATGGGGTTAGGTCATATGGTAAGGTAAGAACGTAGTAAAGTGGAAAGTATACAATTGATGTTCGGTGCTCGTTCCTTCAGGTTTAATTACCACTTGTGGCTATCCTTGATTAGTATTCAAAGTTGTGGGGCCTTGCTCAGGGCTCATGATGTTTGATTATTTAATTTATTGCCAAATGTGTACAGTGCTTGCTATTATAATTCAATATTGCTAAATTGCATCATTATGCTAAAATAGCAACTCTTACAGAAATTTCACCTTTGTTCTACAAGGTTCCAAAGATTTAGAGTTTCAGTATAAATACCCTTCATCCTCCCACCATTCTACATATTCCACTCATTGATTTATCATTATCGAATATCATACAAATACAATGTCCGACTTAAACAGAAAATCATTCACTGACAAAGCCTCCGAAGCTATCAAACCAGATTCACAAAAATCATACCTAGAACAAGGTAAAGAGGCTGTCACTGATGGTGTTGACAAACTACAAGGTCAAGTGCAACCAGAAGACTCTAAATCTACCACTCAATCATTAGGTGATGCTGTCCAATCTGGTCACGATGATGCTAAGTCCAACGTTAACGCCAGTGGTAAAACTATCACCGAAACTGCCGGTGAATACGTTGAAACCGCCAAGAAGACCTTGAACGATGCTGCTGAATACGTCTCTGGTGCTCTAACTGGTGCCAAAGAAGGTGCTGCTGACGGTACCAAGAAATAAGCTAGCTATTAGTACTTTATAATTACACGAATAAAATGAGTATGATTCATGTTGATTTCAATCGTAGTTCTTTATCCTCCCTATCAAAGTAAAGTCTAGCAACATTTAACATGTGATTATGTGTGTCTTTTCTTTCTTTGGCATTGCCCATGTTCTAATCTCTTTTCCCCTTAAATACCGTGCGATGATGCATAGACTAGCTAGCGAGTAACTAAACTTTAGATCGAGCGCTGACAGACCTAACTATGCCTGTTGTTTAAAACTAAAATGACGATGATCTACAATAATAGTTTAATTAACATAAAATTCTTCATTGCGCATTTCCAAATTTGGAAAATTACACATTAACAGTATAAACTCAAGCTAAAACGGAGTTGTCATTAGTGACATAATCAGTGATTGGCTTTTCATTAGTAGAATCGTAATCGGCATCACCTCTAACAGTCTTTGTGTACTTATGATCAGTTGGGACAAAACCTCTTGAATTCCAAGCGTTTGGAACGGTTTCATATAATTCATCAATTTGTTCTAATGCTAAACCTTTAGTTTCATAAACAAAGATATAAGCAAAGATCAAACATAAGAAATTACAACCACCCCAAATGAAGAACACTTTAGTTTCTAAACCTGCAGAACCTGGTTTCTTATCAACTAAATATGGAGTAGCATAAGCAATTGCAAAATTCCATAACCAATTTGAAGCAGTTGACATTGCAACAGATTTACCTCTAGTACGTAATGGGAAAATTTCACCAATGATAACCCAACAGATAGGACCCCATGTGGCGGCAAAGAATGCAATAAAGATACATGAAAACGCAATCAAGCACTTATTAGCAGCAGCAGAATCAGTGGCAGTACCGATGATGGCGACAAGCATTTCCGAGATACACATACCAGCGGCACCAACTAATAACATTGTACGACGACCTAAAATTTCAACAAGGGCAATACCTGGGATAGTCATACCGACATTAACAACGTTCATTGCAACTGAAATGACAAATGAGTTTTGAATACCTGAATTCTTAAAGAATGAAGTACCATAATAGAAGATAAAGTTAATACCTGTTAATTGTTGGAAAGCTTGTAACCAAATACCGGTGATCAATCTCTTCATTTGTCTATTTTCAGTCTTGAAACAATCCAACCAAGAACTTTTACCATGAGACAATTCATATTCATAATTAGCAGTAATTTCACCAATTTCATCGATTAAAGCTGGATGATCCTTTGGTAATCTTCTTATACGTGATAATGAATGAGTAGCTTTATCATGTTGACCTTTAGAAATCCAAAATCTTGGAGTATCTGGTAAGAAAAACATACCAACGGTGATAATTATAGACCATAAAAATTGTAAAGCAATTGGGATACGATATGAAGCAGAACCATCAATTGCATGAGTAGCTTGATTAATACAAGCAGCTAATAATAACCCAATAGTAATTGCCCATTGATAAGTTGAAGTGATAGCACCACGAATCCATTTAGGTACAGTTTCAGCTTGGTACATTGGAATAACAGCAGAGACTAACCCGACACCAAGACCGGCAAAGACTCTACCAGCGACTAAAAGTTCGATATTGGTAGCGGCAGTTTGTAAGATAATACCTAAATTAAACACAAGAGCGGTAGCAATAATTAAAGTCCAACGACGACCAAGGGTATCAGAAATCAAAGGTGCACCAAGGGAACCGAAAAAAGTACCACAAGATAAGATGGAGACAATTAAAGAAGATTCAGATGATGAGAAGGACCCTGGTTGGCCATTAACACCTGGAGTATCTTCAGGGAATGTCTTTAATACGTACTTCATAGCCATGACACCAGAGATAGTACCTGTGTCATAACCGAATAAGACACCACCAAAGGCAGCGAACAAACCGATAAGGATACCAACGGTGGTAGAACCTTCACTCTTTTCTTCAAACTTGATAAACCGACGAACGATCTTGTAATCTTCTAAACCCATATTAATGAATGATATATACTAAAAGTAGACCAGTTTACCTTGTTTGAGGCCAGGGGAAAATGGAGTGTATTTATACCTCAAGTGAATGGAAAGAAATCCAGGGAACAATGACCAACGAAGGAAATGGTGCCGTGACCAAAGATCTTACGCGTGTTTTTATTTTTCTTCCAGGCACTGAATGTAAGATCTGTATGACCAAATGAAGTGTTGTGTGTTTTTTTTGCCTTTGGCTGTATACAACAGTTCTGCAGAGTTAAACCTTATTTGAGTCATGACTCTGGGGGAAAAAACTGCAAATTTTGATATGACAATGAAATTACATTGAGATATGTGAGGCCAAGAGGTACAAAGCAACGCTAAAGCGCTTGGAAGAAGGTCTTGGAAAGACCGTTAAAGAGTGCAGGTTTTCGGGATCATCTTTGTTGTTGTGCATATATGTATGACAGGAGTCTTGGACCGATGAACAACAGTGGTCTAGCTTAGCTATAGTAGAGGGCTAACCAACTGTAGTCAATGTTTCAAGCTAATCTGAGTGAGTCGATCCACCGAAATGGCAATCTGCTGTAGGGGGGAACCCCAAAATAACACCACTCTAATCTTGGACCCCTTCGCTGTAAACCGAAGAGACATATCATATTCGTAAGTTTTTCCATTTTCTTCTCTGGAGTCAGCCAATCATAGGGCTGTACACGGAAATTTTGAGCACACCACCATGGAGAAACCATGTGGAGAAACTTCGGAAACTGATGATTTGACATGACCCCATTTAGCACCAGATGTGGTTTACAGTCTTTATGAAAGGCAAATAACCCACCAAACAAAGTTAAACGGCGTTATTTGTCTAGCAATTTATCACAAACGCAGGAAATTCTATGGGGTGCAGGAGATTTATGCAGGTTGTTTAAAAATTCCTCCGAGACCAATATATAATAAAGAAAGCCTTAGCGAAGTCGGTCAACAAGTTTAAGAGGTCTGTTATCTGAGATCGTTATTAGGTGAATAATCTGCGCTTATTCATCTATGATTAGAGTGCACCCGATTCCTCTGCCACTCCCACACGCGTTATAAGCCGTAAATTCCTCGGTGTTTGCTCCTAATTGTAACGTCAAAGAGGGGATCTCCGTCTTAAAACAACTGTATTTCTTTTGCAGTAAAGGGAAAGAGGAAGGGGAAAACCAACCAAACAGCCAGTACTAAACGGCTCTTTCCAAGAAGGCCATCATACTCGATAAGAGATAGTATCTTAGTACAATTTAGAGTCGCTCTTTGTTAGTTTTTGTACATTGCAATCATCTCATATGTAATTTGTTCCATAATTTAGACACCACCACTATCATGTTCTAGTTGCGATTTTTCGTGATCCAATTCGCTGATAGCAGAATCACCGTAGATCGCCTTGGTGAACTTATGATCTGTAGGAATAAATCCTCTTGATTGCCATGCATGTGGCACTGTTTCATAAAGTTCATCAATTTGTTCCAAGGAGTAACCTTTAGTTTCATAGATGAAGGAGTAGGCAAAGACAAAACACAAGAAGTTACAACCACCCCAAATGAAGAAAACCTTAGATTCCAGTCCAGCAGAACCTGGTTTCTTATCAACCAAGTACGGTGTTGAATAAGCAATAGCGAAATTTAAAAGCCAATTCGAAGCAGTTGACATTGCAATAGACTTTGCTCTTGTTCTCAATGGATATATTTCACCAGTTATAACCCAACAAATAGGACCCCATGTAGCGGCAAAGAATGCAATGAATATACATGAAAATGCAATCAAACACTTATTAGCAGCAGCAGAATCAGTGGCAGTACCAACGATAGCCACTAATAGTTCTGAAATACACATACCAGCGGCACCAATCAACAATAGAGTACGACGACCTAAAATTTCAATGGATAAAATCCCTGGGATAGTCATACCAACATTAACAATATTCATTGCAATGGTAATTAGAAAAGAGTTTTGAATACCAGAATTCTTGAAAAAAGTTGTACCATAGTAAAAAATGAAATTTATACCTGTTAATTGTTGCAATGCTTGTAAAAAAATACCAGTGAGTAATCTCTTCAGTTGTCTGTTCTTCATTGAAAAACAATCAAACCAAGAACCTTTCCCATATAATGATTCAAATTCATAATTAGCATTCATTTCACCAATTTCATCAACCAATGCAGGATGGTCCTCTGGTAATCTTCTGATACGACTTAAAGAGCGGCTAGCCTTTTCATGTTTACCTCTCGAGATCCAAAATCTTGGTGTCTCTGGTAATAAAAACATCCCCACAGTGATGATAAGTGACCACACGAATTGAATTGCAATAGGAACTCTGTAACTAGCTGAAGAGTCTATGGCATGTGTACCTTGATTAATACAAGATGCCAATAACAATCCAATAGTGATAGCCCATTGATAAGTTGAAGTGATAGCACCACGAATCCATTTAGGTACAGTTTCAGCTTGGTACATTGGAATAACAGCAGAGACTAACCCGACACCAAGACCGGCAAAGACTCTACCAGCGACTAAAAGTTCGATATTGGTAGCGGCAGTTTGTAAGATAATACCAAAATTGAAAACAAATAGTGTAGCTATGATCAAAGTCCAACGACGACCAAGGGTATCACTCAATAATGGAGCACCTAATGAACCAACAAACGTACCCACAGATAATATGGACACAATCAATGAACTCTCCCCTGAGGAGAAGGAACCTGGATTTCCATCAATACCTGGATTATCCTTTGGGAAATGCTTCAACACATACTTCATTGCCATAATACCAGAAATAGTACCAGTATCATAACCAAACAAGATACCACCAAAGGCAGCAAACAAACCAATTAATATCCCCACAGTGGTGGAGCCTTCTGACTTTTCATCAAATTTGATGAAACGACGGATAAGTTTTGAATCTTCTAAACCCATATCGATCTTTAGTTGAGATTTAATATATATCACGGAAATTTTTAATCGAGGAATTTTAAGGGCCTTTATATCAAGCGAGTGGAGTTTATGGACATTAGAGGAGCATAGAGGTGTGATCTGGGGAAATTGAGTTTTACCCCATACACGGATTAAATTAAATTGCTTTACGCTATTCAGTAATTGGTGGAAGCATACTTTTTAGAAGCAAGTTTCTTATAATTGGGTCTGGGGTAAAAAAATAAGGTTCCGAATTTTCCACATTGAGCGGCATCAAAGCTAGTACTTTTTCCCCCATAGCCTTCGATGAGGAGCTAGTGTTATGCTAGGATATCACAAAAGTATAGGGATAAACGAGTGTTCATTTTTGTATCTCTCTCTATCTCTTTTTTGCTTCCCTTCTTTGATCTTCATGAATTTGTTTGGCTATGCAGATCAAAAATTATGTGTCAAAACTTTTTCTGATCAAGCAAACTGTTATTGAGTCTCTCCAACCAATATTCTTTTGGAGAGAGGCAAAGAAAAGAAATTCATAAGGCTGGATTTAACCCGCACTTTATAAAAGAGTATCACTAAATGAGCTTCGTTTGCTGTATGTTTCTCCATTTGAGATTAATTGGGGAAGAAAGCTACATCGCTTAATTGACTCCATCCTAATATCTTGTCCGAAGCAACCAATTCTCCGTGACCTTTCTTCTTAATTTTTCCTGTCATTGGTATCGAAATTGATAATATTCCTTTGAAGGTTTTTCCGTCCAAGTTAACGTTGTCTCGGCAGCTCATCAGCTTGGCGATATTTTTTTCACACTAAAAAATATCAGTAAGGCTAATTAATCCGAAATCAACAGTACGTATAAGAAATTTAAATCACTAAGTAGGGGTTAATCAAATCGTGATTCATTAGCTAAAGAATTATATATCATAGGTATTAATTTCAATCTGCAATTTACATCAAGTAGTGGTTTTGCTTTCATAATGTTCGATACCTGGTTTTTCCAAGCTTGTGTTCTCCATTTCAACATCCGTAGTAGCAGCGCCTTGAATGGCATTAGTGTATTTATGATCAGTTGGAATGAAACTTCTTGATTGCCAAGCGTGTGGAACTCTTTCATACAACTCGTCAATTTGTTCTAATGTTAACCCTTTAGTCTCATATACCATGAAGTAAGCAAATATGAAATTGATAACGTTAAAACCTGCCCAAATGAAAAACACTTTGGATTCTAAACCAGCAGAACCAGGTTTCTTATCAACTAAATATGGAGTAGCATAAGCAATGGCAAAATTCCAAATCCAATTACAAGCTGTAGAAAGAGCAACAGATTTACCTCTTGTACGTAATGGGAAAATCTCACCAACAATAACCCAACAAACTGGAGCCCACGTCGTGGCATAGAATGCAATACAAATACAAGTGAAAGCCACTAAACACTTATTTGCAGAATCTGAATCCGATGTTGTACCCACAATTGCAATTATCAGTTGAGAAGTGGCCATACCTGCAGCACCGATTAAAAGAAGAATACGACGACCTGCAGTTTCAACAAATATAATACCTGGAACGGTCATACCGAACATCACAACATTAGTAGCCACAGATATCAAGAAAGAATTACTAATACCAGAGTTCTTAAAGAATGTGGTACCAAAATAGAAGATGAAATTGTTACCAGATAATTGTTGAAACATTTGACAGCCCATACCGGTGGCCAATCTTTTCAATTGAGAATTACCAGTCTTGAAACAATCAGACCAACCTGCCCTACCAAAACTTTCTTCAAATTGAAAGTTGGCTTCAATTTCACCTAATTCATCTCTTATAGCTGGGTGATCAATTGAAAGTCTTCTTATACGAGCCAATGACTTTGCAGCGTTTTCACTTTTACCCTTGGAGACAAAGAATCTTGGAGTCTCTGGTAAGAATATCATACTTATGGTAATGATTAATGACCAAAGAAATTGAATGGCAATTGGGAATCTGTATGAGGCTGTAGAATTTACTGCATGAGTAGCTTGGTTAAAACAAGCAGCTAATAATAAACCTAGGGCAATTGCTAATTGATAAGTTCCTGTGATAGCACCACGAATCCATCTTGGAACGGTCTCAGCTTGGTATAATGGTACCACTGCAGAGACAATCCCGACACCGATACCAGCCACGGTTCTACCTACACAAAGTAATGCAATATCAGTAGCAGCAGTTTGTAAAATGATCCCTGCGTTGAAGAAGATGAAAGTACCAATGATCAAAGACCAACGACGACCAAGTGTATCAGATAGCAGTGGAGCACCAATAGCACCTACAAAAGTACCAATGGATAAGATTGCAACAATTAAAGAGTTCTCCTCGGATGAGAAGGAGTCAGGTAAACCGTCATGAGGAGGCTGATCCTCTGGGAAGTGGAACAGGACCCATTTCATGGCCATGATACCACTAATAGTACCAATATCATAACCGAATAGGATACCACCAAAGGCAGCGAACAACCCGATGACGATACTGAAGGAGCTTGATCCCTCGGTCTTCTCGTCAAATTTGATGAACCTTCTTGCTAGTTTGTTGTTTTCTAACCCCATGTTTGAATATAGAGCAGAGTAAATACGTGTTTACCTAGATCTAGCACTATATGCACCTTAATCATGATTCTTCAAAATCTGGGGAAGTTGTGATCTTTATAAAGACACGTCGAAGGCACGAAATCGACATTGCTAGGGTGTCACAATGGTGTTTTCTATCTGACTCTAGACAATCAATGCTATTTGGTTCTTAAAATCTTACGACCTACAGGTCGTAATCACTGTACGATGATGTAAAATGTGGAGTTCGGTTTTTAATCATGTCAAAAAATGCAAGTGCTCGACCTTCCAATTTTCCAAATGACAGCACTTCAAGGGCACTGATTGGACAAAAGTTTTTGCGAATGACAGGGGTACAGCATGAACGAGGCCCCACCTTGAAACAAGCTTCCCTCAGGGGCTTTCTTATGAGCATCCTTCTGATTAGGAACATTTTCGTTGGCTTCCCTTCTGGTGGGGCTTCCCTTCAGATTTCACTTTTGGGTTTGCTTTGAAGTTCGCTGAGGCTTTTATAAGCCGTTGATGCCTTGTTTCTAATCTCTGTGAAAGGTGGAAGGTGCAAGAGTTCCCCGAGTGGGTGCTTCTGTGTATCTAGGAAGGTGCTAGAGACCGGTTGCTTGACTCGGTTGGATGATATTTGTCATTTGGATGTAGTAAACTCTATTCAACATTAACGTTAATTTGTCTATGATCTAACTTCTCGGTAGATCATTAGTTCGGTGGTCGCTAGTTGCTACAATTTTGACATAATTCATGGCACTTGAAGCATCTAGGTTGTACTCGTAGCTGCTTGAGCATTACTTAGTTGTGCGACACAAGAATCTTGGTCTACCTGTCAGTTGAATAATCTTCCTGTCAAAATTAGTGCGGCCAAAAATGAACTTCATGACAATACGAAACCAGTTGAATTAGCAGATCGGGGAAACAATGGCGGCGTCATCCCTGAAGTGACTCATGAAGCTTGTCGAGAAGAGCTGAGTTTGGGCAATTGTGGCCCTCTTCGATATCTAATTACTTTTCCTCATTAAAGTGGGTATATACTAGTGTGATAAGATCCGTCCAAGATAGATCGTGTATACTACGAACAGGCCACAACCGAAAGCCAATCAATAGCAGTCCGTCTGAGAAGGTCTTAGACAGATACTCAGTTTTGATAGCTTTTTATGCTATATAAGCACCAGGTCGGCTGATCCCTTAGTTTTAAGCCACCCAGGAAATGTTTGGAGTACTTGGAGAGGGAGCCCACTAGCTATCGGGCAAGTAATAAACAGGCTAGTTATGTATCTGATCTAGCATAATCTATAACTATACACATATACCTCGCTCATAGTACCCTTCATAATGCTCCCAGCTTATTGTTCATGATTGCGGAAGATGTATACTATTCACCAGAGCTCCATATAACTTGCAACTCACTCACGGTCCGCTTGCTTGGTATATCCATTTCAACCGAGTTCAGTTTGAAGAAGACTTGGCTTCCCTAGTCAAACAGAGCTTATCATTGATTAATTTGACGTCCTTAACAGCCTCACCTTTCTATATTTGATCAGACCCATCGATCGTCGGGATGAATAATATATATCAAAATATATGGCCGCGGGGCGTTATTTTATCCGGCGGTATATCTCAAATCGTTAAATTATTTAAGAATTTAAGAACTAAATATTCAAAACGACGTCGTTGTTGTCAGATTGGCCACATTAATATTAATAATATTGTATATATATTGTTAAGAATAACTATATTAAATCCAAAGATCGACAGAAAGTATTATCATAATATATAATATTAACCAACTCGCTGATTACGATCAACGGCTGCATTCAACTATTAACTAATATTTCTCCCGAGATAGTGGCTAGTATGTATGAACACAATAGTAGGTGATGGCGTTATATTATCGTAAATTTAATCGAGTAGCACGTCGAGTATAAATGATCCTTGAGATATGCGAGCCTCTTTCATAGCGTCTATACAGAGAACTAAAGATTTAATTGTTTGGTTGTCAACCTTAATGTGTCACCTTAAGGCGTTCTAATTACTATCGTATTGGGAACTCTCATAACCATATTTTTTTCCAAGCGATGAGCAAAAATAGAAAAAAAAATTGATAGAAATGTGGCATAAAACACTAAAGTTAACTTTTTAAAGCTCCCTGGATTTGTTCAAATCCTTTATGAAAAGGTCCATTTCACACTTGATACGCAAGATGACCTCTAATACTACGCTGTTTGAAACCAAGATTTTAAAAGTCGATGGATCAACCATAAAGTTCGATAACGATAATAAACTAACTATATCTGATCCCGAAACAGAAACCAACTTAAAAGAAGCTGCAAAGATCTTAGCTACAACGGATAATGTTGTCGCATTCCCGTCAGAAACGGTATATGGTTTAGGTGGTAGCTCTTTTAATGATGCATCCGTTAAGAACATTTACAACGCTAAGAATAGACCTGCAGATAATCCATTAATATCTCATATTTCTACTAAGGATCAAGTGAAGGAGTTCTTTAACGTTGACATTCCAGAGATTTATAAACCACTAGTGGATAAGTTCTGGCCTGGTCCATTGACAATTTTGATCCCATATTCTGAAGACTCAAGACTATCTAAATTAACAACTGTAGGACAACCAACTGCTGCCATTAGATTACCATCACACCCTATCGCTAGAGCCTTAATCCATTTAGCCAACGTACCTATCGCTGCTCCATCTGCTAATGCATCCACAAGACCAAGTCCTACGCTGGCATCCCATGTTTATCATGATTTACAGGGGAAAATCCCACTCATCTTAGATGGTGGGAATTCACAAGTCGGTGTTGAGTCCACAGTAGTTGATGGTCTAAGTGACCCACCAATGCTATTGAGACCAGGAGGTGTTAGTTTAGAGCAGATCAAGGAATTTGGTGGTGAAAGCTGGCAAAATGTGAGAGTTGCTAAGAAAGTTGCTGATGATAATGAGGTTGTCAAGACCCCAGGTATGAAATATAAGCATTATTCACCAACGGCAAAAGTTATTCTTGTGGAGGAGGAAGATTCTATAAAAACATATATCAAAGAGTATGACCTAGCGGGGAAGAAATTGGGTCTTCTAACTGGTGAATATTTTAAAGGTGATGATTTTGATGGTATAGTAGAGAACCTGGGGAAGACTAAGGAAGCCATTTCCACCAATTTATTTAAGAATTTAAGAGAACTGGATGAAGATAAAAATGTGGATATTATCTTTGTGGAGAGTGTCGATGAGACTAATGAAGGTCTTGCCATTATGAACAGATTGAAAAAAGCTGCATCAGAAACCATATAGAGTGTAATAATACTACATAATCATTATAATCTAAAACTTTTCTTTTGTAAGATCAATTTATGCATATGTAGTGAGGATTTCTATAGATAAATTTTAAACAACTGAGTATACTTCTTGTCTTTGTCTTAAGAAATATTTTCTACCTTCATCAAAAACGAACACCGAACTGGCAATCACTGTCAAAAATATTAAATCACTGAAATAAAGTGCTTCAGTTTGGAAAATAGCTTGGAAAAATGGAATGTAAATAGCACATAGTTGACCACCTAAAGAACCAAGGACAGCTAAGTTGAACATCCGATTAGTGAAACCTAGTTCCATGATAGATTTTGTAGGATGACGACAACTCAAGGCGTTAAACATATCGAATAAAACAAAACAAGTGAAAGTCATAGTAGTGTCTCTAGCTGTGATTTGATTATCTTTCATTTCCTTAACATAAACGTATAACGTACCAATGATGACAAAAGCGGCATTCATTAACATTCTCTTCAAGACAGCATCAGTTAAGATGGCAGCACCTCTCTTTCTTGGTGGTTTATTCATAACTTCATGATCAACAGGCTCAACACCTAATGATTGGGCAGGTGGACCATCCATCAAGATGTTGATCCATAATATTTGCATAGCGTTCAAAGGGTTTGGTAATTTAACAAAAGTGGCAAAGGCAACTAACGATAAGGCAGCAACAGAGGTAGATAATTGGAAAGTCAAGAAATTTTGAATATTGTTAAAAATACCTTTACCTTCTTCAATAGCATTCAAGATAGTAGAGAAATCATCATCAGTTAAGACCATATCCGAAGCTTCTTTAGCAACGTCTGTACCCATCTTACCCATACTGATACCGATATCGGCCAATTTCAAAGCTGGAGCATCGTTGACACCATCACCAGTCATAGCAACAACATCACCTCTTTTCTGCAGAGCACGAACAATTTGCACTTTGTGTTCCGGTGTTGTTCTAGCAAAAACGGAAACTTGAGAAATGACTCGCGTTAGAGCGTCTTCATCCATTTGATCTAGTTTGTCACCTGTCAAAACGTTTCTTTCAACATCCTGAACATTGATACCGATTTCCCTGGCAATTTGAACAGCAGTAGCTTCACTATCACCGGTGATCATGATCACATGGACACCACCATGGATCAAAGTGGCAATTGCACCTTTTACAGAAGGTCTTGGAGGATCCTTCATACCAATCAGACCGTTGAAGATCAAATCTTCAGGTTCATCTTTGAAGTCTTTATTAACATGAGCAAATGCTAAGACTCTCAAACCTTTGGAGGCCAATCTGTTGGAAGATTCAATGATGAAGTCGTTTTGGGCCTCGGACAATTTGTTGACTTTACCATCTTTCGTTAGATAGTGAGTCGATCTGGCCAAAACTTTTTCGACAGCACCTTTGACGTATGAAATATGTTTGTTTTTCCCACCAGTGGCAATAGTGACAGCCATATATTTTCTTAAAGATGAGAATGGTAGTTCACGACTTCTTGGTTTTTGTGGTCTTAGATCTTCAAAGTCAAAATCAGGTAGAGATTCCAGTAGGGCAATATCAGTTGGGTTACCAACGTACTTATTGCTTTCTTGGGAGAATTTGGAGTTGTTACATAAGTTAGCAGTCTCTAAAGTTTGCTTGGTGTCTTCAGTCAAGTATTGTTTCAATTGTGCCTTGGAGTATTTTTCAACGTGTAGAGATTCAGAACCCATATCAACGGTCCATAAATGTTTCACAGTCATATGGTTTTGAGTTAATGTACCTGTTTTATCTGAACAGATGACATTCACAGAGCCTAATGTTTCAACACTTGGTAGTCTCTTCACAATAGCTTTGTGACGAGCCATTCTTAAAACACCCAAGGCTAAAGTAACGGTGACAATGATTGGCAACCCTTCAGGAATGGCAGCAACGGCTAATGAGACGGAAACTTGGAACATTTCTAACCATGAACGACCTTGGATAATACCGATCAAACAAATGATCCCGATAACAATAAATGAAACCACTGAAAGATCTTTACCCAACTTGTCCATAGATTGTTGAAGTGGAGTTTTAGGCTTTTCAATATCATTCATCATCTCAAAGACAGCACCAAAGGCAGTGTTGTGACCAGTACCAACAACGATACCTGAACCGTGACCATCACGGACCAGAGTACCCATGTAAGCAATACAATGACGACCAGTTACAGGGATAACACCAGGACCTTGTGAAGTTAACGTTTCTGTGTTTTTATGAACAGGTTCAGGTTCACCTGTCAAATTGGATTCGTCAATAGTTAAATGGATAGCCTCGGTTAATCTGATATCAGCTGGGATTCTATCACCAACACCAAAGTGTACTAGATCACCTGGGACTAATTGTGATGCTAGGACGTCTTGAGTGGAACCGTTCCTGATTAGATGGGCTTCAGCAGGAACCAACTTGTTCAACGCTTGCAATGATTGCTCTGATCTGTATTCTTGAACAAAACCTACTGAAACAACGATAACAATGGCCAAGGTGATACTGACAGCATCGTCAATATTACCCATCAAGAAACTGACAGCAGCGGAACCGATCAACAAAAGAATCAACGGATCTTGATAGAATGTCTCCAGGAACTTCCAGACCAAACTTTCCTCTTCTTCAGCTGTAAGTTCGTTTAAACCATGTAAACCTCTCCTTTGGGAGACCTCTTGAGTTGATGTTAAACCTTGAGTTAAGTTGGTCTTGAAAAAATCAACTGTTTCATCGATGGATTTTATACTATATTGGAATGACGGAGAGCTCTCTTGGGACGGAGTCGATGATCTGGCTCCCTGTTTGAGTTCAGATTCAAATGGGTTGGCGCTGATGGTGCTCATTGTGTAGTTTTTGGTTGTGTTATTTGTGTTGTCGATCCTTTACTGATTTGTGATGGAATTAGCGACAGATATCAACACAAGATCTATAGTGAAGTGAAAATAAGTGGCGCGGTGGAGGGGTGGCGTCTAAAGCAATGGTAGAGGATATTAGACAGTGACAAGACACTTAGAAGGTAGATTGGGGGAGATAATCCTTAGCAAATCAACAGATCCGTTATCTCACAGACAAGCAAACAACAAAGAACAGTGGATTTTTGGTGTTTCACGTGAAAAAGTGTTGCAAAAGCGACGAACGAGGGGGAAGCACGGTTGAATTGAGAAGTGGGAGTGCGTTAGGCGCTGTATAGGTCTGAGTGGCCTTCAATTGTCCAAAACAAAGCCTGAAAATTGCACTTCACAACAGAACACGTCGATGGCCTCGTCGCTTTTTTCACTTTTTTTTAGTAGAAAAAGAAAAATAACTCGGTTCGCGATTTTCCTTCAACCGGGAACGGTAAGACAAGGCTACAACCGGAGTTATTTCGATAAATCCGAGATCTAAATAAGAAGATAAATACAAGTCAACAAACGAAATATAAGTGTGTTTTCTAATGTACAAATCTATCAACAATGCAAATGCGCGCCATCTCTTCCCCAGTGGCTATTATTCTTCTATTTTGGCTCCACGTTGTAACGCATACGGATACCCATAGCAGCTAGCTCCGAATCCAAGTATTTCAACACGAATGGAATAGCAACAGTGGTGACGTTATTACCACCAATAAACTTCTTACCTTGACCATCTTCCCAAATATCTGACTCGTCCACATATGTAGACGAGTGTTCAAATTTACTAGAACAGTTACGACAACGTATACTAGCACTGGATCCAATTCTTGGAACTGAAGTTTGAGAGGAAAGTAGGGAACCACAACCACGACAAATCGAAGTTTGTGCATAATCTGAAGAGTTTAACAGACGATCTTGCAATAAGAAGGCTGTACCATGACCAATCATGGCATCACGTTCCATTTCACCGACACGGATACCACCAGATCTCTTACGACCTTTAACAGGTTGCATAGTCAGTGAATTCACTGGACCAGTTGAACGGACTTGGAACTTATCGTTAACCATATGTCTCAATCTTTGATAGTAGACAACACCAATGTAAATATCACATCTTAATTCTTCACCAGTGGCACCAGAGTACATAGGTTCATTACCGTGGTAGTTGTAACCGGCTTTTCTCAATTGTTCACCAAAGTAGTCAGCTGGGGTATCATTTTCACTGAACTTCCATGGTGTAGAATCATGTGCAATACCATGTAGAGCCCCTGATTTGCCAGCCAGGGATTCCACGAACATACCAATGGTCATACGAGATGGGAAAGCATGAGGGTTAATAATGACATCAGGTTGGATACCAGTTTCACTGAATGGCATGTCAATTTGTGGCCATTTTCTTGAACAAACACCTTTTTGACCGTGTCTGGATGAAAATTTATCACCAATTAGTGGAGCACGAGTAACTCTGTATTTAATGGTCAATTGTTGGAATTCGGAATCAGCGTTCTCTTCACCTAACAATTTAACTTCTTCAATGAAGGCACCTTCAGATGAATGATAAGTTTTCACTTTAGTTTTACCTAAAGTTTCATCATAGTAAGCAACAATTGGATCACCTTCTTCAACTCTGGTACCAATCATTGGTAAACCATCAACATCCAAGGTGTTTCTCCATTCCTTTGGCCATTCATCAGCACCAAATCCAAAGTGTTGAGTGACAGGATCACCACGACGTCTTGATGATGAAAGATCAACCTTTTCAACTTTGTACACAGTACCATAACCGAAACCTCTTTCATCAGCTGATTTGTTGATAATCATAGCATCATCCATATCATAACCAGTGTAAGAAATGACAGCAACAACGGCGTTAGTACCGTTAGGGAAGTTATCCATACCGTAATCATCATACAGGTTGGCCTTAACGATTGGAGTTTGACCGGTTTGTAGTCTATATAGTTTATTATCTGATCTGTGACATAGTGCAACACCTGGGGTACCCATTGTTTGTTTACCCATCTGACATTGGTACATATTTCTTGGGGATTGATTGAAATCTGAGAATGGAGTCAAGTTAGCCAGGATGGACAGGATGTTAGTTGGTGTGAATTCAACGTGAGTGTGAACGTTGTTTTGAATTTCCTCTGGGGTAACGGCAATGTCCATGTAGACTTGTTCGAATGGACCAACAATATCTTGTTTGTCCAATGGCAAGTAACGAACTGGACGCATCATTCTTGAATGACCACCAAAGATGAATAGACCTGGATATTGACCTTTAGTTGATGGAGGAACGTAACCAATCTCTAAATCTAATGGCAAGCCATGAGTACCTTCAATCTTCCAGAATCTTAAAGTTTGAGCAACGATCTTGGCTTGGTCATGAGTAGTCCAACCGACAATCTTACCATCTAATTGAACACAACAGACGTTTGGACCAGCAGCAAAGACATGAGCTGGTGAAACACCAAGAGCAGATAGGGCATCTGGAACCTTGGAGACATCACTGGCAGTGGTGGAGATGGCACATTTATGAGCAAAATGGTTCAACAAACCACATGGAGAACCATCAGGAGTATGGACAGGACATAAGAAACCCCATGATTCAGGTAACAATTTTCTAACAGTGGTAGTTTTCAATTGGGCAAAGAAAGAACCTCTATGCACCATTCTGAAATGTGAAATAAAACGGTAGAAATTAATCTTTTCAGCAACAACGGTATAACCTGAGACTTGTTGTAAATCTAAACCGGATTGGGAAACCAAGTTACCAGTGGATAGGAAATATTGCAGCTTTTGACCAATGTTTTCGTTAATTCTTGAAAATACTCTAGTCATATACTTTCTGTCATTGAAATTGATGGCAATACCACGATTTATATCTGATTGGATTTGTAATCTAATGTTGTTCAAGTATTCTTCAATCTTTTCTTTGATGATCATACCATATAGGAAACCACCTAACAAAACTTCTTGATGTTGGGTAGCATCTGGGTTATCTGGAGAACAGTCACCAGCGACCAAAGTGTATAATTTTCTAATCATGAACAATAGCATTCTGAATTTATCTCTGTTGTCATCCAAATGAACTAACACAATACGTTTCAAGACCTCTTTACCAACATCAACATCGGAGACATCTGGAGTAGCGTTGAAGACAACTCTGAATTTGTCACCCAAGTAAGCTAAAGTTTCTTGGTTGGAGTCTAAGTTGAAATTTTTGTATGATCTTAGCAACAATTCTAAACGATCAGTCAAGAAGGAGTTTTCAGTATCAGAACCGACTATACCATCAAAGATTTCACGATCATTTGTTTCAATCAAGGCCTTTAAGATCATGACAACTGGGACCAAGTATTCATTCTTTTTCCATGAGAATCTGAAAGTAACATTACCATCGTTTAGGTAATGCAAGACATTAGTTTGAGAAGTTTGATCTGGTCTAACTGATCTGATTTGGATACCGAATTGAGAATATGAAGCACCTCTATTGGCAAATGATGGACGGATGATAGCCATTGGATGGTTACGACGTTGAACAATCAACATACGAATCAACTTTTCAATACCGTTGACGATGAAGTAACCACCTAATTCATCGGATTCTTCTTTATGGCTGACTAATTGATCTGGTGATAAACCTTCTAAATGACATCTGTTGGATTGTAACATAATTGGCACTTGACCGGCTTCTCTAACTTCAGTGATTTCTTCACCGTCATTGACGGACCAAGCAACCTTCAATAGTAATCTACCTCTGTATGAGACCATTCTTTCTCTGGTTTCAGAAGGCCATATCTTTCTGTCAATAGATAATTTATCATTTTGTGGTACTTGTGGTTTAGCTAATTGAACGGAATCAACTCTAATCTTCAACTTGTTACCTAATCTATCTACATCATTGGAATCAAAAATGGTCTTGGTACCGATGTCTTTAGCACCTAAGTTTAACAAACCGCCACCTGGACCTTCAGTAAGGGCATTGAAGGAACCAACATGAGGTTTGACAGCTTCCTGTAGTAACGGATAAGCTGATTTGTCCTTTGGAGGATTCTTGAAACGCTTTTCACGCTCAAGGGTTCTGAAATCCGCCGTTTTGAATTGAGCACCCATGATTATATATGTTACACGGGTTATTAACGAAGATGGGGAAGGATAGGAGACGGGGAATTGACTGTTTTCAAAGCTTTAAATTGTCTTTAATTGTGCTTAAAATTTTTTTGAAAAAGAAAAAAAAAATTGAAAAGGTCGCGAAAATTGCCTAAAGTTGATCATAAGTTGATGATACTAGATGAGATAGACGATTTTAAAAGAATTGTTCTTCAAAGGGCACAACTAAGAGCTCAAAGTACTGACGGTGCACTCAATTGAAGCACATGGTCCTTTTCGTGAACTTTATAGGGCAAATGTTTGGTCAATTTTATCGGAATTTAATTCACAACTTTCAAGCTCATCGTGCAGGGCACGACCTTGAACCTGTTACCATGGATACAGTAATTTATTTACCCATTGAGATCCTTATGGTGATTATTTACAAGACTGCTAGGACGGAAGAGAAGTTCGGTTGTATACTCTAACAGAATAAGTCCCACACCTAGTCCCAACAAAAGGCAAATCTTTCAGGCTTTTAAGAGACCACTTGAGGAAAAACATTTCCGCTATTGTTAAAACGATGCCGAACCAACAATTAAACTATTCATTGAGTATCAATAACTTCAAACTCTTTGAATCCTTGAGCTGGGTGATATCCTTGCAAAGGATGTTTACTGAAGATCTTCAGGTAGTGGGAGTCCATACTGCCAGCAACTAGGAGGGAAATTATTCACCGATGAAACGTTTATAGTGGTGATGAAGCTTCAATTTTTATTTCATAAGGAAATGGGAAAAATTATATGTAGAAAAAAAGTTGATTAGTACAGCTAAGCATAATCTACAACAGAAAGACTCAACAAAATGGCAAAATCCCGTTTTGAGTACGTAAAGCAATACGAGAGAGACAATATCCTCCTTCAGGACACATTCATTGTAATACGGATTGATGGTCGTGGATTTCACAAGTTCTCAGAACATTATCAATTCACTAAACCAAATGATATCAGAGCACTTAATTTGTCAAATGCTGCTGCTTTGAACGTCAAGAGAGCTTTGAAAGACATCTTCCTAGCTTTTGGAGAGAGTGACGAGTATAGCTTTGTTCTTAAACCGGAAACCGAGCTATTCAATAGAAGGGAAGCTAAGTTGGTCACCACTATTGTGAGTTTGTTCACTGCTAACTATGTTCAACTATGGCCCAAGTTCTTCCCTGATCAAGAATTACAAGTGAAACATCTGCCGACATTCGATGGTAGAGCTGTCACATATCCTAACTTGAAGACTATCAAGGACTACGTAAGTTGGAGGTTTGTTGATACACATATAAATAATTTATACAATACAACCTTCTGGACATTGGTGTTGAAAGGTGGAATGACTACAACTGAGGCTGAGAGTAGATTAGCAGGGACATTAAGTGCTGATAAGAATGAAATCTTGTTCAAAGAATTTGACATTAATTACAACAATGAACCAGAAATTTTTAAGAAAGGGTCATTGATTTTTAAAGATGAGATCTTTCATATCGATGTCATGAAACGGATTGATGAATTTTTTAAACCTTACGAATAAACAAAAAAGTGCATTATGATATTATTTTTTAGATTTTAAATCTTGGAAGAACGATTCAATGTCTGCCTTCTCAACGATTTTCCCATCTTTAGCAAAAGGTGCTAAGAAATCTTTAAGCTTAGTCTTGATATTTTCATATGCCTGGACACCCTCAATTGCTTTCTCTCTAGGTAAAGAATTGATAGCTTTGGCCCCAAGGTCATAAATAGAGCTAGTATCATCATCTTCATCAGGTGGTGGTTCATAAATGATCTCATCTTTCAGTAGATGGGGGAATTTTCCTATGAAATCACTAATTATTTGATTACTTGAGTTCTCTTTGAGTAGAGTAGCGAAATTGGCCTCATGATTATGCTTTAAGAACAACGAATAATCATAGTCAATCTTTCGTTTTTTGAAAATACCATCTTTACCTTGTTTCAATCTGTCATTTCTCTCAGAGATCGAACTAGCTTCGACTCGTTGTAAAGCTTCCTCAACGATCGATTCATCAAACTTGATACTTTCAAAAAATGGTTTGTGAGCATTGACACATTTCCAACAGATAAATGTGTCAAAATCTTCAAATCTTGGGAATCCATCAATGGCAACTTCATTTTCATTTGTGTTTTCTTCACCAACTTCAACTTCTTCCAATTGATCTAATTTATTCTCACCTTCATCCTTAACCTCTTTTTCAAATTTAGGTAAACCCATTATACAATAATCATGGAACCAGTCCTCTTGACATTTATCACCTAGGATACACTGAAGCATATTACCCGTTTCTTCATTTGGATCATATGGAGTTTCACAATGACAAAATTTGCCCTTAAAATTATGATTATATTCATTATCGCTAGATGGGATATCATCTTCAACTTTATTTCTCAAGTTACACGTTGTTTTCATACGAGTTGTACCACAATCACATGTGAAGTTTCTCTTTGTAAATAATTCCACTAATTCATGGTCAGCATGACATTGAATTGAGCAACTATAACAAACACCGGCAGTAGTACCTGTTTTTTCAAGACAAGTCATACAGGCATAGAGTTGTTGTCTCAATGGGCCAATCGTGTATGTACATGTATTAGGATCGTATGGCATCAACTCTTTTGCTTCTCTTTCTCTGGGCGCGATGAGGTTAGTATAGGGCCAGATCAATCTAAATAAAAGGACAACTCACAAGTTTAACTGGGAAGAGATGTAATCTACAGCGGTCACAGACCCTAGAGAGTCCTGAGAGGACTCATTAGTCTCTTCTTTAACCATTTCACTGAAAGCAATACCAATAAATACATTTTATTGATGTTCTGAGATCAAACGCGTTAATAAAGGATCAAATTAACTATCTGTGGTGATTCTTACGTAATCTGGAAAGAGGGCCCACTAACAATAACGATCACATGACTAGCACGTGATTATTGTTTTTCCTTTTCCTTGAGAAAGAGAGAGGAGACACATGTGACCCACAACACAGCACCAAAAAAAAAAAAACACCCGGACACCACCAGCGCTTGACCTGCTAAAAATGGCAGAGAGCCACTCGTGTAAGTGGCCACCATAATTGGCAATGACGACGTGCAGTAGTACAGCGATAAAGAAATGTGTCAAACTTATCGCAGAATGTTTACATTGTAATAGTCTGCAATGGCGTCCATGAACAATTTTAGTCTTCCCTTTCCTCCTTTGTAACTACCTTGTACCCTCCCCTTTTGTTCTCTACTTGCCAAATTCCTGAAACGGCTTTGACTCCGATTGGCTGGGACCACATAGGCGACGCAATTTTTTCAACCATTATTTGGGATTGGACAATAAGACTTTGGGTTGGGGGTTCTTTAAGTAGTATTTCAATAGTGAAAATTACACTGTTGGAAAGCTAGAGTCATTGATAACCTCATTACGAATTATCAGAGAGAAAGAACAGTTACAAGTGGACTTATTCGCCCTTTTTGCATTTTTAGTTAAGATCTTGACTCAACCGTTTTTGCTGCATGTCTCGAATTTCTGACAAATACCGAAAAAATTTGTAAATCTTTGGGGATTTACTTCTTTCTTCTTTGATTCTTATAAAATCATTAACGATACCCCCCTGAAGGTCCCCTTTGATCCCAACTACTACCATTTTAATTACCACCGCTCACAGAAACGTTGATATACCTAATAACTTCATCAATTTGGTCCTTTAGAACTTAACAATTATCAATTTGAGTTTATAAGTACCGACACTATAATAAGAACATACAATGGATTACATTTCAGGTTTAAACATGGAAGAATTACCAGTCTTCACTAACAACGATGATACTTTGAGCGCTTTCACCGATTCAAGTTTCTTCGATTTTGATCAATTTAACACTGGTAATTTGAAGCTTGACTATCAACAACAATTCCAACAAGAAATACAACAATTGGAGAGTATAATACCTGCTCAAGAGGAAACTCAAGCTCCAGTTTCTAAACCTATCAAGGAACTAACGCCTATAGTCCAAGAGACTAAAGAAGAAGTCCTTGTGGCCAAATCTTCAGATGAAGATAAGAAGAAACGTAATACTGCTGCCTCTGCACGTTTTAGAATTAAGAAAAAACAAAAAGAACAAGAAATGGAAAGAAATTTGAGAGAGCTTACTGAACGTGTGAACAATTACAACAGACGTATTCAACAATTAGAAATGGAAAACTCTTGTTTGAAAAGCTTGCTTGTACAAAAAAATGAACAAAAGAGTAACGATTTGTTGAAGAGTATCAAAGAAAAAAGTTTAGAAAATTAAGCTCGTATAGCCTTTTTAAAGTCTATGTTACGAAGAGATGGGGGTTTTTTGGTTTATTTGATTTTTTAACGTTATTAATGATTCTTTATTAGATCCTGTTAATTGTAGTATATTTTTTTTGTCCGTCATCGCTTGTTATGTCACTTTAACCGTTTGACCGTTAATTAGCCTTACCTATGTACAGTGTGGCAGCGTGGCTGAAGAATTGATCGTTTTAGCTGTAAATGACCTGCAAATTCTTCACGTGAAAAAGAGCTGAAAAGAATGTTTGAAGGCCTGCTGCAATTATTGACACACCGACCCCTCATTTACCGCTAAAGACTTTTACTGGTAAGTTTCATACACAAAGACACGCTCGATCTCTAATCAGATCAATCATTTAAGTAAACGCATCAACAAACTGTGGTGCGTAAGCCCAAACAGGAAAAAAAAAATAGAGTAATCACTAGCTCATCGAGACCTTCAGTCTGCACTAAGTCATACAAACCTCAAGATGCCTAAGGAGGAAACGTTCTGGCAGACCATGTCAGATTTCCCCGTCCTCCAAATCGTCATTATCTTTCTCGTGCGATTCGCTGAACCTATGGCTTTCACTTCTTTCTTCCCATATGTTTATTACATGGTCAAATCCTTTAATATCACAGAAAACGAGGCAGAGATCGCCAAATATTCTGGTTACTTGTCCTCCTGCTTCTCCATTTGCGAAGTTCTTACGAGTTACCACTGGGGGAAGTTCTCAGATAAGCATGGTAGAAAGCCAACTTTGGTTTTTGGTCTTTGTGGTTCTATCTCCTCGCTATTAGTGTTAGGTTTCGCTAAAAACTTTTACGTTGCCCTATTGGCAAGATCGATGTTGGGACTATTAAATGGGAACTTGGCTGTTTTACGTACTACCATTGGTGAAGTTGCAACTCAGAGGAAACATCAGGCCATTGCTTTTAGTGTGATGCCATTAGGCTGGCAAATCGGTTGTGTCATTGGTCCATTGATCGGTGGTTACTTAGCCGGGCCTGATGCTACATTCTTTGGTAAGAAGCTGGCTATAAGTGAGAAATACCCTTATTGTCTACCTAATTTGATCGTGTGTGCTCTGATGTTTTGCAGTGTCTTGATCGCACTGTTTGCATTAGAGGAAACTCATTATAAGCATAAGACACGTCATGATTACTTCATTGATGCCGCTGACGCCTTGAGGAAGAAACTGGGTTATAAAACTAAAATCAGAGCATGGCATAAGACTCCTGAGAATGCGCCATTGTTGAGTGATGATAATACCATTGAATATGTGGGTAATGACTTTGGGGCCATTGATGATAACGACTATATCGAAAACGACGACGATATCAAACCAGTGGGGAAGTTGATTTCAAAGAAACAGAGCATAACACTAATCAGATCGAACTCCACGGTGAAACCGGTCGATACTACGATAAGAGACATTTTAACGCCGAATATCGTTTCTGCTATCTTTTGTGGGTTTATATTATCACTACACATGGTGGTCATGGATGAGTTTTTACCAATTTACTTATCCTATGATACCGCTAGAAACGAGGATGGATCTTTGGTCTCCAGATTCCCATTAAAACTACAAGGTGGGTTGAGCTATTCATCAGAAGATACTGGGTCCATCATGTCCATGACAGGTTGTTTGGGGATCTTTGTTATGTGTATCGTGTTCCCATGGGTTGACAGAAACTTTCAAGCGCTTCCTGTTTACAGATTCAGTACAAAAATCTTCCCACTTATTTATATTTTTCTACCATATGTTGTTCTACTGGGAAACTATCCAATCATTTATTCCAAAGTCGCTGTGTATTTCTTCACATCTTTGAAAACAGCTAGTGTTTCAATCACATTCCCACAGATCCTTTTAATAATTCATAATGCTGCTGATCCGAAATGCAGAGCTATGGTCAATGGGTTGACGATTTCTACACAGGCCTTTGCCAGATTTATTGGGCCCCTGATCTGGGGTATTTTGATGACTTGGGGTCAACAGTTCGGAATTGGGTGGCTAGGTTGGTGGTTGTTGAGTGTATTGGCCACGACTGCAGTCGTACAGAGTTACTGGTTGAAGATTGATTGAAGAAGAGAATTGCATTGTGCGAGTTTGTTAACAGCACATTTTTATAGCTAAACTGCATGTATAGATAAGATTTAAGCGAGATCGAGAAAAATTGATAATAGATCGAGAACGATCTGGTTTCAGCGTATGGAGTAGTTATTGTCAAAGGTAAAGTGGCGAACGAGGACTGTTCTTTAGTGGATACGATTCAGTGGCAGTGGAACGAATCGCTCCTGTGGCGTCTTACTCAAGGTTACTCTCCCAAGAATTCCGCATTCGTACCACATTCCCAAGTAATTATTTAACGCTTGTTTCAAATTTCATTCCAATGCAAATCAGATCATCGCGTACCTTAAATACAACCAAAATGTACAAAAGTCTATCCAAACCTCCCAACCACGGGCACTGAACGCCATCAATTCCTCCACCGCCATGTCCGATGCGCTTAAGGACCTTCTGGTGGACTTTCCTATGGGCCAAATGGTCGTCGTTTGCCTCGTGCGCTTCGCAGAGCCTATGGCCTTTACCTCATTCCTTCCCTATGTCTACAATATGGTCAAAGACTTCGATGTTACTTCTGACGAGGCGCAAATAGCACGCTACGCTGGGTATCTGGCGGCCTCTTTTTGCATTTGTGAGGTCGCCACGAGTTTCTTATGGGGTCATTTTTCAGACAAACACGGTAGAAAGCCCACATTGATTATAGGTTTAGTTGGTTCCATCGTGTCACTATTGATCCTAGGTTTTGCCAAACACTACCATTGGGCGTTGTTCGCCAGATCCTTGATGGGGCTGCTTAATGGGAATGTCACTGTCATAAGAACCGTCATCGGTGAGATTGCTACTAAGAGAAAGCATCAGGCTTTGGCCTTCAGCACAATGCCTGTTGTATGGCAGATCGGTTCAGTTATTGGCCCACTGATAGGTGGATTCTTGCCTAAGCCAAAGGATGAAGTTGGCACTCAGAAGTGGAGCTTCGTTGAAAAACACCCTTACGCATTACCAAATATCGCCCTTTGTGGGTTGTTGTTCGGTTCGCTGTTAGTTGCATTGTTCTGTTTAGAAGAAACTCATCATAAACATAAGTATCGTCGTGATCCCTTTGTCAATGGGTTTGATAGAGCCAGAAAGAAGATGGGTAGAAGGGTTAAAAGAAGACCATGGCATCCACCTGAGCCTGAAGAGACTCCATTGTTCCAAAACATTGTTGATACCATTACTGATTATGTTAATCCAACTGAAGAGTTTGAAATGGATAAGAACAAATCTCGAACTGGCGATGAGAACCATGAAGAACATGAACATGGTGAATTAGCTGAACCTACTATAAACACTGAAGGTGAAGAAGTCTATGTTGACTCTCATGGTGAAGAGATCCCAGAGGATGAAATTGAAGAGGTCTATGTCAATGAACACGGACAGGAAATTCCACAAGAAGAGCTTGACGAGCTCATTGATGATGACTGCTCTTGCCAAGATGACCACAAAGATGATGACGAAGATGGGGAAGAAGACCCAGCCAAAGAATCAGACTCAGAATCTGCACATGCTGATGATGAAGCAGAACCTGAGAATGATGACAAGTTTGACGAGGCTGTTGGGTTTGCAGTGGATGAAACCACAAAGGTCATCAAGAAGCTCATCAGTGATAAACCAGGTATCGTTAGCGATGTCATTGTCGACGTTGTTGATAAAGCCGCTGAAGCCATTAAAGATTATATCAACACTGATGAAGAAGAAGCCGCTGAAGAAGTCGAGTCGAAAGCTGAGGGAAAAATACAGAAAGATTCAGAGAAAGTTGAAGAGGACCTCATAGCAGGTGTCACACTGTATGTTGAACCAGAAGGTGAAGTTATCGCTGGAGCTACTTTATATGAGCCGAAAGCTGCTTCTGAAGATGAAGTTGAAAATACATTGGATGTCTCAGACAGTAAAGTGAAAGCTGTGAATTCAATCTCTGCAGAGGCTCCAGAAACCGAGGCCAAGAATGTTCCGACTCCACAGAATGTTCAGCAAGAGACAAGTGAATCCACCCAGAAAGCTTCTTCGAAATCTGATGAGAAGTCTGAGAATCCTCTATCTGGGGAGAAAGAGGATACGGAGCACGATCTTTCTGACTATGCCGAATTCGCTGTCGATGAAACTGCTAAAGTCATCAAGAAAGTTGTTGAATCTAAAGGTATTGCTGGTGTAGTCATCACTGATGTCGTTGATAAAGCAGCTGAAGCCATCAAAGGGTACGTTCATGATGCTGATGATGAAGTGAAAGAAGCTGTCAAGGAGGTTGTCAAAGAAGTAAAAGAAGTCAACGAAGTCAACGAAGTCAAAGAGGAGTCTATTGTTGAAGCATCCACAGAGAGGCAACCTGCTGAAGGTGTCAAGGTTTCAGAGGCATCTGCCCAAGAAGCTGCTAAGCAGCAAGAATCACCGAGTGGTATCGTTACACTGTTAGCTGAGCCTCTACCTAAGTCACCTATCGAATCTACATATCAGGTACCAGATGAGACTGGACAAGAAGTTGGGGCTAAGAAGTCATCAACCGATACAGAAGTCAAGGAAATCAAATCAGTAGAAGCTAAACCAACAGAATCAGCAGAATCAGCAGAATCCAAAGAATCTAAACATGACAAAGGTAGTGATGATACCATTGATGAGTATGTTGGTTTTGCAGTTGATGAGGCTGCCAAAGTTGTCAAGAAGATTGTCGCAACACAACCTGCTATCGTTGGTGAAGTCATCAGTGATATCGCTGATAAAGCTGCGCAAGCTGTCAAAGATTATGTCAATAGTGATGAGGAGGATGAAGCTGAAACGTTGGACAAGCCTAAACAGGACACTAAAGTATCTGTCGAGCCTGAAGTTGTTGCTGGTGTCACGCTTTACGTTAAACCACAGGAAAAGGTGGATGATATCATTGATGAAAAGACTGAAATCTTCGCTAATACTCCCGCTGATAAGCGAATGACCTCTACCACTGATACTGAACCCAATATAACCCACACCACTGGATCTGAAACTGAAACTGTTGTTATTATTTCTGGTGAATCCAAACCCACTGAAGCTGAAGACTTTGTCGCTCAAGTTATTGAAATGAAAGAGGTCAAACCAGAAAAAGATAATGACGACACCTTTGATGAGTATGTTGGTTTTGCAGTGGATGAAGCCGCTAAAGTAGTTAAGAAAATTGTGGCAACGCAACCTGCTATTGTTGGTGAAATCATCTCCGATGTGGCTGACAAGGCTGCTGAAGCAGTTAAAGACTACGTGAACACTGACGACGAAAATGAAGCTGAGCCAGAGGTCAAGCCAGACGTTGTTAAATCTGAGCCTGCTGAAGAGGTTGTAAGTGGTGTTACATTGTATGTTGAACACAGCAAATCTGGTGTTAACAAAAGTCCTGAAGTCGAATCTCCAGAGAATATTAATAAACCAGCTGTTATTGCTAACGAATCTAAAGATACCCAGCAACCGACTGCGACCGAAGAGGGCATCCATAATACCATCGAACCAGCTAGTGAAGATTCTACTGAAAAGGAAGTGAAAGCTCTCAAAGTCAATGATGACAAATTTGACGAATATGTTGGGTTTGTCGTCGATGAGACTACCAAAGTAATTAAGAATCTTGCTAAGAAACAACCTGCTATCATTGGTGAAGTTGTTGCCGATGTTGTTGACAAAGCTAGTCAAGCCATCAAAGACTACGTTAACACTGATGAAGAGGATGAAGTTGAAGTTGAAGCTGAAGCTGAAGATAACATTATTAGTGGTGCTCCAGTTGATGGTAAATCTGTCTCTGAATCCGTTGAAACTGAAACGGTCCCTGAACATACTGGGAAGTCATTGAAAAACCTTCAACCAGAGGATCAAGCTGGAGCTCCTGCTGTGGTGTTATCAACTGAGCCATTGCACGATTTAAAGTCTACTGAGACTGCTAAACATCACGGTGTTACAGTCGAAGAAGTTACTGATTCTGAACCTGATGGGGATGCTACTGATGCCAAGTCAGAGGATCCTGTCGACCCAGTGAAGACCCCAGCCCCACCTGCAAAACCAGAAGATGCCACAAAGGAGACAGAAGACGCAGCTAAGACCAACGATGAACATTCTGTTGAACATGAAGACTCTGACGGTGGTCATTTGAGTGACTATGCAGAATTTGTTATTGAGGAAGCTACCAAAGCTGCGAAGAATGTTGCTACAAGTAAAGGAGGTGTACTAGGTGAAGTTGCAAACGATGTTGTTGAAAAGGCATCTAAAGCTACTAAAGAATTTGTCCATGAGTACACGCATTCTTCTGAAGTGAAGAAAGATATCTCAGAGGCACAGACCTCTATTGAAAATGTCACTCCAATTGAAACGAAGGCCCCATCAACTGTTGACGAGTTAGGGGAGAAAAATGAGCTTCCAGTGAGTGAAGTGGAAGTAACTACCGCTACCACCGAAGAACCTACAGCCCAAACGCCAGACCCGGCAGTTGAAACTAAGTCTCCCGAAATAATCGCTGCTCCAGCTGAAAAGGCAATCGAACTAGCTCCCTCTGAGAAGAAAGACAACGATGATGAGACGTTTGATGAGTATGTAGGTTTTGCCGCTGATGAAGCTGCAAAGGTTGTGAAGAAGATAACTGCTAAGCAACCTGCTGTCGTTGGTGAAGTCATTGGTGATATTGCTGATAAGGTAGCTGAAGTTATCAAAGACTATGTCAACACTGACGAAGAAGATGAAGCTCTCCCAGAGACTGCCGAAGTTGAAATCAAAGAGGGCTCTACAACAGAAGTTGTTGCAGGTGCCACATTGTATGTTGAGCCCGAAGTCGAAGCTAAAGCCACTGAAGCAACTGAAGAAGCTGCCGAGGTGCAGAAGAACACTGAAACTGCTACTGTTACTCTTGACTCTGGTGATATTAAGAGCCAAACTGAGCAACCTCAGCCACCAAAGGAAAATGATGACACCTTTGATGAGTATGTAAGTTTTGCCGCTGATGAAGCCGCTAAAGTTGTGAAGAAACTGGCCACAACCAAGCCAGATATTGTTGGTGAAGTTATCGCTGATGTTGCTGAGAAAACTGCTGAGGCAATCAAGGACTATGTGAACACAGATGAAGAAGACAATAACGCTCCCGAGCCAAAAGATAAAGATAAGGGGGAAGTTAATGCTGGTGCTGAAGCTGAGTCTGAAGTAGTTAATAAGGAAGTCACTACTGGATCTGTTGAACCAAAAGAAATCGTTGCGGGTGTCACACTGTATGTTGAACGTGAATCCAAGAATACTTCTGATGCCACTAAGCTAGTTGATCAGCCTGAAAAGCTTACAGCTGCAGAACCATCAGATGCAAAGGAAGATGAATCAGCAGAAAAGGTAGAACCCACTGAGAAAGATGAAGAGTCAGATGGTGGTCATTTAAGTGATTATGCTGAATATACCATTGACACTGCTGCTAAAGCCATCAAGAATGCCGTTCAAAGCAGACCCGATGGTGCTGCTCTTGGTGAAGCCATAGATCAAGTTGCGGAGTACATCAAAGATTACGTTGATACGTCTGATAAAGAGAAAGAGGTCGATGAAGAAACTGATGAAATCGTTGAAGAAGGGAACATTGATGACAGGGGAGATGGAGTTGACTCAGAGCCTGCTAATAAACCTACAAACCTGGATGAAGTCACAAATGATCAAGCAGAGCCTGAAGGGACCGAGGGTTCTGAGATTTCGGGAGAGTGTGAAGATTCTGTTGAAGCTGCACAAAAAGATACAGATTGTAAAGATGATGCCAGTGCCTTATCATTTGGTGATACTGCTGAAAATGCAGTAGATGAAGTTGCTAAAATAGTGAAGAATATGGTTAAGTCAAAGCCTGGTATTGTTAGTGAAGTTGCTGGTGATGTGGTTGATCAAGTTGCTGAATACATCAAAGATTATGTCAATCCATCAGAGGAGGAAGATAAAGTCAAGGAGGAGCCAAAGATTGAAGAAACAATGGAAGAAGATAAGCAGGAGCGTATAGAGTCTAAACAAGGTGTTGATGTGGGTAAACCTGAACTTAAGTTGACCAAGGAATCTCTCGGTAATATCGAGGTTGTGAAGGATTTGAACCAAAAGGCAGATATCTCCAAGAAGGGCAACCATATTGTTAAGGCTACAAATCTATCAAGAAAGGCATCAAAGGTAGCTTTAAGACAACCAGTGGATAATGCTCATGAGTACCTTAATCCATTGAGACAAGTTGATGTTGAGCAAGGTGTTGTTATGCCACAAGAACAATCCCAGTCTATGAATCAAGGTCAACCCCAATCTATGAACCAAGGTGAGACCCAAGAGGAACCGGGTTCAGATGATGATATAAGAAGTGTTCGTAAGTTAATTTCCAGAAGCCAAGGTGAAAGATTGATAAGTCAATCAAAGGCCAGGAAAAGAGATTCTTTACAAGGTAATTTTAAAGAGATATTGACACCAGGTATAATCACTGCGTTGTGTTGTGGGTTTATATTAGCGTTACATTCAGTGGTTGTTGACGAATTTTTGCCAGTTTTCCTCTCTTATGAGGTTGTCAGAGATGAGAGTAATAAGATTGCGTCAAAGTTCCCATTAAAAGTTAGTGGTGGTTTGAGTTATTCTACTGAAGATACAGGTTCTATATTATCAACCACTGGTGGGTTAGGTGTCTTTGTTATGTGTGTCATTTTCCCATATTTTGATAGAAAATATGACTGCTTGAGTACTTATAAGAATTGTGTCAGGATTTTCCCATTTATCTATTTTTCACTACCTTATGTTGTCTTCCTTGCTGATATCCCATGGTTAGCTAAACCTACAATTTACTTTTTAAGTTGTTTAAAAGCAGCTGCAGTTTCTATTGCAACACCTCAAATCCTATTGATTATTCATAACTCTGCTGATCCTGATAAGAGAGCCATGGTCAATGGGTTAAACATTTCAGTGACAGAATTGGCAAGATTTCTTGGTCCAATGATTTGGGGTGGATTAATGTCATTAGGTCAAGAAAATGGCGCTGCTTGGATCGGTTGGTGGTCTTTAGGTATCATCTCACTAATTGCCGTTTTCCAAAGTGAGTTATTGCATTCACACAGCCATTGAGCATGATGACTGTGCTATGTATTATAGATATTAGATATTTGATTTAATTAAGATCCTGTTATTATAGCTCTCGATCTCGCTCTTAGTAGTAAATTGTGTATATTGTTATACCACCAAAGAAGTACCACCCTTCAGAGTCAAGTTCTACGGCTTTCACCACGTGCTATAACGATTACAAAGGTTACAAAACTTAAGAATGACGATCGTTATTGTTAAAAGTTGCTCGTAATTTGGAAAGAAGTTATAAACTTTTTGACTTTATTTACGTTTGTCCGAATCTGGTAATTTTCCCAACTTCTCACTTTACCGCAATTTTATAAAATCCGAAAAACATCCACAAAAACAAAACAACAAAATCCGCATGAAATAGCAGAAAACAGTTAAAACTTCATTAAAAGAACACGATGAGTTTGAAGCAATTGAACAAAAGTAGCTTGGTCGCTTTGGCCAGTAGACTGGGTATTAAGTAGGTGCCTTTGTGTGTTTTTCAAATGGATTTATTGGCCTCTTTTAACGTGGTTTTATGACCGATCGTGTCTTTTGTTGTTTACATTAAGACGCGTTTCTCAGACAACAAAAGGGTTTAATCCAATTTAAAAGGAATAGTTACTAACACAACTTCTCAACAGCGATGAAGGTACCAAACCGGTCTTAGAGGAAAGACTAGCTGAACATCTTGACAATCATCCAGAGTTGGAAGAAGATGATGAATTTAGAAAGTTTATTCAATTTAGAAAGAGAAATTCTCCAAAGAAAGTCACTCAAGATACTTCATCACCATCTGGTAAAATTTTACCACCATTAAATGATACTTTAAACTCTTCTCCAAGTAAATTACTTGCCATTGGTAAACGTTTTAGAGGTGCAGTTTCAAGTCCTGCTAAAGCTGAAGAAGATGATGAAAGTTTAGAATCTGAAGAAGAAGATGAAGATGATGAGATTGAAGTTTACTCAAAGGATAATGAATTATTAAATGAAGATGAAGACGTCGAAGAAGATCCAGAATATGTTTCTTCAAAATTTGATTTCATTACTACTTGGAAAGATGCTTTAATTGGTAAATATGAAGAAGCTAATGATTATATTGTTGATACTTATGAAGAATTTATCTATGATACTAAACAAAAATCATCAGATATTAGAAAAACATTAAGTACTGCCGATTCTGTTACTATAATTACTCAAACTGCTGAAGCTTCTTTATTCCTTTATAATCAAGTTCCAATTATTAAATTAGGTCATGCTACTTTTCTTGATCAAGAAATTTTAAAGAAATGGAAAATTATTGATAAATCATTACCAATTTGGGATATTTCAGTTTTCACTCAAACTAAATTTTTATCATCATTATTTGTTTGGACTTTATTATCAATTATTATTCCAGGTCTTGGTTCATATTATTTTAATTTTATTTCAAAAAAATCAAAAAAGAATAAATTTGATCCATTTGTTTTCAATTTAGTTAAATTATTACTTGCTTATTTCTTTTTATCAGGTAATGTTTCATTTAATGATGTTAAAAATAATGCAGAAGTTTGGGCTGATGAACATGGTTTATTAGATAATACAAGTTGGTCACAACATTTAAGAGCTCATTTCTTTCATTCAACTGTTACTTTAAGATTAATTTTAGGTAATCAACCATTTGTTGGTGGTATTATTGGTGTTTTAGTTGCTTTATACGTTGCAGCTATTTAAATAACTTTAAGACAGTGGAAAGACTTTTTTTCTTTTTATTATCAAACCTTTTATTCTTTTCTTTTCCATCCTTTTTATTTGAACCTTCTTTAATTAAGAGTTTAAGACTATTTCGATTCCATTTTTGTATTTTATATTAAAGAAAAGTGTATTATATTAATATTATGAGTTATTAGATTTTACGTAGGAATTAAATTTATATTGATAACATAGAAATAAATAAATTATAAAGAAATGGATTAATTTTAATGATAATTTACAAATTAATTTAAGAATATAAAAACATGAAAGAAAATTTTATATTTATATGTGCTAAAATTATCATTAAAAAACCCCACATCTCATTAAATAATTTAATTAATTTATTTTGGAGCTTCTTTAAATGAAATTGGAGCTTCTTCACCCATAGCAGCAATAATGGTAACTAATAAATCTTTACCTTCATCAAAAGCAGCTTGAATATCTTCACCAATTTTATCTTCTGGTAAACGAACATCATCTTTAGTTTCACCATCTGGAGTCATTAATGATAAGAAACCGTCATCAACATCTAATAATTGAAATTCAGTTCTTGAAACATTTGGAACTTCCATATTGTGAGTTGATGGAGATAAATCTTCTAATTTTTTACCAGTGAAAATATCAATAGCAACTAAATGAACTTTTGCGTGACCATGCTTACCAGTTTTTGAAGTTGACATATCAACAATTTTACATGGTCTACCTTTAATAACAACAAACCCATTTTTTCTTAAAGCAGAACATTGCATTGGGTAAGTTAATGAGGAACCAGCATCAGCGGTTTCGAAAACGTGCTATTAATAAGTTAGTAAATTGAATTTAAAGATTATTATTATGATTGGTTGGTTTTGATCTTGTTTGTATGATTGATGTAATCATATACCCTAGGCATATAGATATCTGATATCTTATAGCCTAGACACCTTATAGCCTAGACATTTAGACATCTGGAAATCCTATAGATATTCTAGATGTCTAAATATTCTATACTCAAGATATTCTATACTCAAGATATTCTATTATATTCATATTGAAACTTTCACCAATTCGATTCAAAATTTCAACAAATTTAAATCAAAACAATAAATAAAACCACTCAATCATAATATTCATATTCAAAAGATAATAATTAAGAACATACATCTTCTTCAGCCATTTTAAATTAATTTATTTATCTAATTTAAAAGTAAAATAACAATTTTAAAGAAAAAAAATTTGATCTTTTTTTTAATATCGAAAAAGAAAAAGTTTTTCCCATCGTCGACAAAACAAAATTAATTTTCAGAAGGTAAAAAAAAAAAAAAAAATATTAGGAAATTTTGCGGGTAAATCTTGGTCTGATTGATTTTTTACATAGTTAACACCGAGTAAATATTGGTACAACCCCCCTCGGTATTATTAAAGATTACAACCTCGGAATATGCATACATAGCTAAGGTTAATAGTGACTCTCACGTGACCTGCCATTCTCAAGATGTGTCAATAAATGTCAATATGTTTCTATAGTAACCACATTAATATAGATTTGTATTAACTAAGGATATTAATTGAAGTGTATATAGAATCTATTACTATTACTACTATTACTACTATTACTACTATTACTACTATTACTACTATTACTACTATTACTACTATTACTACTATTACTACTATTACTACTATTACTACTATTACTACTATTACTACTATTACTACTATTACTACTATTACTACTATTACTACTATACTTTTACTACACTAGTACTAATACTCATTCATTCATTAACATTATACCATACCATAACCATCACTTAAATTTACTAAATAATAATAAATCATTTTCAATATCTTCATTATTTAAAGAATCTGGACTTGAATAATGTTTCATAATTTTATTCAAAGTATTAATATTTGATTCTTTTGATTCATTTTCAATTCTTGATTCTCTACTTGGTCTACCTGAATTTCTCTTTATTGAATTATCATCCAAGTCTTTTTCATTTTTACCACGATTTAAAAATTCATCATTTGTTATAATTTCAAATTCTTTTTGGGTTAATAATGGTGAATAACCTTCAAATATTGAATTCATTAATTTATTATCTTTAAAAGATTCAATTTTAAATTTTTTATATTTAAAACTTTGAATTGTTGATGATGAATTTGCATCTGATGTCTCTGGACTTATATTTAAATCATTAAATTCAGGACTTGATTCTTTTTCAAATTCATAATCTCTGTCATAATCATAATTAATAAATCCATTTAAAAGAATTTCAGATCTTGATGATGAAATCTCAGTTAAATCTTTATCTAAATTATTTAATAATTTTTTTTGTTTTTGAAAGAATGATTTCAGTTTAGTTAATTTTGAATTTAATTCATTATAAGCTTCATTATAAATTTTAAAACTCTCCAAATAATAGTTTCTTATATTTTGTAAATTTTTAAAATTATTCCAATTCTTAATTTTAACTAGATTAAATTCTCTTTCTTCAATAAGATCTTTTTCAAATTCATAAAATTGATGGTTTAAATCTTTGTAAATTGAATCATTTTGAAAATTAACAGGTATTGATAAATTTTTTATATTTAAATCCAAATTTAATAAATTTGAATTATACAGTTCATTTCTATTAAATTCTTTAAATTTAATTAATTCACTATAATTTTCAAATAATTCAATACGTCTCTTTTCACGATTATTACCATTTGAAAAAATAATATCACCATCAACATAATTTATATTAATCTTTGGTTTAGTATTTTGATCTTTATGATCAATTCTTTGATTTTGATCTATTTGTTTATCAATTTGATTTTGATCTATTTGTTTATCAATTTGTTCATCATCAATATTCTCACGTATATTACTTTCAATTTGATTAATTGAATGATAATTTAATGGTAAATCTCTATGAATTATAATTTTATAAATATGATCTTTATAATTAATTGATTCAATATGTGTTTCATTAAAATTTTTTAAATTATTTAAATAAAATGCACCTAATTTTAAATCATCATTTAAATGTTGTGATGCATTTAAAATCATTAATAAATTATCATTTGGAATTTGTTGAATATTTTGATATGGATAATTATATTGTTGAGTTGGTATATTATTTATATTAGTATTAGTATTAATATTAATATTAGTATTGATACTATTAGTATTAATATTAGTATTAGTATTAATATTAGGACTAATATTTAAATTTTTATATTGAAATGAATCATTTTGATTAATTGGAGTATTTAAATAATAAACTGTACTTTCATTTGATTTATGTTTTATTTTTTTCTTTGGTGGCATATTTAATTAAAGGGGTTTATATATAAAAGTTAGATTTCTTTTGGATTTATTATATCAATTATAATTAGCGAAATTTTCATGTAGTTAGATAAAGTTGTATATAATTAGATAGTTATAACTTTGTATAAATATAGTAGTTTATAAAAATATAAACAATTCTTGATACAAGTTTATATCAATTATATTCTTTCCCAGTAAACTTACTTAGTATTTAATATTAAACTAATTTATTACGTTAATCTCTATAATATAATTATAATATCAATGCTGACGTAAGTACTGAGGTAAGCATTCGAAAGAAAAGATTACGTAATAAAGGATTACATAATACTGATTACATAATATAGTATGCGATGATTACATAATACATTAAAAAAAAAAGAAGTTCAATGCGGCGGTGTTTCGGCGGTGTTAAAGCACAAAGAAAAAAGAAACGTGACCTTTAAACAATTAAAATTATTTCGCTTTTTAACGGTAATTAAAGGTTAAAGAAGGTAAATGATTAAAGTTATTTAACCGATGAGATAAATAATAAACATTGAATAATATATAATCCCTAATTATTATACCAATTATAAACCTTTATTAACAACTATAATCACGAATCACCCATCTTACAATGATATTTAACTGAACTCCTAAACCGGCTTTAACTTATTAAAAAGATGCCTTACGGCACTATTAAACGGCATGAAAAAGAAAAGAAAATTTGGAATTTATTACAAATTCAAGTAAGTGGCACAATATTTAGAGGGAGTTCTGTGGAGGTTCTAGCGAAGTTTTAGGGAGAAATCTCTGGGCTTGCAGGGAGGATCTCTGGCCCAGGGAAACTTTAAATCTAGGGCTTCTTTAACTCCTGTTTAGGACGTACATTTGTGTAAAAGTTTCCGTACATACACCCCGCCACCAATGACTCAATAACTTATTCAAAATATATAATATTCAGAGATCCCAAGATTATTTCTATAATTTCACTTTCAAACAATTTGTTCGTTCACATATAAATTTGTATCTACTCAAAAAAATGAGTAGCGTTGATAAAAATGAACTTTCGTTCACTGATAATTTATCAAGTAATAAATCACCATATACACAAGAATCTAATGAAAAAAAATCACTACTAAGATCTTTTAAAGATTCTTTTAAAAGATTAGAAATTGAAATTGATGAAAGTGAATTTACTCCAAATATGACTGAAGTTGAAAGACAAGCAATTATATTAAAAAATACTCCATTAAGTAAATCTTTAAAAAATAGACATTTACAAATGATTGCAATTGGTTCTTCTGTGGGTACAGGTTTATTTGTTGGTTCAGGTTCAGCTTTAAGAACTGGTGGTGCAGCTTCGATGTCAATTTGTTGGGGGATTGTTGGTATATTATTATTTTGTGTTATTCATGCCCTTGGTGAATTACAAGTTGCATTCCCTGCTGCAGGTGCATTTTCTGCTCATGCAACAAGATTTATTGATCCATCTTGGGGGTTTGCAGTTGGTTGGAATTATGCAATGTTATGGTTAGTTGTTTTACCTTTAGAAGTTATTGCAGCATCTTTAACTATTCAATTTTGGAATTCTGATATAAATCCTGTTGCTTGGGTAACAATTTTTTATATTATTATTATTTGTATAAATCTTTTTGGTGTTAGAGGTTACGGTGAAGCAGAATATTTATTTTCAATTGTTAAAGTTACTGCAATTATTGGATTCTTAATCCTTGGTATAGTTTTAATTTGTGGTGGTGGTCCATCTGGTGGATTTATTGGTGGTAAAAATTTTAGAGATCCAGGTCCTTTTACAAATGGATTTAAAGGTGTTGCCACTGTTTTTGTCACTGCAACTTATTCCGTGGGTGGTTCTGAAATGATTGCTATTTCAGGTTTTGAATCAAAGGATGCAAGAAAGACTTTACCTTCAGCTATAAAACAAGTGTTCTGGAGAATTGTCTTATTCTATGTTGGTGCTTTAACTTTAATCTCTTTATTAGTTAATGCTAATGATAAAAGATTATTAGGTTCATCATCGGTGGATGCTTCTGCTTCACCTTTTGTCCTTGCTATTAAAAATGGTGGTATTAAAGGTTTACCTTCAGTTATGAATTGTGTTATTTTAATCTCAGTTATGTCAGTAGGTAATTCTGCTGTGTATGGTTGTTCAAGAACTTTACACTCTTTAGCCACCCAGGGTTTAGCACCTTCAATCTTTGCATATGTTGATCGTATGGGTCGTCCAATTTTTGGGATTTTAGCAAATGCAATTTCTGGTCTTTTATGTTATACAGTTGCATCTGATAAACAAACTGAAGTTTTCGCTTGGTTAATGTCAATTTGTGGTTTATCAATTATTTTTACATGGTTATCAGTTGTTCTATGTCATATTCGTTTAAGATTAGCAATGAAATCTCAAGGTCGTACATTAGATGAATTACCATTTATTGCCCATTCAGGTCTTTATGGTTCAATTTTTGCTGTGGTTTTATTAATAATTTTCCTTGGTTTACAATTTTGGATTGCATTGTTCCCAGTTGGTGGTAAACCAAATGCAGAATATTTCTTTCAATCATATTTAGGTGCAGTTATATTCTTAGTTTTCTATTTTGGTAGAAAATTATGGGTAAAGAAATTTTTTGAAATGGTACCATTAAATGAAATTAATTTAGATTATGGTAGATCTCATTCAGATATTGATTTATTAAAACAAGAATTAAACGAAGAAAGAGCTCAAATGGCTGCAAAACCATTTTGGTATAGAACTTATAAATTTTGGTGTTAATTGAGATATTTTAAATTTTTCATCAATATCAACTCAACATGACTTTGTTTTTGTGTGTTTTTTGTTCCTTGTGTTTTAGCTTTGTTCTTATATTTACAATACCCATCATATCCTACTTTTTTACTCCATCATCTTTTAATTGACCTAAGAATGGTCTCATTTGCATACATTTCTGATTTTATGATTAATTGTTAGAAAGTTTTAATGAATAAACGACATATATATCATGATAATTAAATTTGTAAATTATATACATGTACAACTAAACCTAGATCATTTATTTGATCTAACTCTTGATAAATCATTTAAAATTTTATCATAAGCTTCATCAACTTCAATATCATCATCATTAGATAATTCATTAATTTCATTTACTTCTTTAATATCATTATTACCATCATTAATTTCAAATAAATTTTCATTTTCTTCTTTAATATCAGGATAAATTTTTTTTAAACTAAATCTATGATTATTAACATTATCAATTAATGATGTAATACTATCAATACCTTTAGCTTTAATTACAGCATCTCTAATTTCTTCACCAGATGGTAATTTTGGTACAAGAAAAGCATTTTCAGGAACTTTTGAAATATTTGTTTTATCAATGTTTGAATTTATTTCAATTTCACTTTCATGCTGAGTTGGTGGTAAAATTTGACGTTGTTGTTGAACAAAGAACCCCCATTTATGAAATTCACCTTCTTCTTCTTCTTGTTTCTTTGCTTGTATTGAAGTTTGTGAAACTGAACGTAAAAAAATTGGACGACCTGTGGCAACATCAATCGGAGTCTCTTCACCTGCATTTGAAACTTCAACAGCCATTTGATGTGGTTGTTGTGGTTCAATTGATGGTTGTAATTGTTGAGATTGTTGTGGAGATGTTATTAAAGTTTGAAATAATTCTGAAATTTTGGCTAATGAATTATCTAAGAAATAAAATCTTAAAACATGTTCTTTCTCTTTTAATGATAATTGAACATGTTGTTCTTCTCTAATTCTTAATAAATCATCAATGGTCTTATTAATCTTTGTTCTAAAATTTGTAATTTTATCTAAGAATTGTGTCTTTAAAAATTCTTCACTAAATTCATCTTTTGAATTTGATTCATCATCTTTATGTAAACTCTTGTTTGAAATTTTATCAATAATTTTACCTGCAGTTTGTGCAATTAAAGATCCATCAAATAAAATATCATCATGAGAATCACCAATATTATCACCAATATAATGTTCATTCATTAAAGATTTTTCCATATTTCGCATTAAACACATTGCAATTCTTGAATTTATCTTTTCATCATCAATTAAATCATAATCTAAATCAAAATTAATTAATGAATTTGAAGATTTTACTGCTCCGTATAATGAAGCAGCACCTGAATAACTAATTGTTGAAAGTCCAATAATGGAAACATGAACCAAATTTTCACATTTTGGGATAACTTCTGAAATTATTGCAATCGATTTTGTTGATAATTCATTAAAATCAAAATGAATTCTCTTTAGATTCTTAAAACGTGGTAAATATTTGTTTAAATATGGTAAAATCCCTGGGAAAATTTGTTTTAAATTACTTAAATCTAAGAATCTAACATTTGGTAATTTTGATATTGCTCTAATAAATAATGCCACATCTTCAACGTTATTTAAACTTGTTGAATTTATTGAAATACTTTGTAAATTGGTTAATTTTGAAATTTTTTTAAAAATTTCATGTTTACTAAAGATATAATTTAAATCATTAAACCCTAGGTCTAAACCTTCGTAATGAGAATCTTTTTTCAATAACCAACCGTCTAACAAAGTTTGAAATTGTTCCAAGGAGATATTAATTTGTGCAATACCAAATCTCTTTGTCTTAATTGGTAAAACATTATGTACTAAATTATTAAAATCTTCAGGTTGTAATTTACAACCATTAATTACCAATTCTTCAATACCACCTCTTAATACCAAAGTATGAATAAATAATTTCCAATCCATTTCAGATCTATGAAAATTCTTAGTTAAATCTGATTTAATCTTTTGTTGTGAAATATCTAATTTTAATAAATGTTTGTTTCTTGATAAAAATTTACAAATTAATTTCCAACCTAAATTATCAATTGGAACATTTCTTAATGATAATTTTTCAATTGAAGTTGAATTTAAAATTGATGATAGTATAATTTTTAACATTTCTGTTGATAATGAAACGTTATCAAATATTAAAGTCTTTATTGGGACAATAGCAATAAAATCACAAAATGAATAAACATCAATCAATGTAGGTTTTGGATTTAATAATTTTAATACTTGTAAAGGTGATGTCTTTCCCTTTAATTGTTTTAAAGTTGCAGGTATAGGTAAAATTTCTCTTAAATGACAACATCTTGTATAAATATTCTCCAAAGAGATTTCAATATGTAAATCTTCGTTATTTATAATTTCATCATCAAAATGATGTTCATGTAAATGAATTGGTTTATCAATTTCTAAATTTGAAAATCCTTCAGAAATTTGGGTATCCTCATCAAATTCTTGTTCTTGTTCTTGTTCTTGTTTCTTTGGTTTATTTTTAAAACTTACAACTTCGATAGCAATTCTTTGAGCAGCTTTATGAGCTTCCTGGGCATGTTTTTCAGCTTCCTCAAGGGCACGACGTTGAGCTTCTTTAATCAATTTAACTTCTTTTTCATCATATTTTTTAAGTTCAATTTTTGATTCATTTGCAATACCAATACTTAATCTAATTGGATCATTTTGTAATAAATCTTCAACTACAATGACATTACCCCGTTTAGGTCTTCTTGATGGGATTTGTTGAGGTGGATCATCAGTTAATTTATCTAATGCAAATGTAACTCTTCTTAATTTTAAAGTTGAAAGTTCCTTTATTGGAATTTGTGATCTATTTGGATTTTTATTTAATACAATTCTTTTATCCTCTGGTATTGATTGTTGTGGGAAAAAAGAATGACCAAGAGTTGGAGATATACTTTCAATTGATGAAGATAATCTATGTGATGAATTTTTTGTTGAATTTGGTATAGAGATTGGTGAAGATTGGGGTGAAGTTGGTGCAGATTTATTTTTCAATTTACTTGAAAAAGCACTAAATAATGATTTTATTGGTTTTTGAGTCTTTGATGAATTTTCACTTAGAGAATTTGATCTTGATAATGATGATGTTGTTGATGTTGTTAATGTAGATTGAGAATTAATACTTCTTCTTGGATCAGAATTTGATCTTGGACGTAATGCTTTTGAAAGTAATGAAGTCTTTTGTGTAGGTTGAGAAATTGGTTGAGTTATAGGTTTTGAAATAGGTTTTGAAATAGGTTTTGAAATAGGTTTTGTTTTCTCTGATGTTGAAGTAGTGACTTGTTTTTGTTTTTGTTCTGTAGATGGTGTCTGTGAAGTTTGTGATTGTGATTGTTGTGGAGTAATTGTTGGTGTAGTCTTTTTAGAATTATTTTGAATTGGTATTGTCTTCTTTGTTGATTTTTTTTTATTTCTATAAAGCCAATCAACATCAACTTGATTATGATCAAATGAATCAACTAATTGTTTAACATCTTTAACACTTGGTTCTTGTGGGCCTTCCATTGAACAAATTCAATGTTTAATGATGAAATTTGAAATTATGGGGTAAATTTACAAGACCTTGAAGTTGAATTGAATATAAAGCAGAACTATAACCAATGTAGTCAATGAACTTTACAATAAATCACTGTAATCAACTTTAAGCCAATCTTCTCCTTTCAATGGGGTTTAAAGACAATGATAATAAAGTTGATAAATCTAAAGGAAAGAATGGAATTTGATAATTGAAGTTTGGACAATGGAAATGATTCCCGTTAAAGTAAGATGAAACCGATTTTATAATAGATAATGTTTTATAATTGTAGAATTAATGCTTATAAAAAGTCGGCTGTTTTGGGAAAATTGGACTCTTTAAACGTTTTTAGATTTTTTAAAAATTACGTAATTAATGATTGTTAATTGGTAATTAATAAAAGAGGCTGGTAGAGAGTAATACTTAATACTTAATACTACAATTAATCAATTAAACCCTTTATATTCATGTACAATCCATGATTAAATCATATTAAAACTCCTTTTTTTTCTTTTTAATCAAAACCCCAAATTGGTTAACCTATAAAATCAAAAACATAATATACAAATAGCTTTGTTACTAAGCACGAAATTGTTTTGCTTTATAATCTTTAATAGCAGCTTTAACTGCATCTTCAGCTAACATTGAACAATGTAATTTAACAGGTGGTAAAGATAATTCTTTTGCAATATCATTATTCTTAATTAAAGCAGCTTCATCTAAAGTTTTACCACGAACTAATTCAGTTACATATGAACTTGAAGCAATTGCTGAACCACAACCAAAAGTTTTAAATTTAACATCTTGAATAATACCAGTTTTATCATCAACTTGAATTTGTAATCTCATAACGTCACCACATGCTGGTGCACCGACTAAACCTGTACCAACATTTGCTAAATTTTTATCTAATGAACCTACATTACGTGGATTTTGATAATGTTCAATAACTTTTGGATGATAATTTCTTGTTTGTCTTAAAACAGGTTTTAATGATGAAACAATTGATCTTTGAGTAAATCTAAACATTTTGTATTGAAATTTGATTATTGATTCTGTTATTAATAAGTTAATAATGAGTGTTATAAGTCATTCTTTCAATTTTTTCTTTCTAGAAATTATCAATCGCGGATCCGTTTCGCCGCTAAAAAAAAAATTGGTCGGAATTCCCGGAATTGACGTTTTCTTATAAAATTAAAGAATTTCGTGGGGAATTTTCTTTCTTTATAAGAATATGGTACGCGCCACAATATTTTGCCACCGGCATCGGCCAATTTCTTTACCGTTTTAGGAAAAGTGGGGAAAAGCGATCGCTCTCGGATTTCCGGATTTTTGGTTTCGGATTTAAATAAGATCCGAAGAGATAATACAATACAATACAATAGTATTAAATACTGTAAATGAAATATACAATATATACAATACAATACAATAGTATGAGTAAGGTAAATGAATACAATACTAAATCCAAGTTAACCTCTAAACAATGTTATGGAAATAATCTTCACCTTTAGCAATACCTGATTTAACAATTTTACTAATTTCATCAGCGTCACTAGTGATACCAGTTAAATTTTCATAACCATTTTCTGTAACTAAGATATCATCTTCAATTCTAACACCACCAATATCATAATATTTTTTTAATACTTCTGTATCAATAAATTTTGATTTATTATCATCTTTTAAAGCTAATTCAATTAAATATGGACTAAAATAAATACCTGGTTCATCAGTTAAAACCATACCTTTCTTTAATTGTCTTCTTAATCTTAAATATCTTAATTTTGGATCTGGATCATTATAATTTGCACGACCACCAACGTCATGAGTATCCATACCTAATAAATGACCTAAACCATGTGGATAAAATGCAGTTGAAACATTTTTTTTAAAAATTTCCTCAATGGAACCATTTTTCAATATACCTAATTTTAAAAATTCTTTAATTAAAATTTTATGAGAATGTAAATGAATATCATCCCAATGATTACCTGGTTTAATTAATGCTAAAGTTTCATCTTGCATTAATTTAACAATATCATAAATTTCACGATGTTCTTTACTCCATTCACCATTAATTGGAAATGATCTTGTAACATCAGTTGCATAATTTTCCCATTCTGCACCTGCATCAATTAAAATTGAATTTCTCTTACCAAGATCTTCATCATTTTTAATATAATGTAAAGTTGAACAATTTGGTCCAGAACATGAAATTGGATCATATGCTTGATGTTTTGAACCTTGTCTCATTGAATGATAAACAAATTCCGCATGTAAATGACCTTCATTTTTTTCAATTGGTAATGCAGACATCACAGCTAAATGTGAATTATCTGTAATCTTTGAAGCTTTTTTCAATAAAGAAATTTCATATTCATCTTTAATTAAACGTGATTCATCTAATGCATAAAATAAATTCTTATCCTTTGATTTTAAAAAATTTGAATAAGTCTTATTTGCACTATTAATATCCAAAGTTAAATTATAATCATATTTCGTTAAATAACCATCAATATCAGATTCATATAAGACTTTATCAACATCATATTTCTTTGAAGCTTCATCTAATGATAATGGGAATCCTGACCACATTACATCATCATAATCAATTTCTGGTAAAAAAAGTATTAATTCTTCTTTATTTAAATCAAAGAAGACATGAGAATTTGGAATATCACAACCTGTAATATAATAAAAATAACGTTCTTGTTTAAACCTTTTAGCAGAATCTGAATATTTATCAGATTCTTGAATTGAACCAGATATAAAAATGGCAAAATTTGATAAATCTTTTAATTTTGTTGATAAATGACGTTTAACATTTAAAGCATGTTGTTTAGCTGGATATTTAGACATGTCTTCAGGTGTATCTTTTCAATTGACTTTCAATTTAGTCTTGGATGGAAGCAATTGAAATTGTTAATTTATAATTTATAAACTCAAGTGCGGATATTTTAACGTTTTTTAATCTCGAACTTGCTGTGTGGCAATTTCAAATTTGTTCATCGTGCATAAAAATTGAAAGTACCCGGAAATGCTTAATTTTAATAATACACTTAATTTAGTACATTACAAAGTAATACAATACAAAGTAACTACAATAATTTAAGAACAATTAGATTAATTAAAGTAATACACTAAATTTATTCTTGGTCAGCTTTGAAAGCAGCAATTTTAGCAGCAACTCTAGCGTCTCTTTCTTCTTTAGTTAATTTAACTTGTCTGTATTTCTTTGATTCAGCAGCGTATTGTTCCTTAGTGAATTTCTTTTCAGTTGGTTTGAAAGCTGGATCAGCTCTAATAGCGGCATGAGCTTCAGTGTAAATATCTTCAATAGCATCGGCTTCAATATCATCAGCTAAGTAACCTTGGAATAATTCTCTGAATCTTTCTTCATCATCATCAGCTAATTCTTCCATGTATTCAGCAACGTGACCACCAAAGATGTATTTTCTTAACATATCAGCATCTAATTCTTCACCTTCAATATCCCAACCTGGGAATCTGTTTGGTGAATGTGGAATGTATAAACCACCATCAGAAGCACCTTTTAAAGCACCAAAGACTCTAGCACCAGTAGTAGTTCTAGTTAAACCAACATCTAAGAAAACTTTGAATGGTCTTGGAGCATCTTCAACGGCTTCAGTTAATTCAAATTCACCTTCAACTTCTTCAACACCTTTGTAAGTTTCATCTAAACCTAATTTTTGTAAAGCTCTTCTAGCGATTAATAAACCGGTAGCGTAAGCAGCTGACCAATTGGTTAAACCATGTTGAATACCGTATCTTGGTAATTCATGAGCATAGGCAGCAGTTAAAACGATATCACCAGTGATTTGAGATGAAACAATTTGAGTAATAATATCTTTGTTGGTAATTCTAACAACTAATCTATATTTTGGAGTGTTGTATTTAGCCTTGTGTTGAGCGACTAATCTCTTTCTTTGGTAGTAATCAGTTTTACCTTCTCTTCTTCTTCTGAATGGAGTTTGGAAACGAGAGTGGTAAGCAGAGGACTTTTCAGCTTTTTGGAAAGGCATTTTTAATTAATTTGGGTATTGATTTAAACTATTAGAGAGTAATTAATGATTTTGAATAAATTTTTTTTTTCACTGGTATCCTAAGAAATTTTTCAGGTTTATGATTCGCGAAATTGATGATGGGGAAAATTACAAGAAATTCAATTATTAAGTACGTGGTGTTTGGATGTTTTTCCCCTAATGAAGTTAGGGTTGGGGAGGTTTTTTTGTCACGTGAGTAAGAGAAGGGCTTTTAAGAGAATTTCATTAATTAATAAGTTAATTTTGACACATTTCTTGGATTTAATACGCCACAAATAGAATGCAAAGAGTAAAGAACTATCCATAACTACAACTCACTTATTATCTCTCGTATTAATTGTAATGGATTATATGGATATATTTTTTAATATTCATATTCTAATCTATGTTATTGATAAAATGATCAATATCTGTAGGAGATTCAATATCAAACACTTGAACAATTTTTTTATTTGGATCTAGTTTTTTTAACATCCCACTAATAACATTTGAATTTGGTCCAATATTTATAAATCTAAATTTATTACCTTCTTTTAATAAATTTTGTATAGATTCACTAAATTTAACAGTTTTACTTATACAATTAATCATATTTTCAACTGCATCAACGTTATTTATCACTATTGAAGCATTGACATTTGATATAATTGGTACTGGTAATTGGAAATTTTTTTCATTATATGGTTGAATATCTGAATGTAAAAATTCTTTAAATGAAGTTTGTGCACCTTCTAATAATGAACTATGAAATGGTATACCACCTTTTAAAGGAATTTCTTTAAATTTCCCATATTCTTTTAATTGTTTAACCACTGATTCGATCTCTGTCTTTTCACCACTTAATACAGCTTGTAATGGAGTATTATTATTAGCTATACTAACAGTAATTGTATTCCCAACTAATTGTTTAATTTTATCATAGAAATCAGGTTTAAAAAAAATTATTGCAGACATTCCATATTTATCCTTATTATCAATGAAATTAATACATTCTTCCATCTTTGCACCTCTTTGATATGCAATTGTACTTGCTAAATCTAATCTCCAAACTCCATTAGCTACAAGTGCAGTTAATTCACCTAATGAATGACCTAAAGTGTAATCAGCATCTAATTCATGTCCAAGTCTCTTATTTAAGATATCTAAAATTATAAGTGAAGATGTAACCACTGTTGGTTGTAACACAGATGTTTGTTCTAATTGTTCAGGTTGATATTTCTCTAAATTGAGTACCACATCGTCTAAAGGTGGTTGTAAGATGTTACCATTATATTGAGTAACATCGTATTTAACCCCTAAGTCCTTGATAAATTTTGGTGATACAAGTTTCCCCTGACCAGGGAATGTGACAACGGTCTTAATAGCTTGATTTGTTGATCTTCTTAACATTATGAATTGTGGGGAGGATTGATGGATCACTGTTTAAATATTTGTGGCAAGGACAAAAAAATTACATTGTACTTATTGATTCGGATATAGTTTCTTAAATTTTCTGGGGTTAAATTTTAATTTCAATTACAATGAATTTAATTGATTATATCATTCTCCATCGTATTATTCCACCAGGTTCGAGGTAAAGATATCATATAGTTTAACAATTAGTAATTGAATTAAGAGTAAATTGTAATACAATTTTTCAATTCATTAACTTTTAACTTATCTTTGCCGGTATAGGGCTGACTCTTTTTCGCTGAAAAATTTCTCCGATAATTAATTAATATGATAATAAATACTATATAGAATCAAGTTTAGTTAATAATTGTTTTAATTAAGAAGAAAACGAACAGAAGAACCGATTGGTTATTTTATTTATTGTTTCAAACTGTGTTTTGTTAAACCCCTTATAGATTTATTTATTCGCAATGAGTGATCAAAGACGTGAGTAAAGATAAATGTGTATGGGGCAAGGAGCCACTGATAAAGATCTTTATTCAACTGGGGAAGGTCCCCCAAAAATTGAGATGTATTTTTGGTACAATGATATCAACTAAATTGCTCTAATACCATTGTTCAATAATCTTTTACTAACATCTTATAGCTTTACCATTCGTTTATCAATTTTTAGCTGGTGCCGTTGCCGGTGTATCAGAAATTTTGGTGATGTACCCATTAGACGTTGTTAAGACAAGAATTCAATTACAAGTCGGTTCTGCTAAAACTGTTAATCCATCGGAGACTTATAACGGTGTCATTGATTGTTTCTCTAAAATTATTAAACATGAAGGACCTGGTAGATTATATAAAGGTATTACTGCACCAATTTTAATGGAAGCACCAAAGAGAGCTACAAAATTTGCTGCAAATGATGAATTTTCAAAAATTTATAAGAATGCATTTGGTGTTAAACAATTAAATCAACCTTTATCAATTTTATCAGGTGCTTCTGCAGGTGCAATTGAATCATTTGTTGTTGTACCATTTGAATTAATTAAAATTAGAGTTCAAGATAAAAATTCTCCATATAAATCTGTTCCTGATGCTTTTTTCAAAACTGTTAAAAATGAAGGTATACTTTCATTATATAACGGTTTAGAAGCAACTTTATGGAGACATATCGTTTGGAATGCAGGTTATTTTGGTATTATTTATCAAATTAGATCTTTATTACCAAAAGCTGAAAATTCAACTCAAAAGACAATGAATGATTTAACTGCAGGTGCAATTGGTGGTACTTTTGGTACTATTTTTAATACACCATTTGATGTTGTTAAATCAAGAATTCAAAATACTATTTCAAAACCTGGTGTTATTAGAAAATATAATTGGACTTTCCCAAGTTTATTAACTATTTATAAAGAAGAAGGTTTTAGTGCTCTTTATAAAGGTTTCTTACCAAAAGTTTTAAGATTAGGTCCAGGTGGTGGTATTTTATTAGTTGTATTTACTACAACTATGGATTTCTTTAGAACTATTCATTATAAATAAATTATAAACCATTTACTATAATTTATTTCAATAGAGAATCATTTAGTTAACTATTTCAATTCAATTCAATCTTATGACTTAAATATATATATGACTTTAAAAGCTACTGAAAAGCTATCATGACTTATTTTAAAAATTCATATGTATTCATTATTATAAGTTTCCACAATAAGGCATTTAAGTAGCCCATTGTCTTACCAATGCAAATGAAAAATTAACAACAAATCCAGCAATTATAGCCATTCTTTGTTGTTTACTGAAAAGTTTCTCTTCTTTTAATAAAAATAAACTCAAAACACCTAATAAACAACCTATAAGTACACCAATTAATAATTCTTCATTCCCACCAAGACTAGAATTTGTAACGTTTAATGAATTAAATTCATCAGCTTCATTAACTGAAGAATCGATCCATCTTTCTTCTAATTGTCTTATATCACCACCTTCATTATCTCTCATTGGTAAATCACCATATAATTGTCTAAATTGTTGCCTTAAATTATTAATATCCTCCGTTGAAAACCCTGCAGATGCTAATCTATCAAATCCAATAGGTGCAGGTGTAGTTGATTGTTCAGGAATTCTTTCATCCATCTCATTTTCTTTTTGTAATTCTTCATTTGTTAATTCATCACCAATTAAGCAATGTATATAAAATCTATTATCCTGGTCTTCACTATCTTTGTTAAATTTTAAAAAACGATCATATTCTGCCTTTAAATTAGTCTTATCCGTGAGTACTCTACCCGAATGGATAAAACGTAATCTTTTTTTCGTTAATGAACTTTCACTTGCTCTAACTTTCCTTCTTAATGAACTAATTGTAAACTCTGACGGTTTTACAAAGAAACTTAAATCATTATACCCATTAGAAAACCGTATCACCGTTTGAATTCTCTCTATATTATCTGGATTGTTACTTAATGGTAATGACATTGTTTAAATTTACTATCTTAATATTAACTTGTAATATAATTCTCACTAAATTCGTTATCAAGAGTGTCATTATTATTGTAGCCCTAGCTCCACAAAAGAAGAAAAGGTCGGAATTCAAATATTTCAATACCGAGGGAATTTTGGTGTATAAAAAATTTCCATTGAATATTTCTTTTCTACCAATTTAAAATTTAATTCTTTAGTGCGGACAACCAAGGCTATTATACCGTGTTGCTTTTTTCTGGTAACCTATCTAGCTGGAAAAGGCGTCAAGTTCTTGGAGAGATTAAATCACACTTTGTGCTCATCTTAGTGCTCTTTTGTCCATTCATTTTTCGCAACTACTCTTGCAGGTGGATTGTGTTGGAGTGGGCAAGGGCTGGTAGATCATACATTCTTTAATATATATATTTATATAATAACTTTCGGGTTACCAATACATTACCTTACATGAAAAGAAATTTTGTTATGTAGTAGAATCTATGTATAAGTTTAAATAAGTGTTTTTTTTAATCTTTTAAACGTTTGTTAATCTCTTTAAAAGTAATATCCAATGCATGTTCAACAGGTTTATCAAATAAGTATGGTAAAGCTGGTACCACTGCTAAACCTAGACCAATTGGTCCAAAAGTTCTTAATCTTGGATTTTTAATGTTTTTATTAGCATATTGAGTTGCATATTTAACAGTTGAATGAATTGTAAAAGCTGGTAAACCCATACTAGCAATACTTTGAAATAGACCTCTCTCTAATGCAATTAATTTCCAATCAGAATAATCTGGATTAGTTTTTACAATTGTTGCTGCTTTTTCATTAATTGGTGGAGTTTGATCCCATGGTTTTAAACCTGGAATATAACGACCTTCTTGCTTTAATTTAGCCTTCCAAGCTTCATAAGAAACATCACCAAGGATATAAGCCCATGAAATACCATAACAAGCACTAACTAAATATGGATGAGCAGCAGGACGGAATGATTCACCAATATCTGAAGTGTAAGCAACATAACGATGTGATGATAATAAGATAGTACGTAATCTATTAGCGTAAGCTGCATAACGAACAGGGGTCTCTGTTGAATCATCATTTAATTGTGGATGTTCAGCAGAGTAAACTTGATTAGCATCAGTAAGAGTGTTTCCAGATTTATCAGTCATGATGATTGATTGAGATCTGAAAATGGATTCAATTAGAAGTGGCAAATCTTTATATAATTGTAAAGTTCAATTGATTTTGAAATTTGGAAGCATTTTTTATATTCACCTATTTCATAATTTTCTCGGCCGGTATATTAAATTATTATAGTCATTTATAAACACAAATCTTTCCACTGAGTATAAACGTTACTTTGTATTAATCGCAGATTCACTAAAGTTTCAATCAAATATATCTTAAAATAAATCATGCTACAACTTTAAAATGACAAAACTTTTCTATTAGTAAATATCTAACGACGGATCAAAAGGTAAATATTTTCTTGTTTTAACCCACTCAAGTTACGGTAACCACCTTCCAAACAAAGTAAAAGACCACCAAATGAAACGTATACAGCGATCTTATCATCAGAACTTTCTTCAAATTTATAAACGGTACCGTACATAACATAATCATAATCATCGGCTAAAGATCTTTCGCCAGCTTTTGGAGGTCTCCATGACTGTGTAGAAGTTTGTGGATTTTTATCGTCATCTAGAGACAATGAAGAGGCTAATGTGATGGTCAGGGTATCTGAGGCCTTAACTGGGAATAAATCACTATTAATATCTAGAGTAATCTTAATATCTGATGAAGTTGTTGAAGAGCCCACAATACGGCTAACCTTGTTGTAACGAGCAGCATCAACTTCCGTTATGTTGAAAATATCATCGAAAAGAGTGTTGGACATGGCTATGACTAGTAAATTTCTATGATTGGAGTACTGACAAGCGAGAACTGAAACGTTAATTGAACTTTGATGAGCTTTTTCTATATAGTTAACCTTTTCATGTTAATTTTTTTGGATTCCGCGAACTGGTTTACCCGGCGTTGATTGTGGCACTGAATTGGGAAATTTCATATATTTTTTGAATGTCTGGGTCTCTATTGTTCAATTATTGTTGCTCTTGGGATATTCATATGGTTTCTGGTGGTGACCATAGGATTTATTATAGTTTTATATGAAATTAATCCCTCAATTTAACGCGCTTTTAAATTGTCTCCAGCTTTTGATTTAAACCCGAATCTTTATTCGCGAAAAATGTCTGATTTTCGCACTTACCGCTTTTAGGCTCTAATTGGACCCATATGAAACCGAGTTGTGTTTAAAGAATATACATTTTATAACTTAAAAACATCAATTCCCTTAGTGAATTTCATTCTCCCGGACCACTGAGAATTATTATCACTGTGGAGAATGTCCAATCAGTCCTATGAAATGGTTGACAATTTCAACCAGGATTTAGAGAATGGACATATAAATTCACTACGATCTAAATTTGATGAGATCGCTACCCCTTCATCCAAGTTTAAAAGAAATAAGAAACTGTTCATCGTCATTGGGTCCCTGGTTATCCTGTGGATCTTTGGTACCCTGACATATACCACTGGTGCTGGAAGCCAAGTGTTGGATTATTATAAGAGCAAAATTGGTAGTTCAGATGATTTGGCACCCGAGGTTGAAAATCATAATGATAGTGAGAAACCTACCATTGAGGCTCCAAAAGAGGTGGAACCTGTTGGTAATGTAAATGTTGAACCTTCCAACGATGAAATTACTGAAACTGAAGATCAGAAGGAAGTTAAAGATAACGTTGAAAATGATGAAAATGCAGTCTTTGATAATAAGAAGAAAGAAGGTCAAAAGATCACTATGGCCGATTTAAGAGCTGGGAAATTTTACGTTTATAACACTTATTTACAATTTATTAAAACTCCAAACGCGGAAACAGATGAAGGTTTGTTCTATTTCCCTGATAGAGATGGTTATTTTGCAAGAAAGGCTTCAGATTTGGAATTTAAGAAAAAACTTGCACCATCAGATTTCAAACATCTTGACAAATCTTATAAGATCTCCAAATTCATTCCAAATTATGAATTAACACACGCTATCGTTGTCACTGATGTTGAAAAGATCTTTAGACATTCTTCTAATGCTCATTATTGGTTATTCGATATCAAGGAACAAACTGTTAAGCCAATTACCACTAGTGATTCCATTGAGAAATTATCATACGCTTCTTGGTCACCTCAATATTCATATATCACAATTGTCAAAGATAACAATATCCTCATTCAAGACGTTTCTAGTGGCTTACAAAAGGAAATCACCAATGACGGTTCAGATGTTATTTTTAATGGGAAGACAGATTGGGTCTACGAGGAAGAAGTCCTTGCCATTGATCAGGCTCTATGGTGGGCCCCAGATGATTCAAAATTTGTTTATATGAAGACAGATGAAACAGACGTCCCAAGTTATAATATTGATTATTATGTCCAAAGTGAACATGGTGCTACCAAATACCCAATTTCAAAAAAAATCTCTTACCCGAAACCAGGTTTCAAGAATCCAGAAGTTAGTCTGTTTAGTTACGATCTATCCACTGGTGAAACCACCGAGATCAAGAGGGATGATTCCAAATTAGGTGATGAGTTCGTCATCTATGAAGTATTTTTCATTGATTTAGAAAATGTAATCATTAAGGAAACTGATAGAGAGTCAAACATTTTAAATTTCAGACATTATAATACAAGCACTAAAGAATCCAAAATCACTTATGAAGTTAAAGCTAAGGAAGAATACGGTGGTTGGATTGAAAAATTTAATGATCCATTGATCATTCCAACTGGTGGTTGGGTCGACACTTTGGTCGTGGAAGGTTATAACCATTTAGTGTATTTTGCCAGTCCAAAATCTAAACCAAAGACCTTGACATCTGGTAATTGGGAAGTCTTGAACTCTGAGTTGGCATATGACGGTGAAAAAATTTACTTTATGGCTAACAAACGTGCCTCTGTGGACAAACATCTATATTCAGTAACATTAGAAGGTGAATTAGCCGGTGGTTTAAACGTTGATAAAGCTGGTTATTACAACGTTCAATTCTCTAATGGTGGTAAATATGCAAATGTTAATTATGATGGTCCTAATACGCCATCTCAAGAACTCTACGATTTGAAAGAAGGTAAAGCATTAGAACCTTTATCAATTCCAACTAGATTGAAAACTGCTGAAATGTCATTTGATTTCCCTAAGAAGAGTTTCCATAGAGTTAAAGTTGACACTAATGAAGATGGCTCAGATGTTGAATTGAACGTGATTGAATATTTACCAAAAAATTTCAATAAGGACTTAAAATATCCATTGTTAGTACATTTCTATGCTGGTCCAGGTTCACAAGTTGTTAACTCTGCCTTCTCTGTGGATTTTGAAGACGCTGTTTCCAGTTCTTTGAACGCTGTGGTATTATATATCGAGCCAAGAGGCACAGGTGGCCAAGGTTGGAAATTTAGATCTTGGGCAAGAGGTAAGATTGGTTATTGGGAACCAAGAGATATCACTACAGTTACTAAAGAATGGATTAAAAAGGATTTCATTGACCCTATTAAAACTGCAGTCTGGGGTTGGTCCTATGGTGGGTTCACCACTTTAAAGACTTTGGAGTATGATGCTGGTGAGACTTTCAAATATGGTATGGCTGTTGCCCCAGTGACAAATTGGGAACTTTATGATTCAATATATACAGAGCGTTATATGGACAAACCAGAGAACAACAAGGAAGGTTATGAAAATTCGCAGATTAAAAAAGTTGAGAATTTGCAAAAAGCAGAGCGTTTCCTTGTGATGCACGGGACAGCAGATGATAACGTTCATGTACAGAACACATATCACCTTTTGGACCAGCTAAACTTGAAAGGCGTGGAAAATTACGATGTTCAGGTCTTCCCTGATTCAGAACATAGTATATATTTCCATAACGCTAACCCGGTGATATACGACAAATTGACCAAATGGCTGAAGGACGCCTTCGACGGTGACCTGAAGAAACTGGGGACCAAATAGATACGATTAGAATGGTTTTATTTATCAAAGTATGTAGATTTGTTTGAGGACATAAGTAAAGTCTCGATCTTTCCACCAATTTCGCAGAAAAGTGGAAAATCACGAAAATGACACCTTTTTACAAGGAACAGTAACTAAAGGGTCCTAAAATATATATCCAGACTCATACACAGACAATGGCCCAGGACCTGGACAAGCTGCGGACAGATACCGCAGGCAGCTATGAGATGGTTGAGTTGGAGCAGTTTCCAGCCTCGGACACACAGAACTTAGTCGGTAGTGAGAACGATGATCAGCTCAGTATTAGATCATCAGGATCGGAATCAGACACGTCTGTGCTATTTGATAACTTGAACGGTTACGCTGAACAGAATGCTGATATCGAAGACTTCACTACACATCCAAGCTTCCTCCAGAGGTCCACGGTCTCTTTGAAACAAACGACATGGAAATATAAAAAATGGGGTTATACGCTGCTAGCAGGTTTCACTATCTTAGTCTGGCTATGGACCTTGTTCGAAAGTGGGTACTCGAACAAACCAACGAGTAACAAAGGTTCATCTACTACTACTGCCACCACTAATGTCCCATCGTCCATCACTGCTTCACCTGCAACCACAATCGTACCTACTAGATCCATCATCCCACTGAAAGAGTATAACATTCATAAATCAAGAGATCCACTACCTACAAAGTCTTCAGATACAAAGATAATCACTACAAGCATCGATTTCATTCAAGGCATTAAGTATGAGAAGAAAAGTGACGATGAAGGTATCTATTTGGAACGTTCCAATAATAACTTTGTTGTACGAAAGTTGAGCGATGAGGTATTTGAAAATGTGCTCCAAAAGACAGGAAAGTTCATCGTTGAGGGCCAAGAGTATGAGATTACTGAATTGATTCCTAATTCAGACCTGACATTTGGATTGATTATGACTGATGTCAAAAAATTATTCAGATATTCTAATCTAGCTCAGATTTGGCTGTATGATATCAAAAAGGGGAAGTATATCAAGATTGTTGATGAACTGGTCCAGCATGCTTCATGGTCGCCCTCTTTCAAATACATCACATACATTAAGAACAACGATTTATACATTTATGACATTGAGAAGAAAGATTCCAAGAGAATCACTGAAGATGGGTCTGAAGATATATTCAACGGTAGACCAGATTGGGTTTATGAAGAAGAAGTTTTAAGCTCTGACAATGCATTTTGGTGGTCTCCTAAAGAGGATAAGTTGGTCTACTTGAAAATAGATGATACAAAAGTGAAAACATTGAATTTAGAGTTCTTTGTAAACGATGATGGATACCCTTCTATTAACATGATCAATTATCCAAAGCCTGGTGAAGATAATCCTATGGTTTCGTTGCAGATTCATGATCTAGAATCAAGTGAGACCTCAGCACTTGATCGTTCTGATTCCAAACTTGGTGATGACTTCATCGTTTATGGTGCTTTGTGGGTTGATGAGTCAAACTTTGTTATCAAAGAAACAGATAGACAGTCAAAGATCTTGAACTTTAGACTATATAACGCTGCTGAGAACTTATCTAGGGTAACAGCCAGTCAGAACGCTGTGGAAGAGTACAATGGCTGGATAGACAATTTCAGTAAACTGCTGGCAATTCCTAGAAATGAAGAAAAGGAAAGACATAGAGCGGGTTATGTTGACGTTTTAGCTCACCAAGAATACAATCACATTGCCTACTACCGAGCTGAGGATAATGAACCTGTTTGGTTAACATCTGGTGATTGGGAAGTACTGGATATTGTCCAATTTGATGAAGAAGATGGTGAACTTTACTTCTTAGCTAATCGCCAATCTCCATTTGAAAAACATCTATACTCCGTTAACGTTGATACCAAGGTAATCACATCTATAACGGACACAAGTGAATTGGGTTATTATAATGTGAAACTTTCGCCAACCACAAGATTTGCCGTTCAAGAAAGTGAAGGTCCAGGTTTCCCACTATTGAAATTACAAGATACATTGGCCAAGAGAGCCCAGTTGGACTTCACGGGTGAAAGAAGAAGCTATCATACCATTGAAATAGGCGTCGATGAGCAAGGTGATCCAATCACAGTGAATTTGGTCGAACAGAGACCCGTTGGATTCAATGAGAATGGTTCATACCCATTATTAGTCTCAATCTATGCAGGCCCAGGGTCTCAAAAGGCTGATGTAAAGTTTCACGTGAGTTTGGAAGATGAGGTCAGTGAGAAGACTTCTGCTGTGATCCTATACATTGATCCTAGGGGTACCGGTGGTCAAGGTTGGAAATACAGATCAGCTGCAAGAAACCATATTGGTTATAATGAACCTCGTGACATCACTTCTGCCACTGAAGCATGGATCAAGAGCCATGCTTACATCAATCCTGATAGAACTGCAATTTGGGGCTGGTCATATGGTGGATTTACCACTTTGAAGACTCTGGAGTATGACGGTGGTAATGTGTTCAAGTATGGTATGTCCGTTGCTCCGGTTACCAATTGGAGATTATATGATTCTATCTTTACTGAAAGGATCATGGGTTTACCAACTGAGGATAAAGAAGGTTATGATGAGGCAAGAGTCTACAAGTATGATGGTTTGAAAGCTGCAAAGAGATTCTTATTGATGCATGGTACAGGTGATGATAATGTCCACATTCAAAATACATATAGACTACTTGATGATTTCAACTTGCATGACGTTGTCAACTTTGACATGGCATTGTTCCCTGACTCGAATCACAATATTAATTATCATAATGCATGGGGTGTTATACTCGAAAGATTGGGCTCATGGATTCAGAATGCTTTTGCTGGTAACTTTGATGACTTCGTACTGGCATAAGCCGGATGGATTTGATATTCTATTCCATTGAGGGACCAAGTTCATATATCTAAAGGTTATGCATTCAGTTAAAACCAAACATCCGTAGATACAGCATCCTGTTCAATAAGTCCCGTCATTGGATTCGTCTACTTATTAGCGCCTAAACACTTAGTGGATCAATAATCTTTAGTATTCTTCGAATTTAAAAGAGGCTATTCTTATATCTGATTTCAACATCAAATGCATACATTATGAAATAAATTACACTAAATACAGAGAGGTTATGGATTTTTGCTATAGTTCAAAGTCCCACACTTTTCACAAGTTCTTGCCTTGATATCTCCATCGAAGGACATTATAGCTTCCTTTACCTGTGTTCCCAAATCGGAGCAATAGAACTCAATGTTGTGTACGATTTCTTTGCAATTCGAGCAGTACCATCTTATTTGATCGTTGACACCTTCAGGTCTGTCCTGTTCTACCACTATACCAATAGTATTAGCGAATCTTACTGGGTTGTGTGGGGTGTTGCCAGGAAGCAAGAAACTCTCTCCTTCTTTGATTTCAATATCTTTAAACTCGCCATCATCGACAACACGGAGCAGCATATCACCCTTGTGCATTAGGAAGTACTCTGGTGTCTGATTAACATGATAATCTGTTCGCTCATTAGGGCCTCCGACGATCATAACGGTGAAACCCCCACGGTGGAGGCAGTAGTTGTTGACTGGAGGCTGCAGCTTGTCCTCGTTCTCTTTAATCCATTGTGGGATGTTAATTGGTGGTGGCAGCATTGTATTGATTAAGCAGTGGACTTTGCTTAGTTGGAGTATAGGCTCAATTAGTCAGGCTTTAATAGGATCATTTTCTAATCATTCTAAAGAGAGTGCGGGTAAGTTTTCGGGCTATGTGTCAAACGCTTTCCGTGGAATCTAAGTCCCTTGGGTGGTGTCATTTCAGGCTTTGAAAAGTAGCTTTGAGCGTTACTGGAGACTAGGGGGAGTAGTGAGCTCTGCTTTACTCTAGAAGCTCTTTTCAGCGTCTTTTAGTTACTATTGGAAGCTTTTCTGTGATGTTAAACTAAATTACAGTCTCGGACCTCACTAAAGTTTGTAAAATTAGAATCTCCGACCAACGTACTAAGCCATAGTAGTCACTCCACAACCACCTTTATAATGTCTGACAAAGGACACGAGCTACTTGCTCAAGTACCACTTATAAAGTCTCCGATGTATGCTCCCCCAAGACCGGTTCAACTCCCGTCAAATTACAAGCCATTGCCACAAAGACTCCCTGAGACCCATGTAACCAAAGACAATTTAGAAGCCTGGTTAAAAGAATGTAATAACGTCAAGGAAGACTTACAGAATTACGGGAAAGAGGAGAAACAAATATTTACTACTTGGCAAGAAGGTACAGCTAAGTTAGCCCCTGGTTATATTGGAGGGAATGCTCTATTGACGCCTCAAAGAAAGACAGAGATTGACCAGTCATTATCTACATTGAATATCAAATAAATGGTTTCAAGTTTTATACATTATCAGCCTAGCATGCTTCTCTTTCTACCTCTCATTCTCACGTCTTCGTATCTGTTCAGTACCTCTTTCAATTTCTTCTGGTTTTGTTTCCCCGTATACACAGAACTGTATCCTTCCATTAACCATTGATTATATTTCATTGCATATAAAGGGTGTGTACTTAAAATTGCTCTCTCCAACACGTACAGATCAACAGCTTTATCCTCCACTAGTGTCGATAGTGACCCAAGACCAAAATCGATCAAGTATGCCTCCTGTTTCTGGATCACAATGTTTGAACTCGTTAGATCACCATGGATCAAGTCATTCAAATGTAAAGACCCGATCTCTTTACCAACAGACTTCAGCATTGTCTCAACTTCTAGTGTTACAGCTGCTGTTGGATCTTCGTTGTATTGCCATAGCCAGTTTTTCAAAGAGCTTAATTGACCATCTTTCAACTCTTCACCAACAAATTCCATCCAAATCAAACCGGCTCTAGCATCTACTGCGATCAAGTTAGGGCAGTTCACGCTATCAATAGTAGCCAGGCGTTGTAATAATCTAGCCTCGGCCAATGTACGATGCTTCGTCAGTTGTGCATCCAAAATAGGGTGACGATATGATTTGTGTGGTCTGTATTTAACAATGTATTTCTCAGTATGATGGATGTTCTTTGGTGTGATTGATTTTGGAATATATGGGTGAATTTCTGTAGTAAATACAACTGCTTCTGCACCTTGAGACACCACTGTCACCGGAATGTTCTGGAGGTGTTCTCTTGCTTCTAATAAGATGGAGTCAGACATTTTGTGGAGATATCTGAGTGGTCTGTCTCTATTGAGATTTCGCCTATTTGAATTTTTTTTTTCCTCTCGTTGGTGAAAGAACTAAAAGACCGAGATATTTAAAGCCGTTTATTTCCGAAAACTTTACTAGTAATAACCACAGAGCATCTTAAAGGACTAGTTGGGGGTAGTATTTATAGTGTCAACTTTGGCTGTAGCAGTAGAGAGGTATAGCTCTCTTTAGAGCCTCCAAAGGTTCGAAGAAGAGGTCATAAAGGGTGGAAGAATCCCTTGAAAGCAAATTTGGGTTCACGGTGACAGGACACTTCAGGAGGTATGTCTCTTCATTACACCCTAAAGCCTTTCCAACTTCGACGATACGAAGAAATCTCTTCTTCTGCCCGAGATAAACCCCTGGCAGCACCATTTCTTCTCTAGAGGAATCCCGCAATCAAGCCAAGTCGACAGGCTACAGTCGAGTCCCAGATGAAGAGGAAATCTTCGATATACTTTGGATCTCTGTTGGCTCTATACTTTAAGCTTAGAGTTGATTTTTTAGATGTATACGAATTTCATGACCCTATAATTTAATTGGTATCACTGTAGGTTACGATTGTGGTTTGATATCTGCGTCCCCGAGTCTCAGATTAATTTGTATAATTTCAGTTTCAAGTGTTGTTCGCATTGAAGTATTAACTATTATTAAAGGAATACCCGCGAATTTTTGACACATAAAATTTTTCAGATCTTAAACAATCAGTATAGTAAAAGCCATCACTAAAACGTCGCTTTCATCGCTTCATATGCTTCCCATTTTCCCTCTTCGGGGTGCTTTGATACTCCGTGCGTCACAGATAAGGCATTTCTCTAAAACTCTGGTCTCAAACGGTCGTATTAGAAAGGCTTTGGATAAGGCGAAAACTGCTGACCCACAACGACTGAAGTCTTTTGACCTTCATGCTAGAAACCCAAATTATAAAGGTACACCTGTTAAGAAGGAAAAAGAAATTCTTCCAATTACAAGGCAACATGCTGCTCATCTGCTTTCGAAACTTAGCGGTGAAGATGTCGATATGCAAACTCTTGGTCCATTGACTAATGATGATTTAAAATACTTTAAAATTGCTGATAAGAGAATCATGTGTGTGCTACTCGGTACCACTCCAAATCAATTACTTGACTCAGTTATTGTGGATAGAACTGTTAAGAGTTTTTTGAACAGAGACCAAGTGGAAAAGGCACTTATGATCTCCAAAATGGCTAAAGATAAAGGTGTGGTGGCAATGAATAGAATCTTAGAATATTTCCTTGAAAAGGGAAAAGTTAATGATGCTTTACAAATCTATTCAACAAGAAAGAAATGGGGCGTTCCTCCAAACAATCAAACTTTGACCATTTTGTTCGATGGTTGTTCCAATGTTCGTGATACAAATGGTAATGCCGGTTTAACTTCGACTCAAGCTGAAAAGATTAAGAAAATTTTATTGGGCTTAAAGCCAGCTTATAAGTTTGAACCAAATTTAATCCATGTCAATAGTGCCTTCTCAGCCTTGTTAAATTGTCCTGATCAAACTATTGGGTTTGAACTATGGGAAAAATGGAATGATAAAAAAGAGCCATTTTTAAAACAATTTAAACCAAATGGTACCACATTTACCATCTTATTGAAAGCTTTAGCTTATTCTAGAAAAGATATTTGGACCGTGATTCAAGGTGAAATGATCCTTGAAAAGATTAGAAAACTTCCAGAGAAATTACAAGATGCTAGATTGTTTGAAGCTTTTATCTTTGCCTATGTTCGTTGTGAAAGATTGGATTTAGTTCAAAGAGGTTTATTATCTGCTAATAAATTCTTTCAAATCGAAGTTGGGAAACCAATCTTGAAGAAACAAGTCATGAAAGTTGAAGATCCAATGGAATTACCAGATATTGAGCCTTTAAAGTCTAAGTTCATACCCACGAATTCATTGATTGATATTTTAATGAGAGGTTATATTAAACTTGGTGATAGTCAACAGGCATTCAAAATTTTCAAGAATTTTGAAGAAGAATATCCTAACAGAGTGGACCAGGCTCTAATTCATAGATATTTTATCACTTTAAGAGATTCTAACAAGTCAGAAGCCGGTGAAGTCTCTATTCAATTTTACAAGACATTAGTAAATCAGGAGTATAAGACAAAAGTTGCAATCGATGGTATTACCAAATTCATGGTTTTCAACTCGATTTACACTCAGTCATTGACAATGTTGAATGATAAAGGTCGTTTTGCCATTGGTGAGAATGCCGAAAAGATCTTAAAGATGTCTAATGATTTTTATGATTTAGTTGGTGAGAAAGAAATGACTTCACATGAACTTAGTGGTTATTTAAAAGCCATTAGGAGACTCCGTTTAACAAAGAGACAAAGAATTGAGGTGTTATCCAGGATTGAGTCAGTGAAGGCTCGATTTAAAGACGAATTGGCCCATGCTAAGGACAAAAGAGAAATTAGAACATATATCTCCAAGGTCTTGAAGGTTGAAAAGGACTTGAAAGACAAACAAGAGCGGAAACAGTTTTTGGAAAAACTGGACAATGAAACCATACCAGATCCATTGGTGAAGAAGACGAACGAGAATGAAGCAACTAACAATTTCCAAAACTCATGAGTAACGAATCCACTTGTACATAAAATACGTTTAATGACTATACGCTACGTAACTTTACTCTTTTCTGTATTTTTTCGATGACCTCAAAAATAGCCTATCGCCCCGTTAAACATAGGTTTTGCTCACTTGTTTCGCTATCCCTGACAGATAGGATACATTTGTTACGGTGCCTTTGACAATCAAGCTACAGCGACAAGGGACAATGCTGAAGAACCACAAAAAAATTGAAAAATCAAAAAGCAAAAAAAAATCTCCGAAGCCGAGAATCGAACTCGGGTTTGTACAGTGAGAGTGTACCGTGATAGCCCCTACACTACATCGGATTTTCTTGTTAATGTGACATTTTTTTATGACCTTGATCCCAATGTCTTGAGAAATCTTTGCAAAGTACGCCACAGTGGTCTAAACAGGCTTTTAGGCTCTAGTTATACATTTATAAGTACTCTCAGGGATCAATTGACCCGTTTCTTGTTGTCTTTCAGGAATTGAGGGCATTTGTTGATGTACAAAACAGGCTTTAGTTAAATTCATTGGATCAAAATCTTCATTAAGAACCTAGCTCCCAAACATTCATGATAATGTGATGTCAATTTCATAATAATAGATATTGCCTACTGGATTAGACTACATAGCTTCTCTAGATTGGTGATACAATCGAATTAAGTACGTTATCGGTTGCTAGATGCTATATGATTAATATTTTTCATGCAGTTAGTATTATAATTTAGTTGATCTTTGTTAATTACTTACCAGTATCTTTTGATTTTAAATCTTGAAACTGAAGAGACTAAAATATGGATTTTCTAAATATTTTCATATTACCATGAATAAGCATTCAAAAGATAGTTCGTCTCTACCGATCATACCTGCACCACTTAACAGCATACATTGAAGCAAAGGATTTTTAATGGTGGCAGTTCTTTTACTTGTTACCAACACCACCGCGGAAATTCCCATTTGCCGATAGAATAAATACATTGAGACAACAGACGATATTATCAGGACCGATGATCAGCAATTGAGTTCTCTGATAATTGCAAATACATATACAGATCTTCAACTACTAATCTACCTGAGTGTCATAATAATCCTGTATTCGGCACGTTAGATGAGTGTTATTGGAAAGCAGGCAAATGGCTCAAACAATATTCAAGAAGGCTATTATAGATAGTTAGATCTTGTGGCTCTCTTCCATCAGAAATTTCACTGGGGACGAAATGACCACGATGCTGGGCAATACAGTACATGGATCGCTGCTGCTGGTAGATTTCGCAAACTCATTATTGAGTTACACAGTAGTATAGTTCCATCAGAAAGGATACTTAAGGTGAACTTTAGATATATTTACACAGTTATAACACTATAACACTTTTTTACTTCTCCTATGGTGTACATGTGAGAGTATAGATTCCATATCGCAGCCAATTCAATGGACATATCCTGAGTTACCATCTTATATAATACTTAGACTGCAGCTTTCTTAAATCTTTAGCTTGTGTTTCATATAGCGCAGTCAATAACCACATTACAATTATTTTCCAGTACCAAACCATCTCTCCACATCAATTCAAAGCCCTCAATCCTCTAAAGGATAAGGAATACTGAATACCTTACCAATTCCAACACATTAACAAATGGGAACGAATTCAGATACTTTTGGGAGTGGTAAAATGTCTTTGATAGCTATATAAATCACATGACAGTGTAACAAACTAGAAAGATTTAGAGACATAAAGTGGCTTCACTAGCTCAGTCGGTAGAGCGTCAGTCTCATAATCTGAAGGTCGACAGTTCGAACCTGCCGTGGAGCACTTTTATTTTTTTGTGTCACGAATTATGGGTGACATTTTTTTTTTTACTAACTTCAATTCGATGGATGGTAAAGAACAGAGTAATAATTCATGTTTGGATTGTAAAAATCTTAAAGTTTGGGTGCTTATATCCCATTACAGTGGTTTGTGCATTTCCAGTTGTCCCGCTATTTTTTCTTTATCTTGATTTAACCGAAAAGTAAACACAATTTAAAGAAGTTACACAAAACCTCATTTCTCTACGTCAAACCACAAAATGCAGTGTCAATTGCAAAACTTAGAAAAGAACATGAGCTGGTGGTATGAACAAACTTACTCTTAGATCAACCGGATCTCCTAGAACTGTGATGTTGTTCAACTTGAAGTTCCTTTTATTTTCCTTTACGCTCGCCTTAGTCGTTAATGCAACGCCTCCAGCCTGTTTTCTTTCCTGCGTCCAGGTCATTGCTAGATGGTGCGAGGGAAATCATTCGGACTTCAGATGTATCTGTGACAATAGTCCTTCGTTAGTTGGTTGCCTAGTTGATATATGTCCATTTGGAAGCTTCTTTAGTGCTAGAGATCACTTCTGGGGTACCTGCCTAGAGAGATTGACTCCCCCAGCTGACTTTGGTGATCCACACGATGACTATGAATTCGAGTGGGATGATGAGAATGAGGATGTGGAAGAAGAAGAGGAAGAAGATGAAGATGGAGATGAAGATGGTGATGAAGAGGAAGAAGAAGATGATGACGAAGAAGATGAAGGTGACTGGGAAAACGAGAGCCTCGAAACCAGAGGTACGGATTACGAGAATGATGGTGAAGACGAAGATGGCGACAACTATGATTATGATGACCAAGATGGAACTGACGATAAAACTAATGATGACGAAGGCCACCCAGAAGCTGACGCTAACGAAGACCATACTACTGATAGCAGCAATGGTAATCAGTCAAATACTGCTGGAGTTGGAACTGTCAGCTATTACGACGGCGATTCCACCTCGATTGATCAGAAATCTGCAGATAAAAATGCTCAAAGAGAGCTGAGTGAAGAAAAAGAAGCTATCTTGAGAGACTTGATTTCCCAAGTGAGAGTGTCTGCTGAAGAGTCGGGTGATGAAGCGAGGCAAATCAAAGATTATGATTGGTGATTTGAGAGATATGATCCTTGCTAATTCTCCATCAATATCTTATCCTCCTGCTATATCAGACCAAGTCTCACAAGTTGAGGAAAACACCAAAGAAACAGAGAATCTTGTCCACGAAGGTACGTTCAATTGAAATACACTAAAACCAAAGACTGATGAGCCAGTTATCTACCAAGATGATAGAACAGAGACAAATGCAGTAGATCACTCATTCGAAACTAGTGAAGATGAAGGCGTAACACTAACAGATTTGGAAGTTGAAACTGAACGAGATGATAATGATGAATTTGACGAGACTGACGACTTTCCAGAAGATGATAATGAAGGGAAGGAGTACGAAGCAGAAGAGTACAACGAGCAAACCGACTCCACGATGGAATTTACAGCAACATCCAATGTTGAAGACGAAGACACACCGATGGATACCACTTCGGATATCACTTTGGATGTCAAGGAAGGAGTCCAGGGTAGAAGGAAGAGCTTAAGTAGAGATTCAGAAGAAGGTGATTCCAGATTCTTGGCTAATTTGAAAACTACGGTCGGTACAAGAGGCGACATCAGACAAGAAGAGCATAGCCCGTACAACATCAGGAATACAAGACTAGAAAATGTTAGACCTTACCGTTCATTTAAAGAATTTGTTGACAAAATCGATGATAAAGTTAAAGTTGTGAGTTCCACTGTGTCTATTGACAACAATCCTGAAACTGATGGTTTAGAATCTCAAAAGATTGCTGGGAACTCACCTCCTTCTAACCCCAATAGATCTGGTGAAAGCCCGAGGCAGCGTATAAAGAAAGAGTTACTAAAAGAGAAGAAGCAAGAAATTGACCACTTAAAGAAAGTAGGATCGAAAAAGGTAGGTAAAGCTGCAACTGAGGTTAAAAAGGTGCCATTGGTGGTTGACAAAGTTGTGATGAAACCAGTCGATAGATTAAAACACAAAGCTATGAAGAAAGTGATTAGCAAAGCTAAGGATGTTGCATATAAAGGATTAGAAGTTGAAGATAAAGTTGAAGGAGTTTTCAGAAGAAAGGTTTTAAAGTAGGACCCCAACTACTACGAGGACAAGCTTAATCAATTAGTCAAGTTTGCAGATAGGTTGGAGGACTATGACTATGAGTAAGATTTTCACAGGTAAAGACCTCATTAAATGTACATTAATCTATGATTTAACTTTTAGAACGTAGGAGTCGGCCGTTGACTATTGAGCTAAGTTCATTTTGGTACACACACAAGAACGTAGTTAATATTTTAACTTCATAGAACGAGTTCGCGAAAGGCCTGAACAAAATTTTTTCGAGAAGTTTTGTAGAAAGCTCATAACCCCCTGAAAGAGTTCATAACCCTCTGAAAGAGTTCATAACCATCGAAAAGTGATACAACTGTGACAACAATGGACAGACAGGCCGCAGAGGTGATCACCGCAGCTATCGAGCAACAGAAGCAGGAGCAGGCCGAAGCTCAGGCCGAGGCACAGGCTGAGACCCATGAGCAGCAAGGGCAAGAGTTGAATGAGGGTGAAGCTGCACCAAAGAAAGAACAGACAGAAGATAACACTCCTGCAAACTTAGAGCAGATCGATGCAGCCTTAAACAATGCTAACAAACAACCAAAGTTTCTTCCACGAGCCGCTACACATAAATCATTTGCTGTTGATCCGGAGCTTAACGTTGCTGTAGGTATCGTTCCAGACATTGTTGGACCAAGAAGTCGCACTGAGCCATACAATTCACAACCAAATGATTTGGGGAACTCAGATTGTTCCAGATGCAAGAAAGAGTTTCCTGTTGAAGCTGATGGTAAAGTTTACAAACTGTGCCCTCATTGCCGTGAACTACAAAGAGAAAGATCCAGAAGATGGCAGCAAAAGACCAAACAGAAACCAGGTGCTTGTAGAAGATGTGGGATCCAAGTACCAGAAGACCAGAACCACTACGTGCTGTGTCCACCGTGTCGTCTAAGCTTGAGATCAAAGAAGGCTAACAGGTATGATAGTGGGAAATGTGTTCATTGCTCTGGGATCAATGACTCCACTGAATTTAAAGTCTGCTCAAGATGCAGAGATCACGATAAACAAAGAAGAAAAATTTTAGAGGAAAGAGGTTGTTGCAATCGTTGTGCTCAAGAACTGAAAGGTGCTGATAAGAGCCATAAAGTCTGTGGTCCTTGTAGATCTAGAAAGAAACACGTTGCAAAAACTAATGCCGAAGCGGCTGCCAATGGTACTAATGATGAAGCAAACGTTGTTAGTTATCAACAACAAGTTGCTCAACAATTAGAGGCTAATCTATTCGTGAACGATGAAAATCAAGATAACAATCAACCACAAAACTAATTTTTTATTTAAAGACGCAAACTAGAATGTCTAATTATGTATTCTTAATTACTACGTAGACTTTCTTATACATAGATATCTCTTAAAATTAACTGATTAAACACAACCTCAAGCCTTAGTTCAAGATGGCAACAGCGACACTTTGGAAGTCATCATGGGAGATGGAGACCTTAACTGAAGCAGATGGAGAAGCCTTAGCAGCATCACCGTGTAAGACAACTTGTGGAGCACCTTTAGAGTCACGAGTGATTTCAATGTCTTTCAATTGGGCACCAGCACCTTTAGATTCAACACCTAGGGCCTTGAAGACAGCTTCTTTAGCAGACCAAGTACCAGCGAATGATGATTGTGGAGATGGAGCTGATTTACAGTATTTGATTTCAGCATCAGTGAAGTTACGCTCAATGAAGGTTTCATTCTCAATGTTGATGGAGGAGATCAATTCAACGTCAACACCTACGTTCTTAGCACCAGCGTTTTCACTCAAGGATTGCAATAATTTGGAAGTATCCTTTGATGATTGGGAAACGTAAGATGAAGATGATTGAATGGCCTTTTGAGTGTATTCTAAGTCACCTTTCTTGGATGGAGCAACTCTAGCTAATGGGTCCAAGTAAACTGGGTTTTGTAATTCATCACTGTATGGAGCATGTTCTTTAGCCTTGAACAAAGAGTTGGTGATGAATGACTTATGGAAGTGAGAGTAAGCTTTGTTGTGTCTTTCGTGGAATTTAGTAGCATAAGTTTCGTACTCTTCCTTAGACAAGACAGCAAACAAGTAATCACTGTTAATGGCAATAGCCATGGCACCCTTTTGACCAAAACCGAAAGAAGTGACAGTAATAGCCTTAACACCATCGGTCTTGATTGATTTGGATGGGAACAACAAGTACTCGAATTCTTCTAAAACCTTGTCAATGTTATCAGCATTTCTGTTACCTGGAACAATACCAGAGTTCAAGATTTGCAAACCACCATTGAACATCCAAGCACCAGCAGCACCCTTTGGATGACCAGTCAAGTATTTTTGGAAGACAGTCAAAGCTGGGTTACCTTCAGATCTACCTAAATGTTCAAACATCTTGTTCAAAGTAGCAGATTCATTCTTGTCATTGGCCTTGGTGGAAGTACCATGTAATGAGCAGACATCAATATCATCAACTGTCAAACCAAAAGTGGCCAAAGCACCGCGGATTGGAGCAATTCTTGGGTTGTTTTGATGGAAGAAGTTACCATAGTAGTCCTTGGCTTGGTTGATTTGTTTTTGAGCTTCTTCCTGGATTTCATGAACTCTCTCTGAGATGAAGGTTTCTTGCTCAGATTCTGGGAAGGTCTTGGCTTCTTCTTGTAAGAACTCATATTCTGAATCAATCCATGATTTAACTTCATTGATTCTTCTTTCAACTTGACGTTTTCTGTAAGAAATATCCAATAAAGAAGTACCATGTTTCAAGTCACCATGATGTTCTCTAGCAGTGGTCAAGATACCTTTACCTGGAGCTGGAACGGATCTACCAATCTTGTCAGTGGCAGTAGCAGTCAAACCTAGGATACCATAGATTGGAACACCCATTTCGATAGCCAGTTTAGCATTCATGATGATTTGAATACCTGAACCTTGAGCTTCCATGAAACCGTTTCTAGTAGTGGTAGCAGGTCTTGACATTTCAGCTGGGGAACGACCTTGTTCAAATTCGTCCAATGAGTTGGAAGTAGCGTTCATGTTACCGAATTCATAAGAACCTTCTTCTTGGAAATCATCGTAACCACCAACAATACAGACCTTGGCCTTACCAGAGATAATGGTTTCATAACCGATATCTAATGATTCAACAGAAGTAGCACAAGCACCGACAGGGGTCTTGATTGGACCAGATGAAGACAATAACAACATGTTAACCCAAGCAGACATAGTGTTGATGAAAGATTCTTGCAAGATATCATTTTGAACTGGTTGATCTTTGTAACGATCTTTGAACATACCACGTAAGGCAGAAACACCACCCATACCGGAACCTGAACAGTTACCCAATTCAGAAACATGGATGTACTTGTATAATTCATAAGGATCTCTGATACCAGCTGAGATGAAGGCTTCAACAGTGGAGACCAAGACGAACAAAGTGATTGGATCAACTTGTGAAATGGTGTCCTCAGAGATACCATAACGTCTAGCATCCCAACCAGTTGGAATTTGACCAGCGACTAAACGGTTGAATTTTAGGGCCTTTGGAATGTACAATGAAGCACCCTTTAGGATCTTAACAGTATATTCACCAGTTTCTGGGTTTTCTTGGATTTCAACATTGTCCCCATGTTCTAACTTAAAGTGCTCAGCAGTTTCTTTGGAAGCTTCAAATTCAGCCAAATCTTCTTCAATAACAACTTCTTGGATGAAATGTTTCTTTTCTGGATCATAACCGTTGAATAATTCTGGTTCAATCAATCTGATACCACAGTGATCCAAGATGTAAGCTTCATACTTACCTTTAACGTCCTTGTCTTCAACTGGTTCATTGGTTTTAGCATCAACCCAACCTGAGTATGGTCTACCCTTCAAGTTACCATTGTGGTATTTGATCAAACCCATAATCCAAGCGATTTCAATACAACCTTCTAATGAGAATTCACCATAGGCTTCCATTTCCCATCTAGTTCTTGAAGAACCCCATGGACCAACTTCTGAGAAACCAGTGACAACAACAACTTTCTCCAAGTTCAATAGGCCCTCTAAGTTTGGAGCCAATTTCTTGATCTCTTCATAAGGTTTCAAAGCTGGGTAGTCGAACTTCATGTTAGCTCTTGGGTTAATGGCCTTCTTAGCGAATGGAGCATCAGCATTATCACCGTTAACAACCTTGTGTTCAATAGCAGTTTCAATAGAGACAGCTTTTCTAACTTCAGAAGTTTCGTTGATTTGTTTTCTCAATTCAGCAGTCTTTTCTTTCAATTGAGTGATGAATTGTAAACCACCGTTCAAATCAGCCCAGACTGGAGCCTTTTGACATAGTTCAGTGATTTCTGGAGTCAACAAACCTAACAAGTTGAAACCCATTTCTGATTGGGAGAAGGTTCTAACACCTAATTTCTCAATACCTTCTGAAATGATGTTGTTAGCACTCATCAAACCAGTACCTCTAGTCCAACCAATAATAGCACCACAAATGGTCAATTGATTAGCCCAGCTTTCAGAGTGCCATCTGTTGAACAAAGTTTCCAGAGACAATTTAGATTCTGAGTACAAACCGTCAGCACCAAAAGTACCATGGTTTGGAGACAATGGCAAAATAACTTGTGCAGGTCTGGTTTCAATACCTCTCTCAGCCTTATGGTCCTTAACAGAACCCAGGACTCTCAACAAGTTGGTCAACATGATTCTGTGAGCCAATTCAGATTTGGAATCAATGTTGTTTAGTTCAATACCATTCTCTGGAATAGCAGCGAATGGAATAATGGCATCCAGATCCCAACCTAAACCACCTTTCTTGACATCATCATAGATGTAGTCAATTAAAGCATTAACATCTTGTTTGGAACCTTGGTTGAAAGGAACAACGACCAATGAAGAGCCCTTAGCACCGAACTTGGCGTACAATTGTTGGTAAAATTCAGTAACTTTCTTGGAGAATCTTGATGTGGTAACAATGACGTTTGCACCACCTTGGATCAAACCCTTCAAGACTTCAGCACCGATGGAACCAGCACCAGCACCAGTGATCAAGACGTATTTACCCTTGTAAGTAACACCGTTGACAGCAGCTTGTTCTAAACCATCCAAATAGACGGAAGTTAAGTTACGGTCATAGGCCCAAGTGTCATCAGGTAACTTCTTTTTCAAGTGCAAGAATGGAATAGTTTCAGGTGGAATGAATTTAGAAACTGGGTTTGAAATGGATGAGGAAGTTGGTAATGAGGCAACTTCCTTAGTAGAGTCAGTGTCTAAGTTGTCATCGTTTGAACCAGCCAAAGTAGTGTTCTTGTTCATTTCAATATCCTTAGAAGTTTCCAAGAATTTAATCAATTCACCGTACAGTTTTTCGAATTCAACCTTGGTGTTTGAAGATAATTCAGCTTGTTTGGAGATGGCCTTGTAGGCTTTAGTCAAATCTTGAGCAATGGTTGGTTGAGCAGACTTGGTAGTGGTAGAACCTTGAGACATTTCATAAACGTATTGTTGTAATTTACGGATGCTTTCTCTTGGTTCTTCGGAGTAAGTGACGTTACCCTTGTGATCAACAACAGTCTTAGGACCTAACGGATAAGCAATGTCTTTGTAAACTGGGTCAATGTCCAAGACTTGTTTACAGTTTTCAATCAATTGGTTACCCAATTCCTTAGCCAAAGCATAGTTTTCACCTTTAGATTCATCAGCTTGGTTGATGTGGTATTCCATGAACTTAATTAATGAGTTGTTGGAACGGTTCATGATGTTGATAGCTTCTGAAACCAGTTCTCTATCGACTCTTTTCAACAAACCATGAACAATTTCAAAGTATAGAGTCAACAAACTTTGTCTTGACCAATTCCATGATGAATCGTAGACTCTAGCCTTCTTTCTTGAGAAAGAGGAAGTGATACCTTCAACAAAGTAATCACCTAATTCGTTGTTCAACAAATCTAACTGATCTTGTAGAACTTTCAAGTTGTCCTTTTGAACTTCAGCAGCTTTACTACCTTTGTTCAAATCAAGTTTCAAATAACGAGCCAAGACTTGCAATTGTTGACGAGCTAAGACCTTGTTATCCTTAGTTAATTCTTCAAAAGCAGCAGCATCAATGGTAGCACCACCGGCACCACCTGCAGAGGCACCAGAAGCAGCGGCACTAGACAAGGAGATGTTAGCAATGGAGGCGTATTTCTGAGCAATACCATCTAGGTAGGTCTTAGCGTCACCTTCGTTGGCTAAACGGGAAGCTGGTTCTTGAGTCAAAGAGATCAATAAGATAGAATCTTGTCTACCAGCACCTAGACCCCAACGTGATTGCAAGTACTTTCTGGCAGTGGCAACTGAGAAACCACCAGGCATCTTAGAAGACATCAATCTGGCGATCAATGAAGATGATTGTTTACCCAATTGACCAGAGAAAGTTTCTTGGAATTGTTCAGCTAGTTCTTCTAATGGAGTCTCTTCTGGCTTTTCTGGAGTGGTACCGAATTCTTTACCTAAATCACCCAAGATTTCGTTTTGGACAGTGGATTTACCGTTAACTAAATCTTTGATAGCTTTGGACAATGGGACTTGGTCCAAACTTTTCTTTAACTTTTGGGCGACCAAGACGTGTAGCAATAGAGAGGCCTTGACAGGTTCGTCTGGGATCTCAGCGACAGGACCAGAAGGAGCAGGAGCAGCAGGAGCAGGAGAACTAGCAGCAGGAGCAGCTTGAGCAGCAGCAGCGGCAGGAGCAGATTCAGTGGCAGCAGGAGCAGCAGCTTGGGCGGCGGCTTCTAGATCAGCTGGGTCTGGAGTGTAATAAATTTCCTTAGCATCTTTGGCGTAGCATAAAACCTGTCTTTGCAAGGACAAGGCGGCGTCATAGGACTCATACTTAGCCTTGATGGTTCTGGTAGCCATACCGGCCAAGGTAGGAGAAGGACCAATCTCAACGACTCTTTCAGTGTTGTAGTCTTTCAAAAAGACGTCCTGGGTCTCGATCCATCTAACTGGACTGGCAAATTGGTAGGCCAACAGCTCGGTTAGCAAGATGTGAGCTAACTCTTGTTCGACTTCTGGGCGCATTGTGGAGCTGAGCTTGTGATGTGTTTGAAAAGTGTTGAAGTGTAACGAGAAAGCCAGGATTATCCTGTAGATATAACTGTTTGGGCATCGGTATGCGCCACACGCCTTTTTTGTTGACTGTTGGTTTTTAATTTGGTTGTTGGAAAAGTGACACGTGGAAATTTGGCAGACACTTATTACATAATACGTGAATATACTCATGAGAAATAAACGCGAAAACACGCGAAAAACGCGGAAAACGCCAAACTGTCAGAGTGACGCGTCTATAATATTGGAAAAAAAATGTAAGCGTATAAGAAGAGAGGCGACTCCCAGGCGCTTTGATCCAGCAAAAAGGCCAACGAAGATGTTCATAAAGAGGATCGTCATCCAGGGGTTCAAGACCTACAAGAACACCACTATCATTGAGGACATATCGCCGGGCCACAATGTCGTTGTGGGGCGTAATGGTTCTGGTAAATCTAACTTCTTTGCAGCTATAAGATTCGTGCTAAGTGATCAATACACCAGAATGTCTAAAGAAGAGCGTCAAGGTTTGATACACGAGGGCTCTGGTACTGTGCTATCTGCCTATGTTGAGATTGTGTTCGATAACACCGATGGGAGATTCCCAACTGGTAAGCTTGAAGTTGTTATTAGAAGAACCATTGGTTTGAAGAAAGACGATTACTCATTAGATCACAAATCCTCCACAAGACAGGATATAATGCAGTTGTTGGAGAGTGCCGGTTTCTCAAAGTCCAATCCATACTATATCGTGCCTCAAGGTCGTATTACCTCATTAACCAACGCTAAAGACTCTGAAAGATTAAACTTGCTAAAGGAAGTTGCTGGTGCAAAAGTGTTTGAGAATAAATTGAAAGAATCACAAAAGGAAATGACCAAGACCAAGAATCAGAGAGACAAGATTGATGAAATGTTGGAATTTATTCAAGAGAGATTGTCAGATTTAGACTCCGAGAAAGATGAACTACAAATTTTCCAAGATTTGGAAAAGGACAAGAAAGTATACGAGTTCATCCTATATGATCGTGAATTAAACGACATCACCAATTCCATTGAAACCATTGATAGTGAATATCAAACAGCTATTGATGACTCCCATAGATATGTTGAAGACCTTGAGAAGCGAGAAAATTTGGTCACCGAATTGAACAACTCCAAGACCAAGCATGTCAATGATTTGAAATTGTTGAACATTGATAAGTTACAACATTCTAGCAAGCTTGATGAACTGATCAAGACCATATACGGGAAGACTGCTACGTTGAACGAGATTAGGGAGAGTTATGATCTCAACCAACACTCTGAACAAGCTAACAAAGAAGCCCTTGGTAACGTCGAGAAGAAAATTGATGAATATGAACAGGAATTAAAGTCCAAACTTCCATCATTAGAGGATTTGAGGACCAAGAAGGCTGAACTACAAAAGGAAATATCATTGTTGAAGACCAAGCAAAATTTCTTGTACTCAAAACAAGGTCGTTATTCACAATTCTCTTCGGAAGCTGAACGTAACAAATGGATCAAATCTCAGATCTCAGAGATCAAGAAGCAGGAAGACACACTGACTAAGTCACAAACATACATCAACAGCGAGATCGAACAAATCGATGAAGACATTGGTAAGATTGACATCGAAGTTGAGAGACTTCAAGATCAATTGAATGGTGAGTCCGCCCAAAAAGATATCAGCGCCATAGAACAACACTTAGCATCACTAAGAAGAGAACAATTAGCAGAAACCGATGAAAGAAAGAATCTATGGAGGGAGGAAGAACGTGCTAAGACCGTCTTGAACTCACTAGATGATGACGTCAGTGCTGCTGACCGTGATATCAGTCATACTATGGACAGACAACAGAGTAATGGGTTAGCAGCCGTCAACAGAATTGCCCAAAGACTAGGACTAAGGGGTGTCTATGGCCCACTAGGTGAATTGATTGAAGTTAGTCAGAAGTACAGAGCTGCAGTGGAAGTCGTTGCTGGTAATTCATTGTTCCATATCGTTGTTGATACCGATGAAACTGCCTCAACCATCATGGAAGAGTTGGTAAATGAAAAAGCTGGTCGTGTGACATTCATGCCTTTGAACAGAATCCATCCAAGAGATGTTGCTTACCCTGAATCCAATGACTGTGTTCCTTTGATCAAGAAGATTAGATATGATGACGACATTGAAGGCGCTGTTAAGCAGGTGTTTGGAAAGACCATTGTCGTCATCAATTTGGAAAGAGGTACACAACTAGCCAAAGAATTCAAGCTGAGTGCTATCACCCTAGATGGTGACAAAGCTGACAAGAAAGGTGTTTTGACTGGTGGTTACCGTGATTTCAAGAAGACCAGATTAGAGGCCATTAAGATCAAACAGACTAAGGTTAAAGAAGTTCGTGAACAAGAAAAGAGGTTGTTCAAGATCAGAGAAGCTTTAACAAAGAAAGACCAAGTGATCTTAAATCTCCACAATGAATACACCAAGGTTTCCACTCAATATGAAAACCTGATAAGTAGCAAGAAACCACTGAGAGCCCAAGTGTCCAATGCCTTGGCCCAGAAATTCAAATTAGAAGCCAACAAGAACTTCCAATCTGAGCAACTTAGAAAAGTCCAATCAGAACTACTATCAGTGCGAGCTAAACTAACTGAACTAGATAGTGAATTGAAATCGAGGTTTATTGAAGGGTTATCTGCTACAGAGAAACAATCACTGGAATCACTCGCCGACAGGATCAACTCCACTAACGCTGAATTAGAGCAAGTGCTAGACGAACAATTGGCTCAAGAATCAGAATTGACAAACATCGAGTCAGAATTGAGTGATGTTTTGAAACCGCGTCTCCAAGAGTTGCTGAAGAGACAAACGACAACCAACCAAAGTGCCTTGGATATCAAAATCCAAGATCTGACTGAAGAGATTGAAAACTTGGAAGAGAAACGTTCTGAGACTGAAGATCTGTTGAACTCCACGATTAAGGAGATCACTTCAACAAACAGAGAATTGAAATCCATTGAAGATTCATTGACTAAGGCTGATGAACACCAACGTAAGGTGTTGAGAACCCTTGAAAACTTCCAAAGAAACTCTGAGAAGTATCTATCCAAGAGATCTTTGCTGGTCAAGAGAAGAGATGAAACACAGAAGAAGATTCGAGAACTTGGTGCTTTGCCAGAAAAGGCATTTGAAGAAGACCAAGAGATTTCCTCAGAGACATTGCTAAAGAAATTGACTGAAGTTACCAGAGGTCTGGAAAGATTCAGTAATGTCAACAGAAAAGCCCTAGAACAATACTTGAATTTCACGAAGCAAAGAGATGGCCTCGTTGAACGTCGTAAAGAACTGGACAACTCTGAGGATTCTATATTGGAATTGATCAATGTGTTAGAATCAAGAAAAGAAAATGCTATTCAGAAGACTTTCCAACAAGTTTCTACTGCCTTCACAGAGGTCTTTGAAAAATTGGTTCCAAATGGTATTGGTAAATTGATCATACAGACCAAGACTACCCAGTCTCAAGCTGTTCAAATTGAAGATGAAGACGAAGACGTTGGAATGGATGATGAAGAAGATTCCGAACTGGATAATTACGTTGGCGTTTCCATTCAAGTTTCTTTCAATTCCAAAAATGATGAACAACAAAGAATTGAACAATTGTCCGGGGGTCAAAAGTCATTATGTGCCATTGCTCTAATTCTAGCCATTCAAAAATCAGATCCTGCTCCATTCTACTTATTCGATGAAATCGATGCTAACTTGGATACCCAATACAGAACAGCAGTTGCTAATTTAATTCATGAATTAAGTGAAGGTGCTCAATTTATCTGTACGACCTTCAGACCTGAAATGTTACAAGTTGCTAACAAATTCTTTGGTGTTATGTTCAAGAATAAGATCAGTACTGTTAGCGAAATTCAAAAGTCTGACGCTATGGAGTTTATTGAAGGTCAACAACAGCAGCGTCCTGCACAATAGATTGGCCCTTTTTAATTATGTTATGATAACGATTTTGGTTTTATGGGAAAGTTGGGTTATATTTTGTACGGTTATTCCACACAGCTGTGGTATATTTAGCTTTAATTTTACAAGATTTATTACTTAGTGATATCATCTAAGGCACGAGTAGGTCGTTCTACAGCGTAAACAAAGTTGCATACTCACTACAATTGTTAGTTAAATTACAAATTATGACTTTAATACCATGTAAATTATACATTAGTTTTTGCTGTCCTTGACAAGACCAGCGAATGCAGAACTGTGACGAGCTTTCTTTGAACCAGCGCTACCAGCGACTAGATTCTTCGCAGCCTTTGCACTAAGAAACTTTTGACTACCTTTAAGTTCTTCATCGCTGGAGCTAGCATCACTATCAGAGTCATCACCAGATGATGAACCTGAGTCGCTATCATTAGCATCTTCTTCGCTATCAGAGGATTCTTCCTTTCTTGTTGGAAGTGGTTGTGACTTGGAAAATCTTTCAGACTTTGGTGTCAATGAATCTTGGACTTCAGGTGGTGGTCTGAACTTCAGGTCACTCAGCGAAGGCAGCGAGTCACGAGACTTGAAGTTTCTTTTGATTGGAGCAGAAGCTTGCTCATCAACAGCTTTTGAGGGGGTAGAAGGTTGTGATTGGCTAATTCTTTCCCCGGATTCCAAAGTCTTTAGTGCTAGTGATTTCCTAAGATTCTCTTGGGGAGCAGTAGAGGTTGCCTTGATGGTGCTCCTTGGGGTATTCACAATTCTACCTTTTTTGTACTGTTTCTCTTCTTCATCTTCAGATTCAGAGCTCGAATCAGATCCTGAGTCAGAACCGGAATCAGAGGAGTCAGAGTCATTTCTTTCTTCAGAGCTTGATTCTGCTTCTTTTTTCTTTTCAACCGGTGCTGATTTCACGTCTGGCTTGGTCTCTTCAGGCTTGTGAATGATTGTAGTCTTATCAGCTTCATCCTCACTGTCGCTTTCATTTTCACTAACAACACCACTTTCACTGCTGCTTTCAACTTCTTCCTTAGCATCAACCATTTCTTGGTCATCATTTTCGTCACTCTCACTCTCTTGGACAACTTCTTCAGACTTGTACGTTTCCGGCTTTCGACTCAAAGTGTTAGCAAGTTTTCTGGATTCCAATTTCTCTTGATCCAACTTCTTTCTAGCAGCCTCTAACTGTTTTCTGGCAGCCATAACCTGTTCTTCAGTAATCTCAGGAAATGACAGTGTGTATGAGGATTCTGGCTTGTTCTGAGATGAAGGTGGGAAGGAGTTCTTAGCTGGTGTAGGTTGTGATGAATCAATAACTGAAGAATCAGCTGTACCTGTAAGACTTGGGGCAACTTTGGTTACCACTCTTTTTTGACGTCTTTTAGCATTGTAAATGAGTTTCCTTCTTTTCTTCAACCATTCTTCCTTATCATCAAGTGAAGTTGCTGTATTCATAATGGCTTCATCAATCTCTTTCAGTTCTGGAAGCTCTTCGTAGGTGAATTCCTTTGGCCATAGTGCAATGTTGTATCTGATTGCAGGGTCTTTACTATGTGAAGGGTTTGGAGTCTTTGGAGTCTTCGGAGCCCTAGGGGTCTTTGGACCCCTCTTGGCTGGTGTAGCTTTCGCCTTGGAAGCTGTTGGTGTCTCTGGATCAGCAGTGGATTCAGCAGGAGCAGAGCTGGAGCCATTCTCCGAGGTGGCAGATTTGGCATCTTTCTTTGGAGTGTCCTCTATGGCGACTTTTGCAGCAACTGCAGCAGAGGCCTTTGCAGCAGCTTTTGCACCAGGCTTTGGACCAGGTTTAGCCCTAGGTTTAGGTTCTGATTTGGCGACCTTTGAAGCATCAGCAAGTGTAGTTCCTTCAGATTCTTTTCCAACAGCCTTTGGCTTCACTTCTTCAAGTTTCTTATCATCAACTTTTGGTGTCACTTTCGCCGTTTCTCCACTGGAAGATTTTTCGCTATCACTTTCTACTTCACTACTGGAAGAGCCATCTTCAGAACCAGATTCATCCTCAGTCTCTTGAGTTTCTTGAGTTTCGTTCAATTTCTTTCCAATATCAGACTTGGTAGCAACAGAAGGTTTACCAACAGCAGCAGGTGTTTCAGCAGGGACTAAGACCACCTTGGAGGTATTCAAGATGTTTTCATCTTCCCTTTCGTCACTCTCTTCTTGATCAGAAACAACGTTAGCAACAGGCTTTAGAGGACCATCGGTTCTCTTTACAGGAGCTGGAACTGGATCAGGTAGTGGTGTTGAACCTAAAGAACTGGAACCGGAGCTTGAATCGGAGGCACCACTCGATGATCCAGGGTTGATGATCATTTGTGTAGCTTTCAAAGCAGCAGCCCTAGTGGTTCTAATAGGTAATGTGCCTTTCTTCAAGCTTTGTTTGGCGATTGCTTTTCTAACAGCCGCTGGGATTCGACCTCCCTTTTCAAAGATCTTCATGATTTCTTCCTTTTTGTACTCCAATTCAGAACCATCCTGGTAATGATCGGATTCTTCTTCTTCAGATTCTGAAAATGATGACACAGATTTAACGTTTTCTTTGCTGATACCTCTAGACATTTGCTTAACTGGTTCTTCTTTTTCTTCAGCCAAATTCTTTTCAGCTTCAAGCAGAGCTTCTCTCTTAATGTCAGCGACGACTTTGTCAATTTCAGCTTGGCTTGTAGACTTGTTCAATGTTCTTTCAATGTTAGCCAATTCCTCGTCTTCTTCATTATCGAATTGTTTCTTTGAAGGAATGATTTTTTGGTTCAATTTTTCATTGATCTCTTGTTCTTGTAACGTTCTTTCAGCAGCATCTTTCAATTGTGGTTCTGGAGCCACTAGCATACCTGAAGTGATTCTCTTGGATGATGGAGGTAATGGTGATGCATTTCCGGCTGGTTTATGTTTCTTTGGGTCCAAATATCTCGTCTCGTCCTCTTCTGGAGGTGGTAATGAGATATCAGCGGAATTTTCATTGATCGAAATATCACGAGCTGATTTGTTAGGAGTCAAGTCAGGAAGGATTTCATTGGCCAATGGAGTGCTCTTTCTAGAGCCGCTGGACCAAATTGAGTTATCACGAGTGACTGCTCTCTTCTTTGGAATATTTAAGTATGAAAATGAATTTGAGGCACGACGCTTGTTAGATTCTTGATATTGTTGATCCAAAGATTTGATCTCATTGGACAAGATCACACGCACGGTGTTATCAAAGTCAAAGACATCGCTAGCGGAGTAGTCAGGATCTAGATCACATTCTTGAGAGTCTTGCAATTTTAAGATCTCTAAAGGTTCTTCATCAGGATATAGCTTAGTGAATCTAGCGCTGATCTCTGAAGCGATCTCAAGAAGCAATTTGTCCTTTCTGGTGATGTGTAGGAATTTTCTCAAGTTATCCTGTGGCCCCGGTTGAATAGGAGTAGAGAATTGTGGAGTTTGAAACGAGTTTGGAGTAGAGGTACCTAAATCCTTTTGCAAGATGTATGGGGACGAATTAACAGACCCATTCCAACCTTGAGAGCCCAAAGACCTCTGTTTCTTCTGCTTCAACGCGCTTGGCGGCACAAGAACAACCTGTAGCTTCAGCATTTTAATGAGATTGACGGAGCAACGTTGGGAAGGGGGTGAGAACCGGTTGAAGTTGAAATCAATGAAGTACCAAAGCTACACGCTTTAACCTTTTTTTTTCTTCACGTATAATTTTTTCCTCATACAAGAATCGTATAAAACGGGTTCGCGGGTGTTATTTATTCATACACTGATATTTCTTTCATTTATCGGTTTCATTTATATATTAGGAGTGGATCAGCTAAGACCAGTTCCATATATATATGACTCTAGTTGAACTACAATTGAAGAGAAAATCCGATTAAATCAAACCCATGTATCTTCATCAATTTTTTTTATAGAAATACCTATAGTTTACTAACATTACGAACAACTTCATCAAAGGCTTCAGCAACGTATCTAACGTTATGTTCGTTCAAACCAGCAACTGAGATTCTACCATTGGAGGCCAAGTAGACAGAATGTTTGGCTTCTAATCTCTTAGCGTAGTCACCAGATAGACCTGTGAATGAGAACATACCTTGTTGTTTGACAATGTGGTCCCAGTTACCTGGAGTACCTAGTTCAATCAAATGTTGTCTTAGAGCTTCTCTTTGTTTGTAGATACGTTGTGACATTGTAACTAAATCTTGTTCCCATTGTTTTCTCAATTCTGGGGTAGTCAAAACCTTAGCAACGATCTTAGCACCGTAAGCTGGAGTATTTGAGACTTCAGATCTAATAAAGACTTGTAATTGTGATGAGATGGCATTTTTACCTTCTTGAGATGGTAAGACAATGTGGAAAGCACCAACTCTTTCACCGTATAAACCGACATTCTTAGCAAAAGATTGAGAGATCAAGATTGGGACGGTCAAGTTTTCAACAGCTTGTTGAATAGCCCAAGCATCGTTGTTTAAATCACCACTGGCGAAACCTTGATAAGCGGAATCAAAGTATGGTAAATGGTTCTTTTCTTTTAAAATTTCAAAGATTCTAATCCATTCTTCTCTTGTTGGATCCAAACCAGTTGGGTTGTGAGCACATGCATGTAATAAGATAATGGAACCTTCTGGAGCAGCTTTTAGATCTTTCAAATAGTTCTCTAGGTCCAAGGATTTAGTATCATTGTTCCAGTATGAATAAGTAGCAGTCTTTAGGCCTTGAGATTCAAAGACTGGGTAGTGATTACCCCAAGTTGGTTGAGAGATATAGATAGTTTCGGAAGGCTTGTAAAAAGTTTTCAAAAATTTAGCACCTAGATGTAGGGAACCGGTACCTGATAAAGATTGGATTGAGACAACTCTTTCTTCCTTAATGGCCTTTGAGTCTTCACCTAAAATAACTTTAGCAGCAGCAGCGGTGAATGGAGCGTAACCTGACATTGGCAAGTATTCATGGTTGAATTCAGGGTCGGCATGAATCAATTCATCTGCTTTTTTAACAGAAGGTAAGATCCATGGTTTACCATTCTCATCACGGTAAGCACCGATACCCAAATCAACTTTCTTTGGGTTAGAATCAGCTAAATAACGGTTTCTTAAGGCGAAAAGGGCATCACCTGGGATCTCTGGGATGGTACTGAAAACGTGGGCCATTGTATACGGTGTTTATGAATGGTTTTAATTCTTTGTTGTGGAGTCAAAGTGAGAAATTTGAATTAATTTATATAAATTTGGAGTACAAAATTAGTCACTTTCAATGTCTCGGAGAAATCTCCAGCTTTTTTTTTTTTTTTTTTTAGCTTTTTCGCTCTTTGAAACGTTTTCACTTCTTTTACTTCTCTAAAATGCTGGAAACTGTCACCAAAAGGGAACTTTACAGCGACAAAAAGTGGCCGAACCAGAGAAACGCTGCCAATTTGTGCCAGAAAAGTGGCCCAAACGAGAAAGTAAAGGCGACATCGTTAACTGAAATGGCATAAACTTCGATCTAAAAACGGTTTAGGAGTAGCAAAGGACATTCAAATCATGGTCTGAAACCCTTTTCAGAGACAAATAGAGGGATTTGGTGTTGTAGCAGTTTCTCTTTGGGGAAATTCACAGCTGGAGGACTCACTATTGTCTCGTTGTGGCCTGCCAAAAATCTCCAGTGGGCAACAAAGAGACCCCACAGAGGAAGTGATTATAATTAGCACACCCAAAGTCACCAACCACTTCCCCTATCCCACTAACTGCACCCCCTCCCTCTTTTAAAACATCCTCCACACCACAGAATATGCCCTCTCGAGAATTGTGTCAAAACTTGCATATCTGTACCTTTGCGGATACTTGTACCCGGAACCCTGAGATTTAACTAAAACTGTACAAATAACAGTTAGTATTAGGCGTCGAGGATCTGTTTGATTGTTTATAATCTTCCCTTAAAGTGAAGCTAAGGGGAGTATTGTATTGAGTTTTCTCTATGATCTTTGTCCACTATGTACATGCAGCACTCGATTATGCCTTGTACTAAGAGATTAGTGGACCATAGTACATGTAGTGAAAGTTGACAGCCGTTTCCTCAGCCATAACCAAGCAGTGGAAGTCTTTTAGACAAATTTCTCCAACAAAAAGGAAATGACATAACTTGGTGTTAGGCACAACTTGTAGAAAACAAATCGGAAGATTCTCGTGTTTCTAATCTAATCGCAATATTTCACAAGCTTATAAAATATACTGATACGACCAGATGTCCACAATCTAAGAACTTCAAATCTCAATCTTTAACCAACATCGAAGGAGAAATACAATCAATAGATCGTTATAAACGCAGGCATTGAGCGACCCACTTCACCTTGGTTTACGTGTGAAGAAAATCTAACGTCGTCTGGAATACATGTAGATCGTGATTGTGACAGCATTTATGAAATCAATCCTTATTGTGGCTTCAAGTAACAGCCATTGCTTCCATCGTCAAAGTGTGCGCTTATCTAACCTCTTATAGTAAGCTGCTAATCAGTGCTTGAGATCACACCGATTGGGCGCACATATGGCGCACACTTTGGGACGAAACAGGAGTAACCCGTAATCGCCAATGCTTTCAACACAGGATACAATTGACCATGAACAATAAACCAACCACCTGAGATTTCAATTGAGAGCCTGAACTCTTGGCTCGATAACACTATGGGAGAAACGTTTCTCCAAATATTTTCAGCCGATGTTGATCGGTTCCAGGAAACTCGGCTCAAATTGAAAAGTCCACTCAATATTCGACGAAAATGCTTTATAATCGTGCTATCTCACAGCCATTCGGTTTTAAGTACGTCGGGGGGAGGGGTAGGAGACAGGAGGTAGACACCTAACCGTTTATACCGTCACCCTATGCTTCAAACCTCTATCAAAACTGTGAATCTTCCAGAAATTTCGAGTCTTTCATCATTGCACACTTCGGCACATACTTGGAAAGCTTAACCTGCCCAAATCATCGGCCGATGTTCCCCATTCGGCAGCTCGCCCGACTCTTGCTTATAAATTTTACCCTATCATCTCCATCAATACAGTTTTGCTCATTGCGTATAAAAGAAACGCAATCTGCCCTATTCTCCTTGTATAATGGTGTTTAAATCAATTCAATTGAACTCAATTCTATTAAATAATGGTTAAAATCACTGCTGAACAATACTTGCTTGCTAAATACACCGACTCCAAGCCGGTCAACTTAAACTATGACACTCCAGATGCCAACTTCAAATATGCCACTGTTGAATACGATACAGAAGATGCCAACTTACTGAAAGAAGGTGAAATTCTAGTTGAAAACTTATACTTTTCCAATGATCCTGCTCAAAAAGGTTGGTTCTCTTCTCGTGTTTCATACCACCCAACTTACCCATTAAACAAACCTGCCCCAGCTAGAGGTGTTGCTAAAGTTTTGAAATCCAAGGCTGAAGGTTTTAAAGAGGGTGATGTCGTCACTGCTTTAATTGGCTGGGCTTCTCATAACATCCTTAATGTGAAAGATGGTATCTTTAAAGTTGACCCATCAAAGGTCAAATCTGTCCACCAATTCATCAGTGTCTTTGGTTCAACCACTTTGACCGCCTATGTGGCCATTTTCAAATACTCACAAGTTAAACCTGAAGATGAAGGTAAGACTTGGTTGATAACTGGTGCTGCTGGTGCCGTTGGTTCTGTTGCTATTCACTTATTGGATAGATTGTATAAGCCAAAGAAGATTATCGCTGTTGCTGGTGGTCCAGAAAAGGTCAAAACTGTTGCTGCTATCAGTGATAAAGTCGTTGCTGTTGACTACCGCTCCTCTACTTATGACGAAGATTTCAAGAAGGCTGTCGGTGATGACGGTATTGATATCTTCATTGATCAAGTTGGTGGTGAAATTTTGAACAAGGCAGTTCCATACTTGAATAACCATGGTAGAATCTTGCAAGTTGGTGCTATCTCCACTTACAACTCTTCTGAGCCATTCAACTTCAGTAACTACAGCGCTGTTATCACCAAGAGATTGTCCATTCAAGGTTTGGTCCTATTTGATGATCTTGGTGACGCTCAAAAGATCATTGCTCATTTATCTAAAGAATTACAAGCTGGTACATTAGACATCTCCTTGTTCAAAGAAACTCTTGTCGATGCCACTGGTAAGTTCAAAGAAGTCCCTGAAATCTGGACTGGCTTGTTCTCTGGTAAAAATGTTGGTAAGTACATTACCAAAATTAGCGACTACAAACTATAAGTTTGAACTAGTGTCTATGAAATGAAATCCTTATGTTCTTGTGTTTTTTATATCAAAGAAGTTGTAGCACTACGAGTATTTGTCTAAGCATAACCTCATTGATTCTATGATAAACTCTTGATCAATTCTGTAACTTTGTGATCGAACAAATCAACACGGATAGGCATATCCAGGGAATAAAACGGATTCTTCATGACATAGTCCGAGTACAGGGAATATATTCTTCGTAGCACACTTTCAGCAACCTCAATGGCTCTATTTAGATCGCCAACATTGGCTGTGTTCCCACTAGTGATGGATTTAGGAGCCGTTATCAGAAGGAATTTCAACCCCGTTAGGGTCTGAAGGATGAATATGGTGAATTTCTTGGTCTCAATTGCCTTAAGACCCGACGTATTCGAATTAACAAAACTGACACCGTTGACATTCTTGCTGTAATTCGATAGGATTGTGGAATTGGAGTTGAGCTGTGAGTTAGAGGTTGGGTTGGCCACTTTGAGGGCTGTTGGTGTGATTTTGGACGCAATGGCAAAGACACCATGGATAGTACCTGCCAATACCAGGTACTCGTTGGCACTAAGCTTATTCAACCCTGGATTGACGTCATTCTGGTATATTAGCCCACCGGCTTTATTGACAATGTAGAGCGAGTAGATCATCGTGATGTCTTGTTTGATTGTTAGCAGTATTATGGGTTATGTTTACTATGAAATTTTCAATTTCTATCTCATTTTCAATATGAACCAAACACGAAATTCAAAAGGTGACAACAACGCGCATTAAACCCACCACAAGATGACACAGCTGGTCCAGTTTACCGCTACTGATATAACAAGAACGCCACACAATGCGCTGCTCTTTCCAGCGGATCCGAAGTCTCGTAGGGCCGAAGTTGCCTCGAGGAAATCAGTGGCCAATGCGACTCAGCTGGATGAGTTAGATGACGAGACTCTATTCCAGATCGTGTCCCTGGAGAACATTACGCAGTCCAAAACACACCAATTGGATGAGCTACTAATGCAGAACGACATGGAGGCCGTTGGTGCAGACCGTTTAAGATACGGAAACCAAAATCAGAGCCAAAACCAGAGAATCATTAGAGATATCAATGTGGAAGACGATGAGGCACACCCAGAACAAAACCAACAACAACCACCACCACAGTCACAGTCTAATTCGAACAACTACTTCAAACTCACGCTACAGGATGCTGCTGGCAACTTGATATACGGTATAGAAATTGAGAAATTAAATTTCCTCACCACAAAGAACTTGAAGAGTGGATTCCCAATTCAATTAGGTGCCAAATTATTGGTGAAAAAGGGTACAAAAGTTGTGGAAGGTGTTCTGTTCCTTAAAAAGGAGAATGTCGACTACTTAGGTGGCATTGTTCCCGAATGGAATGGTGCCGGGTTGAGCGAGAAACATATTACCTATTTAAAAGCAGAGTTGGAAAAACTACCAGAAAAAGACTAATGAGTAAATCATCTATATCTATTAAGGTTGTTTGCAAATCATCAGTTCAATAACAAATCCCATAATGCAGTCTCATTACGGTAATCATGACTAACAATGGTTGCTAGGTAATGGTTTCTGTGGATTTCGTGGATCAATTTATAACTTGGAGTGTTCGTCTTGTATAACTTGGCCCATTCTAACCAAATGCTGAATGCTTCGTCTCTCCAGGCTTTAAAGGACTCTTCTTCAATGATTGTTGTTTGCAAGATTTCACGATCTGGGAAAACACCCCAGGTGACAGCATTTGATGATTTTGGTTGCAGACTAGTCTCAAACCCTTCTTTAGAATCACCAACGTAATAAGAAACAGTTGGATCTGATAGAATCTTTGGTCTCAATTCATTGTCCCACTTTTCCTTTGAGACAAACAGTTCAACGAAAGCCTTTTGGTAGACATAACCACCTTTTGGACCCCAACCATATATCTTATCATCGCTCTTGGAACCATCGGTGGCAGGTTGTGAAGCTAGGGAGAAATACCCCTTTTCATTCAATTGGATCAATTCTTCTTGGATGATGGCAGTTTCGGGACTCAGACCTAATTCTGACCATGGTAGGGCATCAATTCTACCTTCCAGATATTTGATAAATACATTGGAAATATCCTTTAGATCAACAGGATAACCCCATAACTCATATGCTTTGTTTGTAGCGATCTTCAATGAAGGACCATAACCGTCTATTTCACCATAAGCTGGAGATCTAGAATCACCGAAACGACCATTAGGGAAGTCATCCCATGTGGCATCACGACCTAATGTACCTTCACCTGATGAGATAGCAACGATTTCCTTCTTTGAAGGTGCTCCAAATTTGATACCTGAAGCATCCTCGAAATCTTGTGAGTCTTTTCTTATCTTGTCAACTAGAACTTTATTGGATGTGTTCAAACTAGAAGATCTTCTTGTTTTAAAAGCGGCTGAGATAGCTGGAGCCTTGACGCTCTCCTCGTCGCTCATTATGACGTCGTCATCTTTGTCTTCCTCGATGACTCTGCTAAGCAAGCTGGACTTTTCCACTATTTGAGCAATGGACTTTTCCAAGTTTAGAGTGTAAAAATGAAAACCTCTGATTCTCCCATTTGTTCTGGAGAAGATTTCATGGATCGCATTGCGGAGAATTTCAACACCGATTGACTTAACTTTATCATCATCGTTTTGAACAGATTCTGGGAACTTATCCAAGATGGCTTGTGGAATGGAGGCATGCGATAGCTTAGCAGCTCTATGGAATAATTGATATGTGTTGATTGGCATCAGACCTGGGATGATTGGGATATCAGCGCTGACTCTGTCTCTAACTAGTTGTTCAAAGCTCAAGAACTGCTCAACGTCATAGAATAGTTGGGTGATGATGAAGTCTGCACCTGCGTCGACTTTCTCTTTCAAATATGGTAAGTCTTTGTGAACATCTTGCTGAGAACTATCAGCGCCTTCACAATGACCCTCAGGGTAGGCAGCAACACCAATACTAAAGTAATCACCATGTTGTTCCTTGATGTATCTAACTAAGTCCACAGCATGTTTGAAATCGGCAGAATTAGGCACAAAGTATTCCTCGCCTCTTGGAGGGTCACCTCTAAGCGCCAGGATGTTTCTAATACCTGCAGCTTTAGCCTTAGCCAATGCATCATCAATAACTTGTTTGTCGGTATTGGTACATGTCAAATGCATACACGTTGTGAAGTCAAGTTCCTTTTGACAAGTCTGCACTAAAGAAAGGGTCTTTTCAGCAGTAGAACCACCAGCACCCCAAGTGATAGTAACGAATAGTGGATTCAGAGCGGACATACGCTCCATACGAGCTAACAGGTTTCTGATACCCTGTCAAGAATACGTTAGTGGATCATTATTAATGAAGGAAGCCATACAGATGTATACTTACAGACTCTGTCTTCGGAGGGAAAAACTCCAAAGAAAGGAAGACCTGATCAGGTTCCAGACTGTTGATCTTCTCTTTGATTGTGGACATGGCGATTGAGCTATTGCAAGTCAAGATCAGTAGTTTGAAAAGGCCCCAATACAGTTAAAATTTGATCAGAGTCATTTTGAGAAATGGGGGACACCATTAGGCGAAGCCGGAAATCATGGAAATATTCCTCGGAATTCAAATGTGTATAAACTTTGGCAAACCACAGTTTGTCACATTTTTTGGCATATTTCGGCCAGTAACTCGGATCTTGACATGTCATTGTTCGTTCAAGATGATGACGCTGACGATGGAAGTTTTGGAATCGAGGATAGGCAGCTGAGAGAAGAAAGAAATGGTGCTCAAAACTATTTTGATACGTCTGATGGCAAAGAGCAAGATGATGATGAGGAAGACCCAGTCGAATATCCACTGATACCCAAGGAAGATGAAGACCTAATTGAACAAATGGAACCAATTGATATCACACTATCACTACCACTACACTTTCAACAGCTTATATTAGAGGATCTGATATCCGATGACTCGTTGCTTATACTGGGGAAAGGTTTGGGGTTGGAACCTATCGCCGCTAATTTGTTACATACGCTTAGTGCCCCAGCCACTATATCCAATGTCAAAAAGAGAAGTCTGGTGATTCTGATGAGTGCAACGGAAGAAGAGAACGGGAAGATCGAAGAAGAATTGATGGAATTACAATGGATTGACGATGACCAGTCTGAAGAGAGTAAAAGATCTTTTGTTGTGATTACTAGTGATTTGTACACTTCTGATAAACGTCGTCAACTATACCAAAAGGGTGGTATTATGTCTGTCACTTCTAGAATCCTAATTGTGGACATTCTTTCTGGTATTTTAGATGTTGAAAAGGTCACAGGTTTAGTCATTCTACATGCAGAGAAGGTGTCAGATCTGTCTACGGAGTCTTTCATTGCCTTCATGTTCAGGCAGAAGAACAAATGGGGGTTTATCAAAGGTCTATCAGATGCTGTTGAAGAGTTTGCTACCGGGTTTTCTCCATTACACAAGAAACTGAAAGATCTACGGCTGAAGAAAGTACTACTGTGGCCTCGTTTCCATATTGAAGTCACTGGCTCACTCATAAACAAAGATACCAAGACCGTGACCGAAATCCGAACATTAATGTCAGACCACATGAAACAGATACAGACTGGTCTACTTGCCTGCTTGAAGAAGTGTATTGATGAACTAAAGAGAAAGAACCCAACGTTAGTCATTGATTATTGGTCTATTGAGAATGCGCTTGACTCTAAGTTCCTAGGGACGATTCACATGATGCTTGACCCACAATGGCACAGAATATCTTATGACTCCAAACAACTGGTGAAGGATATTAAATTACTTCGAGACTTGTTGAAATGCTTGATTTCTTACGATGCTGTTGACTTTTACGAAATGATTCAGTTAGTATTGGAGGCCAATAAGCCATCTGTTGACAAGAGGAGCGTTGAATCTCCATGGTTAATGGCTGAGGAGTCGCAATCGGTTATTAGCCATGCAAAAAAGAGAGTGTTCAAAAATAATGAATATCATCTTGAGGAACAGCCCAAATGGGAGCAACTGTTACTGTTGCTAGACGACGTCATCATTGAGCGGTCGCATGATATAAGCAAGAAAGGTCCCGTGCTTATCATGTGCTCAGATGATAAGGTTCGTCGTCAATTGAGACAAGTGATATCATCTGCTAAAGAAGAGTCAGAAGGAGATTCGTACTCGTTCAGAAAGATGATGGTTAACAAACTTCAACGATACTTGGATTCGAAGGAACTGAAGAGTAATGTTACCAAGACTATCCAAGAAGTGAAACAGACTGAAGATGAGAATTTTGAGTTGAACATCTCACGTGCTTTTGCCAGAGGTCCGATCACTACGAAGCGAAGAAGAACAAGAGGTGGTTCCGCTGTGGCCAGTGTTGGTAGGTTGTTAAGTGCTCCTGTAACCGGAGATGATATTGAAGGCAAAATGAACAGAGAAGAAATAGATATGGAGCTCTTTGAACTTACAATGGATGATGATGCTGAGGAAGAGTTGGAAGTTGATGAAGAGATAATCATAACCCCAAATGCTCCTGTTGACCATTACGAGTATATCGACAGAGAGAACCAGATTATCATTGAGAAGTATGATAATAACCTTGATGATCAATTGCTACAAGAGCTGATGCCATCATTCATCATCATGTATGAACCTGACCTCTCATTTATCAGAAGAGTCGAAGTCTACCAGGCTACCAATAGGCATAATCCAGCGAAGACATACTTCATGTACTACAGTGATTCCATCGAAGAACAAAGACATTTGACAGCTATCAGGAAAGAGAAGGAAGCATTCACGAAGTTGATTCGAGAGAAGTCCACTTTGGCGTCCCATTTTGAGACAGATGAAGACTTTAACAAGTTTAGAATCAGAAAATCACAGGTGATGAACACAAGAATTGCTGGGGGATCCACATTCAGAGATGCCCAGGAAGAATCTAGAATTATTGTTGATACGAGAGAGTTCAGAGCTCCTCTACCTGGTTTACTACACAGAATCGGTTTAAGAGTTGTCCCTGTTCAACTGACGGTTGGTGATTACATTCTTACGCCAAAGGTGTGTGTTGAAAGAAAATCTATTAGTGATTTAATTGGCTCTTTCAAGAGTGGGAGACTGTATGAGCAGTGTGCTAGAATGTCTAAGTACTATGATCTTCCAACACTGTTGATTGAATTTGACAGTAATCAGTCGTTCTCATTAGAACCATTTTCAGAGTCAAGATCAAGACCAAATACAATCAAAGCTCAACATCCTGCTTCTTCTGGTCGTATGCAAGATGAAATCCAAATGAATCTTGCCGCTTTAGTCATCAAATTCCCAAAGATGCGAATTCTGTGGTCCGCATCCCCTTATCAGACAGCTGAGTTGATGCTAGAGCTCAAGGCTGAAAGGGCAGAGCCAGACATTGTCCAAGCTGTCAATGCTGGCTCAAAGGAAGACAAGAAGAAGTTCACTGACGAATTGAGCACCAACATCGTTACTCTGCTGCATAATGTTCCAGGTATCACGAATGTTGACTACTATTCAATCATGAAGAAGGTGAAAAATGCTGAGAAGCTTGTGAACATGAGCAAGGAAGAACTCCAGGCTCTAGTGGGCGAGGATTTAGGTGGTCGAATCCACTCCTTTTTACTTGAGCACTATACAGATTAATATATAATACGTCGCTGTTTGATTTTCACTCGAAGACCTTGAACTGTAAATCGAGAACGTGCTTACGAATATCACCTTGAGCTGACGCTTACTTATGTACGACGTCACAGCTATTAAGCGCAAGTACAAACCAATCATAACAGAAATATATGTTACCGAAGGAAAGAACAACGAATGTCATCAATGTTCGCTCTACATCACTCCAAAGAAGTTAAATTAATAATACATGTTTTTAAAGTGTATACTCTTTAAATTGAGCACAATTAAACGGCTGTGATACTTGAATCAATCTTTTTCAAGATATCAGCAAGGGTCAAGATCGGTAGTAGAGTCTTGTTATCCAACGAGGCCAATAGGGCACCGATGACTGTTTGAGGCGGTAAGTGTAGTCTTGCCTCCAATAGCGCTTCTGGCTTCTCTTCGTGTAACTCAATGTACTCGAAAGCCTTTTGTGTTAGCTTGTTCACCAATGTGATTGTTCTTGATGAAATCAGTCTGAATACATCATTTTCTGACTTTGATGGGAACGCAGCCAATGTTAGACCAATCTTAGTCAATGATTCACCGATGTATTCTTTACTAGTCAACCATTTCAATGCCAAGTTTTCTTTCAAACTTTCAGTTGGGATCATCTCAGTAATCAATATCAAGGCTATCAATGACTGTAAGACAGCAGCATCTCTTTCAGAAACAGCAGCTGCCAAGTTCAAGCTATTAACTGGGATGACAGAGATCAAGTAGTTGAACAATTCTGAGATCAAAACAAATTCACCTTCACCTTGACCAGTGTACAACTCAACAAGCTTCCTGTTTTCCTCAATTTCGTTAAACGCTGCAGGAGCATCGTAAATACCAGTTAAGACACCGACGAAGAAAGCTCTGTTAGGAGGATCACGAACCAACAGCTTAGCTAGTACGTCAACACCATGTGTTTGGTATTTGTATGAAGTTGGGATGTACTCTGGGAACAACAAATCTTTACCCTTGTATTCTTTGGAGCCAAACGCCAAAACTAGCATGACAACAGCAAGGGCATCGTTGTAACTTCTTAGGTGTAGCAAATGGGAAATATTCATCAGAATGATCAAACTGTCTTTCAAAAAGCTCAATATTCTTCTGGTGAAGACGAACTTTTTCGGTTCAGAGGCAATGGCAAACACCAATTTAAAGATAAAGTCTTTCAGGAAATCGCTGCTGGCCAACACATAGGCATTACGCTCATCAAATGAAATGTTTCTGATAATCATGGTGATGGTGGTCAATTGGTCTATCAGCAGCACTTGTGGATCATCGGCAGTTCTGACATGAATGTTACTAAATGGGTGTTCAGTCTCTTGACGAATGGTGGCCAACATGTCCAAGTATGACGATATCTTCAATTGACGAGGTAGTTTGAAGTCAGAAGTCAAAGGTGTGGAGTTTCTGTAAGAGCCATTGCTAGTCTCAGAGGCATCATTGGTCAAATCGACCTTTTCATCAACATCCATGGAATCGTCACCAGTTTCTTCATTAACAGGTTCACCGCTGAAAGAGTCAACCTTTATCTCAACTTCATCAAACTCTTCTTCATTGGAAACGTATTTCTTGAATATCTCATCAACTCTGCTTGTCGCATTCGTAGTCAAATGATCTAAATGATCAAGGTCAACATCATCAGATTCTGCTTGAGCTCTTGAGTCAGTCTTGTTCAACAATTGATCCAAGATTCTCAGCCCCAAAGTAGACAAATTTTCAAGTAGATCGGGGCACTCGTTCAACAAGATCAATAACCCACTATCAGCAGACGTAACCAAAACAGTGTTTAATGCGGTGTTGATTTCGGAAGTGATGCCTGAATCCAAAGCCATGGTCAAGGCGTGAATGTTGATAGTACCCAATTCTGGAGCAAACAAAAATATTGGTTTGGATGTTTCAATCTGTTCACCTAGTTGAGATAGAGCCTTAACGTCAAATCCAGCATGATGGTCAATCAATCTTTGTTCAGGAATGTAGTTTCTAATGACATTTGGCTTGTCATCAACTTGATTTGCAGATGGTTGTCTCGAGTTGTTCAGGCTGGCATTAGCACCAGTCCCTGGAGTACCAATGGTCTTCTTTTCACCTACCAAAGGACTGCCACTATTAGAGCCCTTCTGTGATCCAATTTGTCTTTGAACATGTTGCGGAGTGTTACTTTGAGGATGAGCCAATGGACTACCGCCAGTTTGACTATGACTGTGACGATGAAAGTTCTGGACAGAAGCTGGAGTTGGAGGTTGACTAGCTTGGTTAGGTTGTTGTTGTTGTTGTGGAATTTGTTGGTGACTTGGTAAAGTTGGGAGCTGGGGACCTTGATTCTGTGGAATTTGAGGTGTAGGCTGTTGGGATAAACTGAATTGTGCTGATTGTGGAGACTGGGCAGATTTCCCTAGACTTGATTGAGAGGATGAGCGTTGCTTGCTCAGTGCCTCCTGTTGTCTTTGGATGATTTGTCTCTTGTTTTGTAGATCTCTTTGGCCATCAGGAGTTGAAGCGTACTGTTCAAAAGGATGCAAATAGTCCAAATAACACTTAGCTAGCTCACCAACTAGTTGGGGTTGTTGCTCAACTGGTAGCCCCAGCTTTTGAGCGACAAAAGTCCATTGGTTCTGTCTAGCAACAGAAGCGGAACCACCTAGTCTGGCAACAACGGCATAGAAAAAGAAAGGATGGATCTTCTTACCACCGACAACAGGCACTGAGGTCAAAGGTGTACCTCTGTTTCTCATGAAATCTGTCAAAGTTCTCATGAAGAGCTCAACTTGACTTGTACTTATCTGTTGTTGAATCTTTCTTTGTTGCATCTGATCGGAGTTTAGGTTCTGCTCCTGTGGACCACCACGTTGATGGCCTTGGTTTTGAGGTGGTTGATTCTGTAGTGGGATTTGAGGTTGTTGTGGGGTTAGTGAAACATTTTGGTGCATAGGTGTGTTCTGATGACTCTGGATCTGCTGTTGTTGTTGTTGCTGGTGAGGTTGAGGCTGTTGGTGAGGTTGAGGCTGTTGTTGTCTGAACTGGTGTTGGCCCGGTGGAGGCTGTTGCTGCTGTTGTGGAGTACCGTTCCTAGACAATTGATTTGGATTGTTGAACTGTGCGTTGAACTGGTTCGGGATTGGTGTTTGTGAGTTGTCTGGAACTGGAGTTGGTGGGATGGAAGACTGTTGCTGCTGCTGTTGTTGTCTTTGTTGTTGTTGCAACTGTTGCAGTCTCAATGCTTGCTGTTGTTGTAGGTGCTGGAACATTTGTTGTTGCTGTTGATTCATGTTTTGGGGTGGTGTATTCGATGGCCCAGGATGTTGTTGCTGTTGTTGTTGCTGCTGTTGCTGTTCCTGTTGCTGCTGCTGCTGCTGCTGCTGTTGTTGCTGTTGTTGAAGTAGCTGTTGTTGTAAGAATTGTTGTTGTTGTTGGAATCTCTGTTGATTTTGAGAGGTTCTCTGTTGTAAGGCAGCGATCATAGCAGCTTTATCCATCGGAGCATTAGGATTGAACTGTTGTTGTGATGGTTGTGGTGGTTGTTGCTGTTGTTGCTGCTGTTGTTGTTGTGGTGGTTGAGGAGGTTGATTAGTAGCTGGAGAGGCATGTTGTTGAGGACCATTCGGTGGAGGTATAGTCTGCTGTTGTACACTTGGAGAAAACACAGCCGGTGGGAACCCCTGTGCTTGTTGCTGTTGTTGTTGCGGTTGGATCTGATGAGGTTGATTCATGCCCATTTGTGATGGTTGATTACTTCTATCGTTTAGCAGACTCTGTATAAGATCATTTGTATCATTAGCCTTTTGGTTACCACCTTGAAACTGATTTCCTTGGTTCATACCGTTATTTTGTTGTTGCAGTTGTTGGTTCAGAATAGCAGCAGGAGTCAAGTTGTTTGGGTTGATGTCTGATGGAGTATGACTATTCATATTGCTGTTATTCCCACTGTTAGAGCTATGATGGTTGTTGTCCTGTGGTGGTTGGTCATTAAATATAGTCGATTGATCAATAGCAGGCCCAGAGCCGCTACGACTTCCTGCATTATCACCACCAAAGTTAGATCCGCCATCGGTATCCAGGTAGTTTAAAAAAGAGGACATATCATCACCGCCATTGTGATTACCGTTCGGGTTATACCCTTCTTCATTCTTCAACTGTTCATTGAGCCAGTAGTTATCCGACATCTTACTACTTGTTGAGGGGCAATTGCACGCGTCTTTCAGTTGTTGTGTGAGGCGATTGAAGATTTCACTATGAACAAAGCCCACGTATGGTTAATTTAGCAGTCTTTTTAGATGATTACCACGGTTAAATTGAAGCCTCTTGTTTATCTTCTCGAATTTCCTGGCAGGTTGTTTTTTTGTCACTTAAAAAGATGGCCCTTTTTTTCTTAGTGCTGAGGTTTACTCTGAGTCGCGACGCGTCAATCCTGGGGAGCGTGCCTGTCGTTGCCGCAGTTTGTCCGTCCAAGGCCGTGCGTAAATTTGGGAACTAGTTAACTTTACTTCACTCAGGCGTAGATAAACGTAGGCACGGTTCCAAGATTTATAACAATTCATCAATAAAGAGATAAAGACTACAGCCACAATGTTAAAAAATTCAAAGTATTAAGTAGGAAAAATGATCGACATAATTTCATCGTTAGCCCTTAGCCAGTTTCCACAGGTGTCTCAACACTTGTCTGCATAGGGGCACATTCAGCAGTAAAATTGAAATAATAGTAAGTTGGTATAAATTCATGTTATGCATTAGACTCTGGTCAATTTAGATAGCTTCTAATTGAGCAGAAATTTCATCCAATTCGGCCTTAGCAGTGTTGTATTTCTCAGAAAGTTCTTCGTATTTCTTTTCCCAATCTTCACGTTCAGTTTCTAATGAAGTAACTTTTCTTTCTAATTGTTCAACTTTTAAATCAGTTTCACGTAATTTTTCAGTGGTTTCCTTCAAGTTTCTATCTGATTCTTCCAATTCTTCTTCTAATTGTTGGTTCTTCTTGGTGAAGTTGTCATTGTGTGATTTCAAAGATGAGGATTCTTCAGCGGCAGTTTTATGTTCAGTGACTTGACCTTCTAATTTATCAACTTGTTCTTCCAAGATTTCATTGTTTCTAGTTAAAGATTGAATCTTGTTGTCCTTTTCTAAATTTTCTTGTTCCAATTCCTTAATCTTAACTTGTAGCTCATCGGCCTTTTCTTGCCATTTTTCAGCATCCAATTTTAAGTTGTTCAATTTCTGTAATTGTTAGTTAGTTAATCTGTTTGATTTCGCCTCCTTTAACGGGAATTTCTGATCTGACAGGGAATTTCGAACAGTGAACACGAATTGAGCCCATTGTGTCAAATAAAGATACAGATCTAACTCTAATTCACTCGATCTATCCCTGAAAATGCCACTCAGTCCAAACTTACTTCTTTTAATTTGTCCATTTTGTTGTTTTGTTGGTATGATCTTAGTGGAAGAAAACACGAAATCAAAAAAATTCCCAAAAATTCCCAAACTAGTGACAAAAACAAAAATTGACCTGTAATAATCTGTGTGGCGCCTACCGTGGAGCCCAAATTATTTTAAGAAGTAGCATGTGCCCCCATTTCCGACCAAAAAATGAATTTTGTAAAATTATCACACGTGACTCTCGCCACCGGATTTCAATTGAGACGGTTAACATCTTCGGTGGAATTTCCCGAATGAAGCCGCGAATTCATGTTAATTTATGCGAGATCTTGATATAAAACAGTTTAAACCAGCCATCTCTTCAATTTAAAGCCACTCCCACTCTGCGTTAGTGCTGGCTCGTTGAAGATTGTAAAAAATGGTCAAATTTCTCACACTCTATCCACCTTAGAGATCATACCCCTTACATACTACACAACTCAAAACCACTACGTCGTTCACTATTGTTTAAAGGCTTTATAATACCCATCCTTCCCCTTATCATCAACATTAGACACTCAGGGCTTCAATCAGTTCCTTTGTTTTTTTAGATCACCCCTATATCCCCTTGCACAGTTTTTAGTACAAGTCTCCAAAAGTTAACTCCCAATCATGGTTGTCGTTGAACACGACCCTTACACGACGGGGAGCGATAGGTTTATAAACCCAAATTATACACTGACGCATAGACGGTACCCATCCATCCCTCAGATCAAAGACAATGTGAACAGAGGTCAGCTCCTCAAATCTCAGGAGAACTTACTCCTTGAGCAGATCAACGAAACTAAGCCATATTCCCATAAGAAAGTGAAAAGCGAGGCTCTATCAGTAGTCAATGGCCAAGCTCCAAGTATTGTCTCCACAGTGATGTCCCCTACCGTCACTAGAAAGACCTCAAACATTAAGAGAAAAAAAGGCCGCATGATGAATTACAAGGAATTCAAAAGCAGGTTTTTCTATCCTGTAAACGCCCCAAAGAGACGAAGATCCAGAAATGGGAAGTATAGAAACAACAAAGAGTTAAACGCTATTATGGACTACATCAATATAGACTCCTCCATGTCTAAAGACCTCTGCATAAATCAATACGTGAAAGCATTTGACCTCCCGCCTAACTATGTCTCCAAACTTGATCCAAAGCTCCAAGAATCAGTCAAGGCTATTACCATTGACTCTAATAACAACTACATTATTTATACACCAAACCCAACGATGGGAAAAAATTCTTTGATCTCCAACGCTGAGCAAAGGCTAGATGAAGAGTTGATCAAACTTGGAAATCCAATACCATTTACAAAGAAAGACCGTTACATCTTACCTGAATACAGAATTCATAGACCACCTTTGAAAAGATTTGATACCATTCCTATGTCTGAGCCAACAACACTAGCTCGTACAAAATCATTACCTACCAAATTCAAAGATGAAAAAGTTGAGGCACTTTGGAATCTATACTTGAGAAGAGTCATTGCTGAAAGGATCAAATGGAGATTGTTGCATTCGAATCAACCAGACTCTAGTCTACCACTTTCAATTCAGAGAAAGAGAGATGAACAAAGAAGGTCTACTGAGATCAATGACAAATATTTGAACAAGAATAGAAGATTTAGTGCTACGTCATCCGTTGATACCAACTTCTTTTTGAATACATTGCTAAGAAACTCAGTTGGTTTCCCATTAGACCCAACCAGTTCAAGTTCAGATGATGGATCAGATAAGAAGAAAAAGAAAAAAAAGAGACATAGCAGAAAAAGAGGAAAATCTAAAAGGAAACTCAAAAGAACTGCAAAGAGAGACGAAGACTCTGCAAGTGAACCTGAGGAACCGGTCACCGATGGCGAGAGTGTCCTAAGTTCCTCGGGTGGAGGTGGAAGCCCCACAAGAAGAGCTATGTACGATTCCTTGGAGGAATTAATGGTTGAGATGAACGCTATATTGACAAACATCTAGACATCTACCGAGCATGGTATACCCCTAACCTTCATTCTTGCGTATCCATTAATTTTGAATAGAAGTTTACACTTAATATAGAGACGAATTTATGACAATTTTAGACCTGCGTAGATCTACAACTACGTATGGCGGTACACGTTACAGCTTAACAGGTTGCATAACTGGCTCAACCCGTGCCTTCGTTTAGAGGTTGCCCTTCTACATATTTGCTTGTAATTTAACAGGCAGTGGCCTATTTTTGACACAACGTCGTCTACTTGATTTGTATACATACTGAACGTTTATCTAGCTTCACGGGGAACGTAATTGCCTTTCCCTTGAATTCACTTTTTGAACAGTGGTCTCGATGCGCTGCAGAAACTTTTGAAGTTCCTAATAATCCCACTAAACTTATTGTCGCCCTTCGAAGACCGAAAGTCCCTGGCAGCAAGCTCCAGCCAAAACCCCCCTGGCCTCAATATGCGTCCCAACGCAATCTCATGCGACTGTCTGCAATCTGGCATCCGAAATAGACAAGATTGCAGAAACTCGCATAAAGCAGCTCACCGAAGAACAAAAAAAAATCTGAGATGAGGTTACAAGTTGGCAAATCACGCAGAAACCTGGTGTAAGTGTACTTCATCTGTTACCATGGTACAAGGAATCAGATTTTCCTTAAGACTTTTGAACATGGACTCCCACTGAGATCTTACAGAAAAGGGCGTCAAATTTTTGGACCTTCAAATGAGTACAGGTCGCATTGCTTAACTTCCTAGACTACTACAGCAGTGTAGTGGACATGCTAAATTCTAAATCTATATACAAACTCATAGGACATTGTACACGACATGTTTGATAGAGGAAGCAATCTTTCTTTGCTCCGCTTGGGAACTCTGTGCAATTTCAACATTCTCCTCCAAGTCATGCTTTGGCAATTTCACTTTTCTATCATCGACAAATTCTTTCAGTTGGTTTTGCTCTTTTTCATCAGTTAAACAACTGTAAATCGTCAAACTTATACTATTGACAGTCTTCTTCAAGTTAGCACTGTATTCTGAGCCAGGCCTCAAGGATCTAGTAACCCATTGGTTGTAGTGTAATTTGAACCAATCCCAAATAACCTCTTTATTCAATTCGTGGTGGAATTGAAGACCAACCAGTGCTAATTCAACCATTGTGGAATCGATATTGGTAGTGACAAAGTTCAAGACTCTCTTAACTAGAGCTGGATCCTTGGTGTAACCAATGGCAGCAAGAGCCGCATGTTGAATCTCGGATCCTGATCCTCCAAATATGTTGTTTGTAGTGGCACCTGGTTGCTTCACTAATTCTAAGATCCTCTTCCAATTAGTTTGGTTAGCATTCAATGCAGAAGCAGCTAGAGCAGGTTCTAACAATTGGACGGGTACTGAACGTGAAGGTCCATGTAACAAGTTCTTGAATAGAATCTCTGAGATCTTGATAATGTCTTTGTCATTGATTCCAATTGTCAAGATTGATTTTCTGGTTTCTAACTCAAAAGGTGAGCATGTGTTGTAACCTTTACTCCAATCTAATCTGGTGAATAATTGGTGATTCAATTTCGTTAACCAGTCCAAGAACTTTTTGTGTTCTTCAGATGGGGCAAATAGTTTATATGAATTCTCTATGGCTCTCAAAGTGTTCAAAGAATGACCTAACAAAGTGAAATCTAATTCTTTTGCAGTTATCAGCTTTTCAGAGATCTTTAGAAATCCAGCAACAGCTTCGTTGGATTGTAATCCTTCATGGCCAATAACTTTGCTTAAGTCATGGATTAACCCAATCAAGTCACTTTTAGATACTTTATCAAAGTTCTGAACGATATTATCAAAAATTCTAGCATCTTTATAATCAACTCTGTAAAAACCTGATCTGTTAGCGTTGAACTTGACAAACTCTTCCACTTTGATCTCTTCAAGCACAGAACTTCTATCAGTTAAGATCTTGTTGGCGACTGAACCATCAGATAGTCTGATAGCCAATGGAACATGGTAAGGGACATCTTCAACTTGTGATTCTTCAATGGTGGTGTTTTCTAAATATCTGTGTTGTTCAATGACGATCTTATCTTGATCATTAATAGTGACAGTTAAAATTGGGAAACCAGGGACTCTCAACCAAGTATGTGTGAATGCCTTTAAGTCTAATTTTGATTCATCATTTAAAAAAGACCATAGATCGGTAGGTTTGATAATCTTACCAGTGTATTTCTCAACGAACTTCTGTAAAGCTTGGACAAAACCTGATATTTCATCATTGAAATCCTTGCTCTCAAAAGTATTAGCAAGCATTCTCAAGAAATGGATACCCTTCTGATATGAATGGACTTGGAATGCGTCTTGTGTACTCTTGATGTTTTTGGATTCATTATTGACAATTGGTCTTGCTTGGACAAGATCATCATGAGACATTATTGTCTCGAAATCTTCATCAACTTGATGTTCCCAAATTTTGGTGTCTAATGGGTCTAGATCTAATTTGTATAGTACGTAGTAAGCGAACCATGTGGCGAAACTTTCATTCAACCACAAGTGACTCCATTCATCAAATGATACATTGTTACCAACCCAGTGGTGAATGATCTGATGCACAACTAATTGTCTGATGGATTGAGTTTGTTGACGGTTTGTTAAAGATTCAGAAAGGATGTAGTTGGATTGGATAGTGACAAGACCGTAGTTTTCCATAGCACCATCAGATAAAAATGGTATTGCGACAAAGTCTAGTTTATCTAATGGGTAGTCTGAACCAAATTGTTTTTCTATGAATGGTAGAGTCTTTTGAGCGATATCAAGAGCATAACCGGCACCTTGAATTGAACCAATAGCGGAGAAGAATCTAATTGCGATCTCTTTATTAGCAAGTTGAACTTTGGCTTCCAAAAAATCAAGATCACCAATGACAAACCCAAAAATGGAGGTGTTCATTGTTGGAGTTTCTTTGAATACAATTATTTGAGTAGAGCCATCTGTCTTCTTTGATTCAGGGGAAGTGTTTGAAATGACTTTAAATTTATCGTCAGTGGAGACGGTTAATTTGAAATTGGCTTTTGAAGAAGGTTCATCGATACATGGGAATATAGTTCTAGCGAATGAAGCTTGACAATGGGTCGCAATGATGTAGTTTGATGAAGTATTGGTCTTATCATCGAGGTAATTGGTCTTGAAAATACCTTTGGTGAAGTCTCTGAAAGTCTTGATGGTGTTGATCTTACCAATGTATGCAATATCTAAAGCCAATGAATCAGCATGATATAGTGATGCATCAGCGACAGATAACTTAGCGATCTCGTTAGCCCTAACATATGAGACTTTAGCCTTATGTTCAGTCTGGCCAACTTTGAAAATGGCACTGGTAATGATCAGCTCTGAAGAGTGTACTTGGAACTCAAACTTATCCTCTGATGGAGATACCTTTGTTGAATCTCTAACCAAATTGATGGTCAGGTTCCCATTGAAGTTAGACTTTTGGTGGCTAATAGATAGCGCCAATGAGTACAGCGAGGGCTGGTGACTGTTTACGAGCACTAGTGGAGAGCTCATAGTAGCGTAAGTTGTCTTCGGGGAGCCTAAATATGTCTTAAAACCCGAGATTATGGTCTTGATGAGGTTGGACAATAGCATCACTAAAAATTCGCGGGTAGAGAAAAAAAAAATTACACAGAACACAATTCACAACTTACTAAGTCACGTGACATACACATTCTATATGCTTTGAGGAAAACCCCCCGATTAGGCAATTGCGCTATTGGGGACCTCTTGGTCTGTCGCACTGCCAATTATGCACGGTCATGCGGACCATAAAGCAAAAAAAAAAGAATTTGATCGAATTTCCATTAGAAGCAAGTAGAACATTTGGGAGTAACAACATTTAAAAGTGGTTGTAATAAGTTTTAGAAAACCAGAGAACTTTGACTTTTTATCCCAATTACAAGTTATCTACAAATTGTTATGGTTTTAACGCCCCGAATCATATAAAGTCCACAAAGCAGTGTTCAAGTTCGCATTCGGTTGCTATTTCACATACAAAGAGTTATATCTATTAGTTTGATCCATTATATACACTAAAAAGTATAAATTTAACCACTAAGTTTCCAATTTATTGCTTATTGATTAGTCAATGGTGAAGGAAACAAAACTCTATGAAACCTTGGGGCTTCAACCTACTGCCACAGAGAATGATATTAAGAAGAGCTATAGGCTCATGGCCCTAAAGTGGCATCCTGACAAGAACAACCATTCACAAGAGGCTACAGAGAAGTTTCAGGAGATTAAAAAAGCCTATGATGTGTTACACGATGCTAAACAAAGAGCCATTTATGATAGATTTGGTGAACAGGGCCTAAACGCTGGTGGTACAATCGACCCTACAGATAATAGCGGTATGCCGGGAGGTGCCTTCAGTATGAAGACAGATGATATTTTTTCCCAATTTTTTGGTGAAAGTTTCTTCAATTCTCCATTTGGAGATAGTTCTGCTGGCTCTAGACAGAGACAAGCGAGAAAGAGCCCTGATATTAAGCACAAATTAACTGTAACTTTAGAAGATCTTTACAAGGGGAAATCAACGAAATTGGGACTATCAAGAACTGTCTTGTGTCCACAATGTGATGCTAGAGGTGGTAAAAACATCAATAAATGCTCCAGATGTAATGGCCGTGGTCGTGTTGTCTATCAGAAACAAATGGGTCCTATAATACAAAGATTTGAATCCCAGTGTGAACCTTGTCGTGGTACAGGTGAATACATGAGTTCTAAAGATCGTTGTTCCAATTGTCATGGTGTGAAAACTGTGGAGGAACGTAAAATATTAAAATTAGATATTCTACCTGGTACAAAGCATGGTCAAAAGATTGTGTTTCAAGATGAAGGGGACCAGGGTATTGGTATTATCCCTGGTGATGTTGTTATTACAGTCGAAGAGAAAAAGCATGATTTGTTTAAGAGAAGAGGTTCGGATTTATTTTATAAAGCTAAGATTGACTTGGTAACTGCATTAGCTGGTGGGCACTTTGGTATTCCACATATCAGTGGTGAGTTCTTAAAAGTTGAGATCATTCCTGGTGAAATAATCAAACCAAACTCTTTCAAAGTTATTCCTGGTTCAGGTATGCCAAAAGGTGGTTCACAAGGTGGTTATGGTGATTTGATCATTCGTTTCGATGTTAACTTCCCAGAAGCCTCCCATTTCACTGAAGAGAACTATGAAGCGTTGAAGAAGGCTCTGCCTACAAGTGCACCTGTTGAAGCTCCTCCTAATACGATTCCAGTGGAAAAAGTACTGGCTGATTATAACCCATACCAACATGGTAAATCTAAAGAATATAAAAAGAACAGTAAGAGAAGAAGAAAATCTTCCGATGATGACGGTGATGCATTGATGGATGATGAGGTCTATGATGAATTTGGACCTTCAGAAAATGTTCAATGTGCGTCCCAATGATTTGACTTCAAAAAAATTATTACAAGTGACGACAGTTAAAATAGAAAAGTGAAAAAAAAAGTAACTAAGATTAAAAAAAGATCTTATAAGTACAAAAAGGAATATATCAATGAGGGAAGAATTATTAATTCTCCTTCATTGTTGTTTAATGATTTAATGTGGTGTTTGATTTGACTGGTTTTAAAAAGAAAAGAAGGTTTTTTGTGATATGTAATATATGTGATACGTATACAACTAGTGGCAAGTTTAAGCCAATTGTAGTGAATAAATCAAATCGCTGATCACAGTATTGTTCTGTTCGTGCCACGCTTAAACCTTAATTCTGTTCTTCAGCTAATTACGTGTCACGATATAATAAGGGAGCAGTTGAAGGAGGTGTTACCAGCTTTACGCCTTAAATGTTATTATTGCATGTTTATCTCGAATGTCTTACAGTGGTTCAGAGAAGGGAGTCCTCAGGTGATCATTCGAAGAAATTAGGGTCAAGTGTATAGGGGAAACGAGTCTTAATGGCAGTCTAAAGGTTCTCGTATGCTATTGAAGCTCTATGGCTCTCATAATGTGTTTGCGGACAGAATCGTGAAAATTTGTTCAATACGTCAGCGAGGGGAAGTGACGCTAACGAGGGAGTAACATAGACCTTGCTTTTGTTAACTTTTATCAAGAAATACATCAGGTCTCCCTATTGGTCCTGATACTATCGATCCCTATTTATTACTCATGTTCAATGGACAAAATCATTTAGCGAAGCGCTAATAAACTGCAATCCAACCGATTTGAAACTCATAACCACATCTAGACTTACGAATTGAGATTAGTTTATCATCAGGATAATCAACATACCAGAAGCATACACTTGCGATAGTTTTAAAACCATCTAGCTAGCTAACTTTAAGTAACATCCGGGAGCCATCTTTTATAAGAAGGGTCAAATACCGAGGCTTGAAAGTAAAAAAGATACATCAGTCACTTTAAGTAATAACGGAACAAATGAACTTAGAACAATTATCTAAGAGCTGTCTACACACATTGATATAGTAAAACAGAACGAGATCTGTCATTTCTATTGGTTTAGCTTGGATTGTATACGTTAATATGTTATAGACCTCTTTCTGCCAAATAATCCGTGTCAATAGCACACCCATAGTGAGCAGGGGAAAAAAATCTTATAAGCGATGAGCTTTTTATACCCATACGAACATCACCACCACTGAAAACTCCATCACACAGTCCATAATGAGTAAAATAACGTTCCAGTCCAAGAAGGCCACCTCCAAAACTGTCAACACACTTCTAGACTCCGTTCTTCCGGGCCATTCTACCAGTGCTCCAGAACCAACAAGTTCATCCACATCACAAGTCATCAATGCCTCACAAAAGAAACTTAAACCAGAAGAAGTTAGAAGACTTAAGAAGAAGCAAAAACTAGACCAGAGACACGCTGTTAGAAAGAGTAAAGACGAAAGAGAGCGTTTAGAGACCTTGGCTCGTTATCAGGTATTGAAACAGCACTCAGAAGAAGGAAAATTAACAAAAGAAGAAAAAATCGAATTAAGAAGACTAGTTAAAAAGAATGTTGTGAATTTACAAAGTTGGAGAAGTGATGTTGCTGATGATCTAGCGGAAATTCAACAAGAAATCCTAGATTTGAAGAAAACTGATTATGTTAGAAAGAATAAGAGAAACGTTGGGAAGAAGATTGGTATGAAGGCACTATACAATAAGAAACAACAACAGAGATATCCTGGTTTAACCCCTGGTCTTGCCCCTGTCGATATGGAAGATTCTGACTCTGATGACGAATAAAAAGATGGCGTTTACAGTTGTGTAGATAAATTTAATGAAAACCTTTATTGCATTTTAATTTACTCTATTGGTGATCTACCTAATTCGAAATATGCCTGTCTAACATCCACGGCACCTTTTCTAACTTTTCTCTTTTTATCATCTAATACGGGGATCAATTTCTTCAAGATTTCATTTTGAAACGGTATCAATTTAGCCAATGGGATAGTGAATGTCAAACTTTGTAAGCAATTTAATGAGACAAGACGCACTTCTGGATTATTTAAACGACCTTCATCAATAACTATTAGTTTCAACAAGTTTGGAATCAACGTATTCAAATGTTTGGAGATTAACTCAGGGATTTCATCGACAGAGGATATTAAAGTCTTCACTGAGGCATAACGAACATCTGAATTTGGTAATGACAAAGCCTGTAGTAACAATGGTAAAAATGATGATAGATGTGGAATTATGATTTCTCTGGTTGTATGTTTTAAAATGTATGACAATGCAGTTAAATAATTGGACTTCTCAGTAAGGTTATCACTTTTTGTAAAATGGTCCACTAATTTTGGTGACACTATTTGAAAGAATTTTTGTTTGTATAATAATCTAACGTTATTATTATTGATTTTTTTAATTTTATCAAAAATTGTTAGATCAATGACCAAGATTTCAAAAGACCTGGTGGTAAATTGACCAAAATTTTCACTGTTTAATAATGAAATTAACTTATCAATGAATTTTTCACTTGTTGGATCATTTTTCAAAATCACACCTTTAGAGATCCATGTGAAAGTTTCAATTTTTCTTGTAGAGTCTAATTCAATTTCCAAGTATTTAGATGAATTTGAGTCCCATTTGTTAATCAATAGTGAGATCAATTGTAAGTATCCAATCTTGGTGTATTGATCCTTAATATCATTTTCTTCAACGAATTTAATGACCTTAGTGATAACGTCATCAGGGATATTCGTGTTCTTATCAACACCGGCTAACAACTTTACAAAGACATTGATTAATTTGGTAGGAGGTTTCACCAAGATTTCAGGATGAATTTGGACATCCATAAAATACTTGAAATCGTCGTCTTTCCCCACTGTGAAAACTTCGAACACTTCATCTAACAAACCTTGATGTAGTGATTTTGAAGAATAAATTATGAACAATTTCAAGATATCACTAGTTATTTCCAACACAGCGTCATCATTAAATGAACTATCTTGTCTCTTAGACCCAATAATTAAAAAGGATCCCAATTGACCAAAGATAGAGTCTAGATAACCATCTGTTGAAAATTGTGAATTTCTTTGTGCCGTTTCAATGACTGTTTTTAAAGTTGAAACCATGGTATAAGTATATTTAACGTTATTTGGCTTAATACCAATGACACCAATTAGATTCGTTAGTCTAATAACCAAATTATCACAAAGTTCCTTTGTTGTAGTGATTTCACTCAAGATTTGAAAGACTTTCTCCTTTGGTTTTTCTTGATCGTTTATAATCACTGAACCGGATCCATCATTAGGTAATAGTGATAACAAAGTTGGGAATGTCACTTCTAATAATAAATTAGCCCTTGTCTTGGACAATTGAATCAATCCACCAATACTTGAATTGAAAACGTATTCATTATCATCGATAAGTACCGTTTCTGTAAAATATTGTACGATTAAACTCAATTCAGATTCTGTTAAGAAATCTTTTAATGTAGTTAATTTTGTCAATTCTGTAATGGCCAAAGTTCTTGTACTAACTTCAACTAGTGAGGATCCCATTAAGGCTTTACCTAAAAACACCAATATATCATCTTTGAATTTCAATAGAGCATTATCTTGAGAACCATGAACAAATACTTGTGAATAAGCTGTAGTGAAATAGCCCAAGTTATTGATCAATGCACGTTGTGAAGCTGTACTTTCATTTTTATCACCATTAAACAATTCTGATAGAGCATCTTTAGCGATAATATTGAAAGCTTGTTGATTTGAAGAAGCAATGGAACCATAAATTGCACAAGTTTGTTTAATAGTCTTTGGATTTTTAAAATTTGGTTGTAATTCCTTATGTAAAACTTCCCAAAATTTATTAAAATTTTCTTCATTAATAGATAGTTCATTTGCAATACTTTTAAAAATGGATAATACTAATGGGAAAATCCCTTCTTCATCATCGTCTTGATCTCCATGTAAGATTTCAAATTTTAAACCATTCCATAATTCAACCCAATTTTCCACAATAGATTCCGGACCATATTGGTCAATACATGCTAATATTGTTCGTAATGTATCCTTTTTCACATTTGGAGAAGTGGATGATAATTTTTCTAATAAATTTGGATAAGAATCCTTTGCAAATTTTGAACTTGTTGCGATAGCTTTTCTAAGTGAAGATTTTAAATCTTCAGATGTGATCTTATAAGGATCATCTTTTGGAGGTTTAAATGAAATTGGGAAGTAACAGAATAAGATATCAAATAATTCATCTTCATAATCTTCGATATCAAGAGTCCCTGAAATTTTAGAATTTAAATTAAATGAAATTAATAAATTTTTTGGATCTTTTTCACCTGATGCAATATGAATAAAAGTTTCAATAAAAGGTTTAGTAATAAGTTTAACAAGATATTTTTGAAATTTTTCAAATAATTTATCCAATATTTCAAAAGTATAAAATCTTGTTGAAGCTAATTGATTCTTTGAATTATAATTATCAGTAAGGGAGATAAGTAAAGGTTTAATCAAACTTGTACCATAATTTTCTTGATCAATCAAACTAGAGATCCCCACAAGAGTCTCCTTAACTGACTTATTATCTTCTAATTTAGAGATAAAGAACCCACTAAGCACTTGAATATCATTTGCTAATAATGTATTATAATTTAAATTTTTGATTGTATAAGCGAGGCATAACGTTGCCTTTGGTCTTAATAAATCATCATCAGCGGTTAAATAATCACCAAGGGCTTTCACTAATTCCAACAATTTCAAAGACTTATTCTCGATTACTTTAAAGAGTTAGTAATGTTTCAATTTTGATATCAACAAAGTTTGATATGAATGGTTACTAACGATTTGAAATCTTAATGGAGATCTCAGTTGTCTTAGCATCATCAACGTTAACATTCGTAAGAAATTGGTTGATCCAGATCCCTATGGACTCCTTAGACTCGGAATATTCACTCATAATGGTCTTAACAACTGGTTGAATGGCCTCTCAATGGATCGTTGTAAATTAACTGAGTATCGATGATGATTATAGGGTAATCTTTAAATTTTATAAGAGAATAAGAAATTTTCGCGAAATATTTATATTGATGAATTTGTTGATAATGATATGAACTAAGGTATAGTTTAAATTGTAATAGTAAATCATTGATTCTGGAAATTTTAATATAAGTATGAATACTCTCTTGATTATAAATTCAAAGCCATTTAAAACAATTGGAAAAAATTGATCTTTTCAACGAGGCTCGACTTCCCGATGGAACAACCGTCGCTGTAGTTCATATTCAAATGTTTTATAGAAAATTTAATTTGTATAATCAAAATTGAGTTTACCTTTAAATTACAGTGCAATAATATAAGGGGATATCGCCTTATATTAGTTTTATTAATATCGTCGACAGCTACCTACTCAAGTGTGTTATAAGCATATTGCTAAAATATATATATATTACACTGGATATTATCAACTAGTCAGAGACTCTTTGAAAGGAATGTCATACTGCTAATACTACTCTCCATTACTATTAATTATGGACAAAAATACATGATCTAACAAAATACCAAGTCGTAAACCCAGTAACACTAATACAAATAGTTCTAGGCCTAAGATCGGTTTAATTACGTCGTATAAGAATCCGTCCCGTCTCTTTAAACAATTATATAACCTGGTTATAATCCAATCCCCGAATTCCGAAAACCGAATCCCGAAACTTAACTTTAAACAATAGCTTAGTCTCTTAGTCCGAACTATCCAATTCTTAAAATTATATATAGTAATTTTAACCGCTCCTTGCGGGTAACACCCCGGCTCAGTATTAGCAAGCCGCGAACGCGAGTTCTAACAATTCGCGAGAAAAGGGGAGAGAATATTTATAAAATGCACGTGACAAAGAGAAACTATGAAAATAGACAAAATTGGAATAAGGAAGAATAAGAATATGGCAAAAAAAAAAAAATCAACGTCACATGAGAGAAAGAAATAAAGAAAATGAGCGGGTCAAAGTGAGGGCATCGGGTGTCGGTGTTTTAGGAAATTTTTTGGTCTCTTTACTTTATTTGTTTGTGTATGTGGTCAATGGTAATATCTTGTAATATGTAGTCTCTCATCTTCAAGTCTCCAAGTCCATGAGTCTCTCTTAGTCTAGTCTACTAATCACTTTATAAGTCTAGTCTTTGCTGCGTCACTGAGATCCGTTTTTTTTTTTTTTTTTCTTTGGTAATTAGGATCAGTTTTTCGGGTTTGTAAGAAATTTTGTATGGATAACTGCAATCCGCGCACCTTTTTCGGGCAACGAACTCTCGACGAATATATAAAGTAGCCAGTTTGTCTTTTTTAAGTATAACTTTAATTGTTAATTGACACATATAAACACATATTAACATATAAACATGTCTCAACCAACGTAAGTACAAAAGTTAATTATTAAGTTAATGAGTTATGAATCAATAAGGGGGGTTATTTGTGCGGGTTTGTTATTGCGGGAATCGATGACCTGTTGAGTTCTCAACTACCGAGGAGGTTTTAGCAACTTATAAAAGTAGATAATTATAAGATAAGTTTGATTACAATTATATTTAATCTATTCTCAATTACAATACACTGAATATACTCCATATACTCCAAATACTCAATACTCAATACTCAATACACTTAATACCCAATACACTCAATACGCAATACACTAAATTCCCTAATTACCCATATGACTCCTAAGATTCGCCTTCAACAACTTTCAACACATATGACAAAGACTAACTCTCTCCCTAGTGGTGATATTGGTCTTATTGGTTTGGCCGTTATGGGTCAAAACTTGATTTTAAACGCTGCTGATCACGGTTTTACCGTTGTTGCTTACAACAGAACCGTTTCAAAAGTTGATCATTTCATGGCAAATGAAGCTAAAGGTAAATCAATTATTGGTGCTCATTCAATTCAAGAATTAGTTGATAACTTAAAGAGACCAAGAAGAATTATTTTATTGGTTAAAGCCGGTGATGCCGTTGATGCTTTCATTAACCAATTATTACCATATTTGGAAAAAGATGATATTATTATCGATGGTGGTAACTCTCATTTCCCAGATTCAAACAGAAGATACGAAGAATTAAAAGGTAAAGGTATTCGTTTCGTTGGTTCAGGTGTCTCTGGTGGTGAAGAAGGTGCTCGTTATGGTCCTTCTTTAATGCCAGGTGGTGATGAAACTGCTTGGCCATTTATTAAAGATATCTTTCAATCCATTGCTGCCAAATCTGATGGTGAACCATGTTGTGACTGGGTTGGTCCAGCTGGTTCTGGTCATTATGTTAAAATGGTTCATAATGGTATTGAATATGGTGATATGCAATTGATTACTGAAGCTTATGATATCTTGAAAAGAATTGGTGGTTTTACTAATAAAGAAATTGGTGATGTCTTTACTAAATGGAATAAAGGTGTCTTAGATTCTTTCTTAATTGATATTACTAAAGATATTTTATACTATGATGACGTTGATGGTACTCCATTATTAGAAAAAATCTTGGATTCTGCTGGTCAAAAAGGTACTGGTAAATGGACTGCTATTAATGCTTTAGATTTAGGTATTCCATTATCTTTAGTTGGTGAAGCTGTCTTTGCTCGTTGTTTATCATCAATTAAATCTGAACGTGTTGCCGCTTCCAAAATCTTACCAGGTCCAGAAATTCCAAAAGATGCTATCAAAGATCGTCAACAATTTGTTGATGATTTAGAACAAGCTTTATATGCTTCAAAGATTATTTCTTATGCTCAAGGTTTCATGTTGATCAAAGAAGCCGCTAAAGAATACGGTTGGAAATTAAACTATCCATCAATTGCTTTAATGTGGAGAGGTGGTTGTATTATTAGATCTGTTTTCTTAGGTGAAATTACTTCAGCATACAGAGAAAACCCAGATTTAGAAAATTTATTATTCCATTCTTTCTTTAATGAAGCTATCACTAAGGCTCAATCCGGTTGGAGAAACACTGCTTCTTTAACTGCTAAATATGGTATTCCAACTCCAGCTTTTTCAACTGCTTTAGCCTTTTACGATGGTTACAGATCTGCTAAATTACCAGCTAATTTATTACAAGCTCAAAGAGATTACTTTGGTGCTCATACTTTCAGAGTCTTACCAGAATTTGCCTCTGAAAACTTACCAGCTGATACTCCAATTCACATTAACTGGACTGGTAAAGGTGGTAACGTCTCTGCTTCAACTTATGATGCTTAAGCGTTTAAAGTTTAGCTTTTAATGAAGATCTTTGTTTGATTAATTGTAGTTGTCTATTAAATATTTGTGTAATAAGTGTAGCAAGCATTACATTATCTATAACTTTATTCAATGATGCAGTCTTTTATTAATTATTTTATTAATTTGATGCAACAACTAAATTTTGAACATGTTCCATAAAATCTTGTAAACTAATATCATCAGTTAAAATTCTAACTCCAGCATTAACATTTTGATTTTTATAAGTTGTTGATGGATTTAATTTTGACATTAAAAATCTTGCTTGAGATCCACCATCTTCAGTATCAATAAATCTTGGTAATGGGAATCTATCAGATAATAATTCAGCTGCTTCTTGTCTTGGTAATTCTAAAAATTCTTTAAAACCAATAAATTCCGGATCATCTTGATAACCTTCTCTTCTCCATGCTGCCACTGTTGCACCATGAAATATCAAGATATGGAAAAATGTATCTAATAATAAGATTTTTTCATCTTGAATTGATAATGAATCTAATAAAACAGGTTCACCTTCATCTAAATCTTGTTCAAACGAAGTTAAAGTTGGTTGAATCATAATTAAAGAATTTGTTGTATCTTCTGAATTAAAAATATGTTTATAAAATGTGGTTTCATCAGGTGAATTATTGAAAACTTGTAAAAATTGTGATCTTCTAAGATGATACATAAATTGTGGGAAATAAGTAAAATTATTTGCCAATTTAAATGATGATGAATCATTTTTAGAATATTCTGCAAAATTTTTTAATAAACCAATTGTAATTTTATCAATCCATGATAAAACATTTGAAATTTCCATTTTTTGTAATTTATTTACTGCAATTCTACCAATTAAAACTGCTGCAGCTTCTTGATCAAATGCAAATGCTAAATTTGCTGCACTTAATAATTTAGCCATTGTAGTAACTTTTAATCTTATTGTACCATCAGGATGTTGATAATATGTAATAAATTGAGCAAATGCATTTGGTAATCCACCAGGAACTTTAAATGCAGCATTTTCTTGTGAATTTTGAATATCAAAAAAGATTGAATATGATGAATTTGGTAAAATTGTTGAAATTTTCCATGAACTTGTACCTGAAATACCAAATAAATTTTGTTCAGCAACGAAATGATCTTTTTTATTTAAAGAAATAGCATGACCTATTAAACCTGCAACTTTCCATTCTTTCGAAGTTTTAACTTCAAAATTTGCATTTAAACCCATTGATAATTGATTAAATTGATCTTTATTGAAAAATCTTTGAAAAGATTGTTTAAAAATTGAAGTTGTAAAAGAATCTGATAAAACGATAACACCACCTGTTAAATCAGGTAATTCTTCCATTTCATATAATCCAATTTGATCATATGCACCAATGAAAATATCAATTGTTGAACCAATTTCTGAACATTTTTTAGCTAAATTTGAATAATAATCTTTAGCTAATTTATAATGTTTAGCCTCTTTAGCCTCGATCAAATGATGAGATCTTATAGGTTCTTTAAATTCATTACCAACAATTAAACCAGGACCATATGTACAAGGACCACCTGAAAATAACATAATATGTGAACCTGCTTTATTATATGAACTTTTCAATAAATTTGAAGCAACATTTAGAGCACAACCAGTGGCTCTTAAAAATCTTTGATTTGATTTATATTTCCAAGAATCTTTAGATAAATTCTCCAAGATCAAAGTTAATTGATACTCAGCCATCGCTGCAGGTCTTAAAAATTTATCAACTGATTGATTTGGACCTGATCTCTTTAGATCTGGAGCAATGAAACCCAGGATCTCTGAAACTTGTTCAGTAGTATAGTCTTTAGCACCGTTAAAGGCATATGTTTTTAATATCCCATCATCTGTTAAATCATATAAATTTACATTTTTACCAAAAGCAATGATACCAACCAGGGCATCTAAAGGTAATAAACTTAAACTAATAATTAAAGATTCTTTTAAAGCTTGAAAATCTTCTTCTAATAGACATGTATCAACCACGAATAAAAAAATTGGTGGAGTCTTAGCTCTTTGTTGTAAGATATATTCGACAGTAGTATTTTCAGGGGATGCCTGTATTGGAATTTGATTTTGATATTGTGGTGGGAGTGCATTATGATTAGCACAAATAGGGCAAACCCAAGAATTACTTGATATTTGGGCAAACGGGTTCAAAATAGCACCACAGGGAGGTCTGCAAACAATTGGAGCATCACTGATATATGTAAGGTCATCACGAGATTTTAAAGGGGTATATATAGCACCAACAGGTACTGAGAGTCTTGTAGCAGCGATCTTTGTTGTTGGTAAAGCATTCCAACTGAATCTAACACCGTCTTGATCTTCAACCTGAAGGAATTGCTTAAGGAGAGAGTTAGTCACTGTACAATATTAATCCAATCATTTGTTACTTACGTCTTCCAAATCCATTTTGTTGATGGTATTTAAAGGTAAATAAACAATTTAGTTTGATCTATTTTCAAACAAATCACGAAAACTAAAAAGTTTTAAAAAGTGAAAAATTTTGACTTTACAATTAATTTAACAATTTATTTAACAACTAACAAACAACTAACAATTAACAAACAATTACAATTTAGCGTAAGTTATATACTCACATTAGCGACTCCATCGGACTGGATCCAAATGATGAGAGATTCAATTATACTGCGTTATCGTCTTGAGGATTGTTTAATTACCGTCCATGAAAAGAATCCGTACAGATTATTCTGATTTAAACCAGTCCATAGGATTAGCTATATCCATTAGGATCAATTACTAATCTGTATATAGTCAATAAATTGTGTGCTTCTTGATAATTGTAGGATGATTCGTACCGTTGGTACCGTTGGTACCGTTGGTTATGCTGGTCGTACTGTAGGTTATGCTGGTCGTACCCTGTCGAGGCTAACAAAGACTTATTCATCATTAGTATTTGAGAATGAAGAAGCAGAATTTGCTAATAGGAAAGCCAATATCAAGAAAGATCATCAAAAGTATTACCCATCATTATCAGAACTTCGATCAAATATTAAACCGATACGTATCCCAAAATTTCGAAATCAATTTGAGTCATATAATTGGCCAGATAATAATAGAATTGAACAACACTATGCAATCGAGGGTAAAATTTCAAGTATAAGGAAATCAGGTAAAGGAATGATATTTATAGATGTGTTACAAGATTATCAAAAAATTCAATTAGTATTGATGAATAAACTATGTCAATTATCTAAAGACGAGTTCTTTAAACATCATGATTTTTTCAAAAAAGGTGATTATATCCATGCTATAGGTTATCCTGGTATAACTAATACCGGTGAATTATCATTAAAATGTACTGAACTTTTAAAATTAGCTTCACCTACTTTACACCCATTACCACCAAAATTAATTGATTCACAAAAGCGTCATCATAATAGAGTCGTTGATTATTTAGTTAATTCAAAATCTCAACAAATTATCATTGCAAGATCATTGATTATTCAATCTATAAGAATTTTTTTAAATCAACGTGGATTTTTAGAAGTTTCAACTCCAATAATATCAAATTCATCAAAAGGTGCTAATGCTACACCTTTTAATACTTATGCTAAACATTTAAAAGACTCAAATGATAAACTTATTGATTTACAACTTCGTGTTGCACCAGAACTTTGGTTAAAAAAATTAATCATTGGTGGATTTGATAAAGTATTTGAAATTGGATCAAGTTTTAGAAATGAGGGTATCGATGGGACTCATAACCCTGAATTTACCACTTTAGAATTTTATCAAAGTTTTACCACACTGGAGGAATTAATGGAAATGACTGAAGAATTATTTCAATTTGTCTTTAAATCAGTATCAAATTTAGATATTACAAAACCTCAATTAGATCAGTTATCATTAATTTTTAAAAAATTTGAATTTATACCAACTATTGAACAACAAACTGGTTTAAAATTCCCATTGGAAATTACTACAGAATCATTGTTAAAATATTTCAAAGAGTTAGAGATTCAACCACCAAAAATTCATAGCGTTCCACAATTATTAGATACATTATCATCAATTTATATCGAACCATTATGTGATACACCAAGTTTTATATATCATCAACCATCGATAATGGCACCATTAGCAAAATCTACAGATATTATGTATAATAATCAAAGATATAACGTTTCAAAAAGATTTGAAATGTTTATTCAAAGTAAAGAATATGTTAATGCTTATGAAGAGGAAAATTCACCTTTTGATCAAGAATTTAAATTTAAACTTCAACAACAATTGAAAGATGAATTCCATGATGAAGAATCTATTGTTCCAGATCATAGATATTTAAAAACAATGGAATGGGGGATGCCTCCAACTGGTGGATTCGGTCTTGGTATTGATCGTTTGGTTATGTTACTCGTTGGTGAAAAAAGAATTGAAGAAGTTTTAACTTTTGGTACTTTACCTGATGTTATAAAACAGTAAACTATAAAACAGTAAACTATAAAACAGTAAACTTAGATCTTATTAACGAATATTATGATTATTTATTTTAACTATTTGTAAATTGTTTATGAAAAACAGTACACGAAAATTAAATAACGCGTAAATCTTTTATTTTAAATATTCACTGGGAACCGTGTACAAACCCATTGTTTCACCTCTAAGAGTCACATAATAACGTTAACCCCTATAAGAGTTATATAATCAAGGAATGAGCCAACCAGAAGAAGAAATTGAAATTGAGACTGAAGTTCTAGAAGAAATTGAGACTGAAGTCCCTCAAGAAATTGAATTCTTACCACCATCGGTACCACATGAACATACATTTGATTCAACAACTTATTTAACACCAATACCCAAAGTCATCTTAGAGAATCCATCGGAGCCATGTGTCCTTGGTGTTGATGAAGCAGGTCGTGGTCCAGTTTTAGGACCAATGGTCTACGGTATAGCATATTGTTTAAAATCATTTGAACCTGAATTAAAACAAAAAAAATATGGATTTGATGATTCAAAAGTATTAAATGAATTAAAGAGAACAAGTTTATTAGAAGAAATGTGTTTAAAAGGTTCTGAATTATTTGAAAACGTTGGTTGGTCAACAAGAACAATGACCGCAATGGATATAAGTTCAGGAATGTTAAGACCAAGATCTATTGGGAATTATAATTTAAATGAACAAGCTCATGACGCTACAATGGATTTAATTCAAGGTGTATTGGATCAAGGTATAAATATTCAAGAGATCTATGTTGATACTGTGGGACCTCCTACTTCATATCAATTAAAATTACAAAATAGATTCCCAGGAATTAAAATCACTGTGGCAAAGAAAGCTGATTCTTTATACCCTTGTGTTAGTGCAGCTTCAGTTTGTGCTAAAGTTACAAGAGATTTTTCTTTAATAACATCTAAAAAACAATTATATTCTTCAACTACTCAATGGGGGTCAGGTTATCCATCAGATCCAAAGACTTCAAAATGGTTAAATGAAGTTGTAGATCCAATCTTTGGATGGAGTCAAGTTGTTAGATTTTCATGGCAAACTGCTAAAGACGCTATAGTGAAAAATCAAGGTATTGATATTGAATGGGAAGAAGATAATGTTAAACAAGATTATGGTGATGTTTCAACATTGTTTAAAAATGATACAAATAAGGAATCTTTAGAATCTTTACCAGTTTCTACACTGTGGTATGCGCATAACGTGAATGTTTTTTAACTGTATAATGATAATACTACTACTAACAGTAATAACAACAATAATAATAATGAATAACACGTCAATTGTACTTTGTAATATTTATTTAACCGTACTGTAGATATTTAAGTTCATTTAACCGCTCACGTGACTCTACAATTCTCCCACCCACTGTTGACCCGTCATTTTATGGCAGCACAAAAAAGTGGCCACCACCAGATCCACCCGCGAAAAGTTCCATTTCGGGAGTCTTCCCCATTATGGGTTGTTTTTTTCTTTTTTTATTAATTAAGCCCATCCACGAAATTTGGAGCCTCCACGCTTTTAATGGAAAAACCATCAGATAAATTCAAATTTAAATTTAAATTTTAAATAAAGGCATAAATTTCTGAATTAATTTCATAGTTAAAGAACAGTTCAATCAATTTTAACGATGTCTGCCATTGCTACATTGACCAGAGCTGCCCGTGCTCTTCCAAGGTGAGTTTAAATGATTAAAAGTCTTATATCAAGTGTTTGTATGGATTCTTTAACTTTAGATCAAATATGTTTGAAATTAAAGATACCATCTAGATATCTAAAAAAGAGAGACTTTTGCAAAATTTCAATTGAACATAGATTACTAACTCTTTAAAAGATGTACTAGATTAGCTACTTTCCAAGCTGTCCGTTTTGCTTCTTCTTACCCTCCACATACTGTTATTGGGATGCCAGCTCTTTCTCCAACTATGACTCAAGGTTCTTTAGCAGTTTGGAATAAAGCCGTTGGTGATGAATTACAACCAGGTGAAGCCATTGCTGAAATTGAAACTGATAAAGCTCAAATGGATTTTGAATTTCAAGAAGAAGGGTTTTTAGCTAAAATTTTAGTTGAAGCTGGTACTAAAGATATTCCAGTTAATACACCAATTGCCGTTTACGTTGAAGAAGCTTCAGATGTTGAAGCCTTTAAAGATTTCACCGTTGATGCTGCTGCTTCAAAACCAGATGCTTCTGCTGCTAAAGAAGAAGCTCCAAAGGAAGAATCTTCAACTTCATCAGCAACTGAAACTCCAAAGAGTTCAACTCCAAAATCTAATTCAGCTCCAGTTGATAGAATTATTGCTTCTCCATTAGCTAAGACCATTGCTTTAGAAAAAGGTATTGCTTTAAAAGGTATTAAAGGTACTGGTCCAAATGGTAGAATTATTAAAGATGACGTTGAAAAAGCTATTGCATCTCAAGCTTCAAAACCAACTTCAACTCCAACTCCAATTTCAGGTAGTTCAATTCCAAATTTTACCGATATTCCAATTACAAATATGAGAAAAGTTATTGGTCAACGTTTATTACAATCAACTCAAACTAATCCATCATATATCGTTTCATCTTCAATTTCCGTTTCAAAATTATTAAAATTAAGAGCTTCATTAAATGCTTCAGCTAATGATCGTTATAAATTATCAATTAATGATATTTTAATTAAAGCTATTGCAGTTGCTTCAAAGAGAGTTCCAGAAGCTAATTCTCATTGGATAGAATCTGAAAATGTTATTAGACAATATAATAACGTTGATGTTTCAGTTGCAGTTGCTACACCAACCGGTTTAATTACTCCAATTGTTAAAGATGCTCATACTAAAGGTTTAGCTGATATTTCAAAAGAAGTTAAAGATTTAGGTAAACGTGCTAAAGATAATAAATTAAAACCTGAAGAATTTCAAGGTGGTACCATTTGTATTTCAAATTTAGGTATGAATCCAGCTGTGAATTTCTTTACTTCAATTATTAATCCACCACAGTCAACAATTTTAGCTATTGGTACAGTTAATAAAATTGCAGTTGAAGATAAATCTGCTGAACATGGTTTTTCATTCGATTCTCAAATTAATATCACTGGTACTTTTGATCATAGAGTCATTGATGGTGCTAAAGGTGGTGAATTTATTAAAGCTTTAAAAGATGTTATTGAAAATCCATTAGAATTGTTATTATAAAACATTTGAATGATTTAACTAACTAAAATTTAAATTAGAATTGCTCTTTTGTGTACACCAAAATTATTTTATATGATCAATTTTTCATGACTGTTAATAAACCTTTGTAGTATATAAATACAATCATTTAGCTTATAAATACAATCACTTAGTATATGAATACAAACTATGTTTCATTATAAATGTATATACCAAAAACTGTGGGTGAACCAATTTTTTGTCGATGAAGAAAAACCAAAAAAAAGAATGAAAAAGTCATTAACATTAAAGATTGAACTCAAAATCAAAATTAAACATGGCTTTTGCTCTATCTGACGAATCAAAAGTGAGTTTATATGAGATTGGGATTTGATACATTTCTATGTCTCGAGGGAAAATTCATTGAGAACACTTGAATAGTTTAAACACTTTTAATGTCCAATGATAAACCCAAGAATGACGTAAAGGAAATTGAATGGCAAATACATCCCAACTATAGATCTAAACTAACAAATGTATTAGGAACGTATCACCAAGATCTTTGACAGTGCTCGTGTCATTGCTCACTACGGCTGGATCCCTTTTGTCCTTTATTTAGGTTGGTTACAAACTCCAAATAGACCACCTTTATTAGCTCTATTATCACCATTACCATCAGTTTAAATAATTTTAATTAAACAAAGATTAAATTTGAAGGTGCCATAGGGTATGAATTTTCTATTAATGATGCTATTTTTATGAATTGGTGTGTACATAGTCTAAGTATATGATTAGATATGCTGTATTATTGTAATGTGTATAATGTTTATCGTTGTATCCTTGACATCGACTTCTCCATGGTTAGTTCCAGGATGCAGCCAAGAACAGTAATAACATTGAATTTCTATCTTTAAGACTCAGTCATTTATTTTAAATGAGTTCCATTTACCCACCTAATGTCCCACTTTCGAAGTTCAATCACCGATCTTCTCCGATAGAAAATTTATGAAAAGTACTTAATATAAGCTCTAACATAATCATTAGCTTCATATTATCACTTGGGACCTCCCCTACAGAAAATGAGCACACAGCCCAGACTCTCACCGACACAACGTGAGATTAGTAGTGGACTTACAGCAGGGTTTATCACTACAGTAGTTACACACCCTTTAGATTTACTCAAAATTAGAATTCAGTTAGATCAAACATCAAAAACCCATTTAGAAGCTTTTAATAAAATTGTAAAAAGTTTAAAAGATGAAAATGTCATTGCCACGATAAGGGGAACATATAGAGGGATACTTCCCAATTTATTGGGTTCATCATTATCTTGGGCAATTTATTTTGGTTCATATAGAAAATTTAAAGATTTATCTCATCATTTAATACATAGTGTTGATATAAGTCGAGATTCAAATTTACAATCATGGCATTATTTAGGTAGTGCATTTGCCGCTGGTTCATTCACTGCAATCTTAACCAATCCAATATGGGTATTAAAAACAAGAATTTTAAGTACAAATAAAGATGCACCAGGAGCATATAATGGTATCATTGATGGTATTAAAAGAATTATTAAAGAAGAAAGTATATTTGGATTTTGGAAAGGTTTATTACCAAGTCTTGTCGGTGTAAGTCAAGGTGCTTTACAATTTACAATTTATGATACATTAAAATATCAATTTAGAGGTGATGATTATATGTTAGGAAAATTAGAAGTTTGGGAATATATCTTTATGAGTTGTACTTCAAAGATAATTGCAACATTTATTACATATCCTTGTCAACTTGTACGTTCAAGACTTCAAGATTATGGTAGTATTAATGAAAAGAGAACAGTAAAACAAGTTTTAACAAAAGTTTATTCAAAAGAAGGTATCTTTGGATTTTATAAAGGTATTATTCCAAATATTATTAGAGTATTACCTGCAACTTGTATTACATTTACAGTTTATGAGAAAATGAAAACGATAGCATAAAATCTTAAATAGAATCAATCAATTTAATATTTGCATTATGAATAATAAAAACATCTACAATTGTATTATGAGTAATTACATTAACCTTATAATTAATCAAACTAAATCATACACAAGGAAAAAATTATATTTAGTAACCTAAAGCAGCTAATTTTTGAGAAGCTTCAGAGTCAGCTTGGGAAGCCTTAGCAGCTTCTAGTTTGTTGTTTAAAGCTTTCTTTTTCAAGTAGTATTCAGTGGCTCTCAATTTACGTTTTTCTTCTAATTTAGAAACAACGTCACTGTATTTCCAACCGACAGATGAAGATAAATCACCTAAAGTAGTGTATTTTCTACCTGGTTTCAATCTTAAGACTCTTAGAGCTTGAGGAACAACGTTCTTCTTCTTCTTGTCATATGGAGGTGGAACACCTTCAAAGACTTTTAATCTTTCTAAAGCGGCTTTACCACGAGCAGTCTTGTGGGAAATCATACCACGAACAGCTTTGTAAAAGATTCTTGATGGAGCTCTGAAATGGAATGGACCTCTAGTTTTGTTGAAACGAGTACCTTTTCTTAAGTAATCATGGTATTTTAATTTAGCTCTGAAAAATTCACCAGAAATGTTTAAGGCTTCAGTTCTGACGATAACAATTTTTTGACCTTCTAATAATTGCTTAGCAACAATTGAGGCTAAACGACCTAAAAGGTGACCCTTACCTGCATAGTTTGTTAGTAATTCTGAATTTCATATAAGTTGAAGAGAACACTTGAGACTTTGATGTATAAATATTAGATTAGGTATAGGATTTGAGATTGGGCTTTATAACTTTGAAATCCTTGAAAGGTAAATGATGTATAAGCTCAAGGTATTCTATTCTTTGTCTTTTCATGATCCTTGGGGTCCTTGGATCTTTATGTTCTTTTTCATCTATATTGAATGAAACTTCAAGACTTTACAAAGAGTCCATTCAATCATACAGGAAAAAGCTCCAATACCTTCATTCTAATCCACATCTTGTCTCACTAGTTCTCTCTTTGGAAGTGTGAACATACCGTCAATGACAACAACTGGTTCAAAAGTGGACATCTTTAATCTTTAGTGTTGATATTAAGTGTTAATAGTAGTAAAATTCAAGTTTTTTCAAATTTGTTTTTTGCGTTGATGGAAAATTTGGGACGGTTTCCGGTAAGAGCAGCACAGAGAAAATTGGCAGTGAGGACAAAATCAATGCGCGAAATCGTTTTATGGAACAAAAGTGGAAAGTTTTTTGTTTGTTTTTATGTGAAAGCAAGAGAAAAGTTTCGCGAACATTGTCTAGACACTAGTAGACACCCGGACACCATTTCTCTCTTGTGACTGCCCTGAAGACGGTCACGTGAAGCACTAAAACTATCCCTTCAGGGCTGACAAAGGAAGAATACTAAAAATTGATAACCACACTAAACCTACCATAAGTAGATGAGATCTGAAACTATATACCGGTACTACACAAAAGTTCATCATAGTTCATGTAACTCATAACGCATGACATTTAAACAAATTTGTACTTGTTTCATAACAAGCTTATTGATTTTCCTGATACTTTGTACCTCTTATCAATATAGTAATCCAAGAACCTTGGACTACTATCTTCAAACACATCAATAACCATTGCATCAACGTCTTCCCCTGCCGATAACTCCCTCGTTAGACGCATGCACTGATCCAATAAGTAATAGGCCCTTTTATGGTTTTGTAACTTGAACCTTTGGAAGATATCATCGATGTTGATAATTACTATTAGGAGATTTGAGTTTGTTAATTCATTAAGTTGATCTAGAATCCCATCTAGTGTAAAGATCCTCACGTATTGGATCCTGTCTATCTGTGTAGGTGTTATCCTATTGGCGAGGAGATGGAAGGGTACAGAGCCTAGGTTGTCCATCCAAATTATCTCTCTGTCAGTCGTGTTTACAACTTTGACGATCTCATCGAATATGAACTGTGGTATTAGTATGGATGCAGGGATAAGATCATATCAAACTCACTTCAATGGCTTTGTCAATGTTCAAACTTACAAGGAGCGATATTACTCCTCGAATCTCGTACGTCATTGGGTTCGTTGATAGTTCTCTGTAGCTGTACACTTTAAATGACTTATAAACACAGTCTCGATTAGCTATTTTTCATTTTCGAGTCGCGTTTTTACGTTTTGATCTACTAATTTATGTGTCAACCTCATATACCCCAGATCGAACAATATTATTAAACTACATTCCTTTCCATGTAAAAATTTATTAATGTGACTCTTACACAATCACAAATTAGCGTTAATCAAACTACCTTCAGCATACAACTTGTTTAAACTCTCTTTGAAAAATTTACCAGCAACGTTTCTCTTGATCTTCAAAGTTGGAGTGATAACACCATCATCAATCTTTAATGGATCAATGGCAAACTTGAAATTATGAATTTTTTCAAATCCTTGAAGACCTTCATCCTTGATCAAATGATTCACATAGTTTAAGAAAAATCTTTTCAAATTAGTAGAATTGTTAATCGCATCTAATAATTCCAGATCATTATGTGATTGTAACAATTCACCAACGTTTACTCCCGGGATTCTACCACTATGAGATTGTCTCTTTAAAATTTCACGAATTGCTAATGGGTCAACACCAATGATGGACACTAAATAAGTTTGTAAACTATCACCATAGACAAACATCTGTTGTACAACACTTGAAGCAGCACTTAAATATGTGTTTTCAATTCTCTCTGGAGTAACATATTCACCTTGGGACAATTTAAAGAAATTTTTAACACGGTCAATAATGTGTAATCTCCCATTCTTATCAATCTTGGCAACATCACCTGTGTAGAACCAACCATCAATTAATACCTCATCAGTGGCCTTCTTGTTCTTGTAATAACCTTGGAAGATCTGTGGACCTCTTAATAGTAATTCACCTTGTGGTTCATCCACTTCGTTTCCATTTTTATCGAAACTTGAATAGTTCATATCTGGAATATCTCTTAATCTGAACAATGTACTAGTGGAAGGACCACCAGAAGAGACAATATTATCATCAGGATGACCTAAACAAACACCAGAAGTGGATTCGGTTAAACCATAACCTTGTTGGAAACGAACGTTAAAGGCAGCTTTAATGAAATTGACCGTTTCTGCAGAAATTGGTGCAGAACCACTAATACATAATTGAACTTCATCAAACCCAATGGCTTGTCTTAATTTCTTTGTGACAACTTTATTTAATAAAAAGATTTCACCGGATTCGTTGTTTAAGTTCTTCTGTTGTTTATAATCAATGATTCTCTTAATGATCTGACGACCAGTGAATGAAGATGATAGGGATGCTTTGATTACAGCTTCAATCTTTGTATAGACTCTTGGGACCAAAGTAACAAAATGTGGTTTAACAATCTTCAAATTTTCAACTAAAGTAGCTGGGTTTGGATCATGTGGGAAATAAATGGCAATTTTTCTAGCCAAATTTTGAAGGACATTGATAAATTCATAGATGTGAGCCAATGGTAAGAAAGAATAATATCTCAACTGTTCAGACTCTTCAGGTGGCTTGTAACAATGAGATGCAGCAAAAGTGACAGCAGCAACAACGGCAGATTGTTTTAACACAACACCTTTTGGATTACCAGTGGTACCCGAGGTGAAGGAGATGGCAATCGAGGAATCCTTAGTGGCAGGTTTTAAAGGAATAGGTCTAGTTTTACCCAAATGTTCCAATTGGTTGAAATCTAATAGTTTAATCCCCTTTGATTCAGCATAATGGAAAAGTCCAAAGTCCCTACTTAAATCTAATGGCTCGAAAGAGACCAAGTATTTCAAATGTGGAAGACCTTTAACTTCGCCTTCTGGACCTTCAGGAGTATCAGCTAAATCTAAAACTTTAGTCAATTTATCATAAGTGGTAAACAAGATTGGTGATTGGGTGAAGTTTAAGATGTATTTAGAAGTGGTTGGACCTAAAGTATCGTATAGAGAAGTAGTAGATAAACTATAACTTTGAGCACCTAAACTGACAAGGACCCATTCGGCTCTATTTGGAGCAAAGATTGAAACCAATTGTTCCTCATCAGAATCACCAATTAAATTCTTGATACCGGCACCAACGTTTTTTCTTCTATCATTAACCTGTTGATATGTTTGTGGTGTAAAGATTGAATCAAAAGTTCCATCTGGTCTCTTAAGTCTTGACGCGACACAGGTGTAGTGAGGGTACAATTCTGCAGATTTCTCAAACAATTTCAAAGCGGTATCCAATTCAGCAGTAGTGTTATGGATTAGACCGTTCTTCAACAATGGAGAGGCATAGATAGAGCTAAATTTCCCCGGTTTGAAAGAGTCAGGCACTCTAACGGCCTGTTTGTTAACGTCGGAGAACTTATATGGAAAGCCCTTGATTAGACGGTCGTAGTCGATATTACCCTGTTGGTCAGTGTACTGTTCCTTGTCCAAGAGGTCAGTGTAGGATGCCATAGTTGCGACGGTTACTGATGGGTGGTCCATGGTAGCGACTATGGTAGAATTGAGGATTCTTGCGGTTTTATATGGGTGTTGTGCTTTGTTTGAGTATAAATTTCGAGAGTGATCTTGTTAGGTTCCTCGGCTAAAGAATTTGTGGAGATTGGCAACTCTCCGCTTTTGGCGCCACCAAAACGGCGAACAAAAGAGCGACCGAGGGCGATCTAGTGATATTGATAATAGTCAGACAGTTTTAAATGTTAGTGGATTTTCTTATGGACAGGTTATCCCCTTTTGCTTGGGGTTCTGGAGTGCTTTCTTTGGGTTGTGTCGATGCTATGTAATCGTTATGATCTCGGTAGAAACAGTAGAGGTGAATAAGAATTTATATTGATGGGGTTAACACTGGGGTTAACACTTTGTTATAACTATGTATATATTCAAGATATATCAGTCAGTTAACTACTTCTTGATCAAAGGGCCCACCATAACATTAGGAGACTGTGGGCTGAAGTAGGCTAATTCCCCTATTGCTTGTCACATACTCGGTAGGGCGACTTTACTAACTGCGGTACTACTCCCACTTCGGAAAGCGTAGACGCAGGTACATTGTTAACTGGAGCTATTGTTGAGGGAAAGCTCTGATCGCACTGAGGCTCAATGATGAGTATAAGAGTTACAATAGGTTACTGAAGTTGAGATCCCCAAATAATTCCAGATAATTGGATCCAAATGAACTTCGTTTGAAATCGAACTAAGATGTTATATACGTTTACGGTACGGCCACACGCAGCACAAGCGTGAAGCACACCCGGACACCAAACAGATTAGCCCATCATTAACATCGATCTTACTAAACGATAACTTTGTCCCTCAGGATTAACCTATACAAGCTCAATTATGTCTCTTAAAGCTAATGCTCGGGTCGCTGTGATTGGGTCTGGTATATCATCCTTAACATTCACTTACCTACTCTCAAAATTGAGACCAGACTTACGAATCACTGTGTTGGAGAAAGCTGCTAAATCATCAGGGTATATCCAGTCTGAGATTCATGACATCCAGGGCGAGAAAGTCGTGTTAGAGAAAGGTCCTAGAACACTGAGAGGTTCAAGTGATGGTAGTGTGCTCATAGTGGACATGTTGAAACAATTGGGGAAGAGTGATGCCATTAAATATATCAGTAAGGACAACGTTGCTAATAAAAAATATTTATTATCCAATGGAGATAAACCTATTCAAGTACCAAATTCATTTGGATCATTCCTATCATTTTGGCGAAACGGATTTATTAAGGGAATCCCATTTGGTCTGCTGAAGGAACCATTTGCTGCAAAAGGTGAGTTGAAAGATGAGAGTATACATTCATTCTTTAGTAGAAGAATATCACCAAATTTGTCAAGAAACGTCATCAGTGCAGTGTATCATGGTATTTATGCTGGTGATGTGAGAAAATTGAGTATATCTTCAATCATGCCAACATTAAAAGAATTGGAGACGAATCATGGATCTATTATAAAAGGTTTGTTTAAAAGACCTAAAAAAGCCAAAGTTGAATTATCCCTTGAATTACAAAAATACAACGAGTTATTTAAGGCTGACGCCCTAACCACGAAAAATGATATCAAGTCCTTCCCAATGTTGACTTTTCAAGGCGGGCTCGAAACTTTCACTGAGGCACTATACAAGAATTTAGCTAAAAACTCCAAAATCGATTTCAAGTTCAATGAACCTGTGAAATCCATAGTCAAGACACAACAGGGTATCACATTGAATGGTAACGAAGAGTATGATATTGTAAGATCTTCAGTTAAATATGGTATCCTTGAGTCAATTATCCCACAAAACACAATCTCATTACCACAAAAGCTGAACTATGTGGATATCCTATTGATCAATGTCTACATTCTAAAAGATCTGATGCCCATCCATGGTTTTGGTTACTTAGTCCCATTATCGCACAGCAACCCAGATGGTCAATTGGGTTGCATATTTGACTCAGAGGTCGAAAAGTATTCAGAATACTTGTACAAAGCCACCCCGGAACCAACAAATCAAGACTACACAAAGCTGACTTTAATGTTCGGTGGTCACTTCTACGCCAATTCTAAACCTACCATCAACGACACATATGTTCACTCTTTGACTCAGCGTACTTTGAAATCACACCTCGGGATAGATATCACTGAACATCAGCCTTACATTTCTCACAAATACTGGAATAAATGCATCCCGCAATTCGAAGTCGGTTATAGTGAAACGAAACGCCAATTCGAGGAGCAACTCGAAAAGGAGTTCAAAGGGAAGCTGGTGCATGGTGGTATGACCTTTGGTGATGGGATCGGTGTCCCTGACGTTGTAATGAATTCGTTCAGAGATGTCCTGAAATTAATCTAGCTGCCTGTTTATAGTTCACGATTAATTAATGACAGCATTATGTTATAGCATATCCGCAATAGATGCTGTAGATGAAATAAATCTAGGCAACAGTACAGACCAGCTTCGATATCGACTAGAAAGGACTTTGACAATAGGGAGTTCCTCTATAGTTCCACTATGTTATTGTTCCCTTCTGATGCTCGATGGTCTTGGTGTTGGGATGTTTTTTCATTGATCTGAAAACCGAAAACTGTCTTGAACTCCAAACGCTACAAAGATTCACCCATATACTTTCTACTGACCCCAACCAAGATCCAATGTCAGACAAGCAACTGTATACACTATACATTCAGAACTTGAACGACCAAGTCTCAGACTCCACGCTGAAGCACAACTTATATGTTCTTTTCTCACAATATGGTGAAATTCTCAATATGAACATCAACAGTGCAAAGATCAGAGGTCAAGCATTTATAATATTCACAGATCCAAAGGCCGTCAATGTGGCATTGAGACAAGCACAGGGTGAAGTGTTCTTTGGGAAAGAGTTGAAACTGTCAGTGGCGAATCAAGAATCGAAGATGATTGAGGAGTTGTTGAACGACTGAATAGATGAGGACGTTTTATACTCCCAAAGTCACTGATCATGATGGGTTACGATACGAGGTTACGAAACATAGAGTTGTACAAATACTAATCAAATCAATAATATGCATTGCTTTTTTTCTGTTTTGTTCTTATCTTTCCTTATGGTGTAGAATGACACAAAAGTACTGAGAATCTGGGCCCATATATACAAAAAGGATCTCTCACCAGGTCATGAAGTAACACCAATAGGAAAACTGTCAAAAATCAAAGATACAAAAATTTGGGCTTTTTATTAAAATTTAATCATAATCATAAATCACATGAAAGGGGGAGTTCAGTTGGAAGAAGTGCAACGTAAATTGGAAGATTTGAATCTTCAAAATCAATGAATGAATAAATGTGGGAAAAATATCTCTCTTTTTAGACCTCAGCCATTATAGGGAATGGTTTCTTTGGACCCTTGTCTCTACGATCATCACTTTCTGGAGAATCAACAATTGTGTTTGTCACTGTTTTGTCCTTTGATAGATTCTCACCGTTACAAACCTTGATAATTTCATCCTTAGTTAATGTCTCGTATTCCACTAAACCTTGAGCTAGTCTTTCTAATTCAACAGCTTTTTCTTTCAACATTTTTCTAGTACGTTCTTCAGACTCTTTCAACAAGTCAACGACTTCTTGGTCAGCAGTATCACGCAGTTTAGCACTCCATGAATCCCATTTATCAGCCAAATTGATTGGACCGACTCTGGAACTCATACCGTATTGAGTAACCATGGCTCTAGCAGTGTTTGTGGCACTACTTAAATCTGAACCACAACCACTAGTAGTGTTCTCTGGGCCATAAATAAATTCTTCAGCAATCTTACCACCCATGCAGACATCTAATCTGGCAATACATTCTTTCTTGGTGATGTCAACTTTATCCATCTCTGGCAGTTGGAAAGTGATACCTAAAGCACGACCTCTTGGTAAGATGGTAGCCTTGTACAATGAAGTAGCACCTGGAGTATATAAAGCCATGATAGCATGACCAGCTTCATGGTAAGCAGTGGCTCTTCTTGTAGCTTCAGTCATAACCATTGTCTTTCTAGCAGCACCCATCAAAATCTTATCCTTGGCCCATTCGAAATGATTCATGTCAACGGAAAGCGCGTTTTGTTGTGAGGCATAGACAGCAGCTTGGTTAACCAAGTTCATTAGTTCAGCACCACTTAGACCTGGGGTACCACGAGCGATGATGGACGGATCAACATCCTTGGCAATTTCAACATTCTTCATATGGTGCTTCAAGATATCAGCACGACCTCTAACATCTGGTAAATCAACGTTAACGATCTTGTCAAATCTACCTGGTCTAGTCAAGGCTTTATCTAATGATTCTGGGAAGTTAGTGGCACCAATGATAATGATACCAGAAGTTTGTGAAAACCCATCTAATTCAACTAACAATTGATTCAAAGTCTGTTTAGCATAGGCTTGATCCCTTGGATTACGCTTACCACCAATGGCATCCAATTCATCAATGAAGATGATAGCTGGTGAATGAGCTCTAGCTTGAGTGAACAATTCACGAACTCTCTTAGCACCGACACCGACGTACAATTCATCAAATTCAGAACCGGACATGAAGAAGAATGGAACACCAGCTTCACCAGCAGTGGCTCTAGCTAACAGAGTTTTACCTGTACCAGGTGGACCGGTTAACAAAACACCCTTTGGTAATTTACCACCAAGACCAGTAAATTTGGTAGGATCTTTTAAGAAATCAACAATCTCTTCTAATTCTGAACGAGCTTCGTCAACACCACGAACATCATCGAATTTAACAGTGACCTTGGACATATCAACAGACTTATCAGAGACTTCAGAGTTCTTGAAAATGGTACCACTTTCAACAAGATAAGTGAAACCTTCCATGACACCCCAAGTTAACAAACCGATAGGGATTAACCATTTAATCCACTTAGAGATCATAGTCCAGGTGGATTCGGTGACAACGACGTGGATAGGTTCATCCCTGGTACCGTAACTACCATAGCCCACTGGATTATAAGCACCATTGACACCGGCAGCACCAGCTGAGGCGGCAGCTTGTTCGGCTTCCTTGAACTTACCCAATTTCTTCAAAGCCTGACTATATAATTGAGTACATTCAGGGGAGGCAGCAATACCAGAACTCTCGAATCTTGAAACAACATATTGTGGGTAGTTATTCTTCAATAGGGCCTTGTAAAAATCAGCTTGAATTTCAGGATTACCAAGTTCCTTGTTAGCCAATTGTTCCTTAGCAGCTAATTGCTGTTGAACCGCTGATGAGGCATATCTGACACCTTTGTAGGCTAGACGTTGAACAGCAGGTATCGTGCTTCTTGCAACGGATAACCTGAGTATCTGTGGGGTAATGGATGAGTTGAATGTTTTCAACATTGTGATAATTGGCTCTTATATCTAACTTTGTCAAATGATGACTTATAATGAGCCTCTCAACTCTGGATGGCAAATGTACTTGAAGCAAGAAAAATTAAGCTAAAAGTGTCAAAAGCAGGCAAAGATGCACTCTTATGAAACCAAAAACAAACAAGAAGGAGCTAATAAAAGCAGGAAATAGATCCCGTTTATCGAATATGGTCAAAATCTACCACTTTTATTGATGTCTTCGACCACAGTGTTTCCAGAACAAAAAAAAAACCACCGTGTCGCGGATTTTGTGGGAACCAGCTCTTCCGAAAGATTTCACGTGACTTCCGAGCAATTTCTTTACGTAATCATCCGACTTATATAGCGCTTTAAACAGCCATTGATCAATCATTATTTACATAGTCAGTTCATTTAAAAGGTCATTAATACGTTCATCTGTACATCTATCTAATTCGGATTCGTAATTTTCAAGTCCGTCAATGCTTCGTTATTTTCTAGTGTCAAAGAGTGCTCATTGGCAAGATGTAATAGACAGATAAAGCAGAAACTTGTAGACAACTCTTTCTTTTGCTCCTTTGGGTATAGCTTACCAATGTCTTTAACAATGTCACTGAATTGAACCTTGTTTGATTCCTCTGTTTTAACTTCTTCCTTGTGAGTGTCTGTTTCAAGAACTTTCCATAGGTTATCCTTAAGAACCTTGATGTTGACATTCTTGGCCTTCTTCGAGTAGTTTACATATTCTGGTTTAACTCTTACACCACCTGTGATTAATTGAGTACCATAGCTGGCTTTCTCTTCGGTGTTGTTATCGCCATTTGCGAAATTGTAATCAGCATACTCATCATCACCAAAGTCGTAATCGAACCCACCATCATCATCATTGTCGTCATAGAAGGGATTGCCAGCTTCATCAACCTTAGACTTCTCTTGCTGTTCATAGTTCTCGGCCCAGAAGGTAGCATCAACTTCTCTCCTCTCGTCTGGCTCTTGAGACGTAGCAGTGGACCGAACATTGACCCTTCTTCTAAAGATGTTTAGCCTCTCTGTCGGCTTCAAGAAAAGTTTAGTCAATTGTTCAGATGAGAAGTAAAGATCATCAGGTAGTAAATTAGTATCTTTGGATTCCCATTGGTCTTGCGGTAATGTTGTGGAAGTTCTGCCCTTGCTGAATATTCTGCTCTCTTCCTCATCTTCATCTACCTCAGTTAAGAAATCTACGGAGAATGACTCTTTCACTTTCTTTGTTGGTGGACCACTAGGAGCCTGTAGCTCCTTTTGTTTATCTTTCTTCAGTTGTCTAATTTTCCAGTGATCAGGACCAGCCCATGTTCTTTTTAGTGTACTATCGAAGTAGGCCATTAAATCTTGGTCCACGACACTTGCAACAACACCGGTTTCATTACTTTCAACTTCTTCCTGATTCGGTCCTAATTCATCCTGAAAGATAACAGCAGCAGCTTCATTATCTAGTTCACCATAAGAGTTTTCATCATCATTATTGCCACCAAAATCATAGTCAAAGCCTTGATCTTCATTGTCATCATCAGCATTATTTTGTGAAAAATCCGGTATATCATTGTTTTTCTGGTTGACGTCGTTCAAGATGGATTTGGCCTTATTGATATCTTCCAAAACAGACTCCAAATGACCAAATGAAGGGCATACCACCAGGTTATCAAGATCATCTTCATCATTGAACAAATATGACTTGAATTCAGCTATATCAAAATCATTTTCGATCCCAGACATTTCAACATCTTCCTCTTTATTTTCGTAGTCTTCTTCAGCCTCTTCAATCAAATCCTCACCATTAGCGTTGGTAGTACTAGCATCGAACACAACTCTCGAGCTCTTATCCATATGTAAAGTATTTAATAACAAACTCTTAGCACCACCTTCATCGAATTCAGCCAAGGTCTTTTTGAACAACGGATCAATGTCTAATTCCAAGCTTAATTTCTTCACTCTAATGGAGTCGAACGTTACTAGGGTATCACCCAACTCTCTTTGTTTGATCTTTGTTTGTGACTTCTTTTTCTTTGTTCGTAGATCATCGTCATTGTCATATTGGCCATTGCCTTCTTCGTCCTCTTCACCATCTGCATCCTCATTCTCCTCATCACTTCCCTCATCTATTCTTTCGTCCTTTTTCCTTGTAGCAAGACCACTCAATAGTCTACCGGTCTCAGTGGCAACGGAATCAACTCTTGAGGAATAAATCTTCACACAACCGTCTAAAGTGGCAGAGGCCTTTTGGAAATTGATATTGTTGTCGTTCCCTCTCAAGACGTTCAAGTCATGGAAGTAATCGATCAAGGCAAAGTTCCAACTGTTGGTAGAGTTGATTTTATTGTCAGTGGCCATCTTGATCCATTCCTCGAAGTTGGCCATCATTACACCTTTGTTCTGTTGGAAAGCCGGTAACCCGTCCAATAACGAGCTGGAATCACCGTCCATGTTCAACTCCTCACGCAACAAGGCAGCACCGCTCACACGGCGCTTCTCCTGGAGACGCTTCTTCATCACTTTGGACTGAACGTACGCCATTTTGGTGGTTTTCAGTATGAATTTTGAAGAATGGAAGGTCTATTTTATCTATTATTTGTTTACATGAAACCTGAGCGCGCGCAAAAAAACAACAATAAAAGTACATAAATAATAGCCAGAGGCTCATAACCAAATAGTTGATCTCCGAATGAAACTATAATCATTAATATGACGATCGAAAAACTAAACTAAAATGAGACTTAGCGTAGATCTCACAAAGACCAATTGATGACGAGGGGAGTCATGAACGAGATTCTCCAATGAAACAGCAAGTTATCGAGCAGATACCAAGGCACATTGTAGAGATTCAAGATCTTAATGTCTCTTAGGTGTTTTCCTTAAGTGGCCCCTTTTTGGCTAAGACCAGAGATTCGAGAACTACACAATAATTGGGGGAAAAACTAGTCATCAGTGTTCATTATGCTGGAGTCTCAGGTTTTGGTTCTGTAGATTCTGTTCTTAGTCTCTTGTTTGGATCCTCAGGTGCCTCTTCAGATTCCCTCTTTCTCTTCAACAGGATCGATGGATTTAAACAGTATTGAACTTTCTTATCAATAGAGATGGCATCTTCTTTGGATGGGTTTTTGGCAGTCCTTATGGATTCTTGACATTGTTCAATGACCTGGATCAATTTGTCAAATGGGATTGAGTTCGGTTCTGGTGTTTTTTCGTCACCTAATATCTTTTCTTCATCTTCTTGCTTCACTTCTTCTGTAGCTTCAATTTTGAACTTCTTTTCGAGATATTTTAGCACTAAATCGTTGTTTACTTCTTTGAAGCAGGCTAATGCCACTTGAGGTGGAGTGAAAAGGAACACAGCGTCTGAAATCAGAGCCTCATTAATCAAGCTTCTAGCCTTATCATAAGCGGTACCCAATTCCTTTTGAGTAATGGTGTCTTTCAATGTGTCCTGTATGTCATAAAAGAAGCCATAAAGAGGTCTGTAAGGATGATGAGTCAATATTGTGAATTTAAGTGACTGTAAAATCTCAAATTCAAGGGATAGAATGGATTCTGGTGTTGTCTTTGGGATTCTTTTGCAGAATGAGTTTATACTAATGAAGAAATTCTCTGATTTAGCGGCCAGGAACAAACATGTCAGCAACACTAGTTTTGGGTGGTATTCCATTACACTATTGACAAGGTAAAACTTTCTTAGGAATGAAACGGCGGTGGCCTTAGTCGATTTGTTAGTAAGTTGATTCTTCATATAAAATTTCACTCTGGGGATACATACTCTTACTTGTGATGGCATGTTGAAATGCTTTGCCAGTTGTGTGATCCTTCTTGAGTAGAACGATATCATTTGTAGTTCTTCATCGACAGTGACCTTTTCGATTTGTAATGGGTCGATATCTGGTGTTTCTTTTAATCTTTCATCAACCTTAGCGATACCTTTGCTGTTTGTTTCTGTTCTTCTCTTGAGCAATTCCTCTTCTGTAAAGGACCAGAGACGATATTGGGAAGAACGACGGTACAGTTCGTCGAAAGTGACTCTTTGTGACATCGTGTGAGGTGGGGTAGTTCGTGTTTCTATGTATTAAATGTCGCTTGTGGCACTTAGTTAAAGGTTAGTCTCGAGTTTTTCAAAAAATATCAAAAATATTGGTTTTAGGAACAGTACAAACCAAAATAAAATCATACAAAACCATACAAGCTCGAGGATACAAAGAGTACTAAAGTTCAAATCAAGAAGCTACAATTATTTTTCATGACATATAATATTTATTTTTAATTTATCCTATGAAAGATCATTTGTTCTCTTTTTTTCTCATAATAAAATCAACAATGGTAAAATAAAAATCTACTGAATGTTAACATAGTACTTTTTTCAATGACGTTTTTTAATCTAGGTTTCTAAAATTGATAATGTGTTCTAAAGACAAAGCCTTCATATCCATAATACAATTCAAGCAACTTTGGCAATCAACACCAAAGAGCCCTTATCGCCCCAGATATTCAACTATATCCCTGGTCAAAGTTCACATTGTTAGATTTAGAAAGTAGCAACGAATTGTTCAGCAGCAGTTTTCAATTTGGCCAAATGTTCATCAGATAGAGAACCTTGATCTCTAATAGCATCCAAGATATCAGCGTTGTTAGATTTCAAGGAAGCTAAGAATTCGGTTTCAAATTCACCAATTCTTTCCAAGGCAACGTTATCCAATAAACCGTTAACACCGGCGAAGATTAATGGGACTTGTTCTTCAGCAGCTAATGGAGAATATTGGTTTTGTTTCAATAATTGAGTTAAACGTTCACCTCTGGCTAAGGTTTGTTTAGTAGAAGCATCTAAATCAGAACCGAATTGGGCGAAGGCAGCGACTTCTCTGTATTGGGCTAAGAAAAGTTTTAATGAACCAGCAACTTGTTTCATAGCTTTAACTTGAGCAGCAGAACCGACACGAGAAACTGATAAACCAACGTTAATAGCTGGTCTAATACCTTTGTAGAATAATTCAGCTTCCAAGAAAATTTGACCATCAGTAATGGAAATAACGTTAGTTGGAATATAAGCTGAGACATCACCACCTTGGGTTTCAATGATTGGTAAAGCGGTTAAAGAACCACCACCTAGAGAGTCGTTCAATTTAGCAGCTCTTTCTAATAATCTAGAATGTAAGTAGAAAACATCACCTGGGTAAGCTTCACGACCTGGTGGACGTCTTAGCAATAAGGATAATTGACGGTAAGCAACGGCTTGCTTGGATAAATCATCGTAGATGATTAAAGCGTGTTTACCATTGTCACGGAACCATTCACCAATAGCAGAAGCGGTGAAAGGAGCAATGTATTGTAATGGGGCAGCTTCAGAAGCAGTGGCAGCAACAATGATGGTGTATTTCAAAGCATCATGTTGTTCTAAGGTTTGAACCAATTGGGCAACGGTGGAACGTTTTTGACCAACAGCAACGTAAACACAGTATAACTTTTTAGATTCATCAGTACCATCGTTCCATCTCTTTTGATTTAAAATGGTGTCAATGGCAACAGCGGTCTTACCAGTTTGACGATCACCAATGATCAATTCTCTTTGACCTCTACCAATTGGGACTAAGGCATCAACGGCTTTTAAACCGGTTTGAACTGGTTCAAAAACAGATCTTCTTGGTAAAATACCTGGGGCTTTAACTTGAGCTCTGGAAGTCTTTTCAGCTTCGATTGGACCCTTACCATCAATTGGGTTACCTAAGGCGTCAACAACACGACCCAATAATTGTGGACCAACTGGGACATCGACAATCTTACCAGTACGCTTAACGGAAGAACCTTCTTTAACTAAGGCATCGGAACCGAATAAGACAATACCAACTTGGGAAGGTTCCAAGTTCAAAGCCATACCTTTAACACCGGATGAGAATTCAACCAATTCTTCGGCTTGACAGTTGTTTAGACCGAAAACACGGGCAATACCATCACTGTGAATTAGTTAGTACTCATTGTTCTGTATAGTGGAGATTTGTCCACTTTCGTGTTGAGAGAAAAATTCAGGGGTGGCCTCGGAAAAAAAATTTGAAAAACATTTTGACGGATGGACGCAAAGGCCTCTTTATGCGAAATTTAAAGTTATTTGTAGTTGGAAAAATGATATAAATGTGTGGGAATGGATTGGAAACTTAATTGATGTATCGCTGATGTAGTTCCTGGCAATAATTCCATCAATTTCATACTGTAATACCCTTTTAAGAACACCCTGAAAAACCATCAACACTTTAAAAATGCAAGACAAACTCGAATTAAAACTTACCCAACAGATAAAACTCTACCAGTTTCGTTTAAGTTAGATTCTTCAGAAACACCTCTGATTCTTTCTTCTAAGATGGAAGAAACTTCGGTTGGTTGAGCCTTGGCTGAGGCGAAACGACGGCCGGCAACAACTAAAGCTGGACGAGCCTATAATCGACAAGTTAGTAAAACAAATTCCTATAGTTTCAAACAATTGAATGAATGGATAATTGTTGCATTGAATTGGAGTGTTGATTTGAGGTAATGGAAACTTTTTCAGTGAGATCAACGTTGTTTTGGTTTAAATCCATAAACACACCCCAAACTTTGATTCATACACTTAGATACTGGGGTGAACTCCACTCGATGGAGGTACAAACTGAAGTAAACTGTTCAATTGGTTTGATTTCCCTTAATGGCGTGGTCAATTGGGGTTGAACTCAATTATTGGGCCTTTTTACCCCCGTGAATTCTCCATCGATCTAACCTCCATTTCAACCAGTTGCAATTCCATCAATCATTGAGCTAATTGGATACTTACAACACGGGAGATGTTAGCAGCAACGACAGATCTGGCAGCTGTACGAATAGCAGTACGTGATAGCATTTTTATCTTTTGTTAGTAGGAACCTAAAAAGATTTGGTTTGAAAGAATTCAAAAAGAAGGTGTTGAAAAAAAGGGAGCCAGTTTTTTTGATTTTTTTCATTGGGCCTCGAGGGAAATTTTGAATTTCATTGGTCGAAGTCCCAAAACAAAAAAATTCGCGATTTTTTGGGCAACGCGGGTGGGCGACGGGTAATACCGTGTCTGGGGTCCAGTTCCGGGGAATTTGTTATAGGAGTGGGTGGGAAGCAAAGTCAGGTGACCAAAAGGGACCGGAATTAGACTCGAGCCTAAATACATGGTAAGCGCCACAGCGGTCAACAATAGACTTGGCTACAGTTGAATTTTCTTTCTTTGAACATGAAATGTGGAGTTGCTGAATGACAAAGAAATTAGCCGCTGTCGAAGTTTCTACCATGGTATTGCTTTAGTTAACGATATAGATCTAGTTCACTACTGCACTCCCTTGTCACACATACCTGCTTTTTGGTTACCTTCTGCTTGCCAAACACTGGAACGAACACAGTAACGAGTACAAACTTAAGAACCATTTACCTTCCCGCTCTTTTTAGCTATAGCAATATCCAACTTCACACTTTGCCACTTTCAAAATGATTGTCCTGAACATTTTGACGCTCTTACTACTCATAACTCCCACAATAGCTGATAATTACCAGCAGTACATGGGATTAGAGTCCAAGATTCATGAATTGTGTCAAAAGTCTAGCAAGTTGTTCCAAGCTCTCGCTGATTCAAAGGATGTCTATTATGACCCCACGGAACAGGTTCTAGGTAACTCATACTTCTCTAAGAATGTCTACTCCAGACAACCATATGTGGCTAATGGCTACATCGGTGCTAGATTATCTACACTAGGCCATGGATTTTCTTATGATGAAATAAACACACATACCGATTCTGAAGATGAGGAAACTTTACAAAATGGTTGGCCATTGTTCAACAGAAGATACACAGGCGCCTTTGTTGCTGGGTTCTACGCACTACAGGAGAGACTCACTGATACGAACTTCCCAGAATTGTACGAAAGAGGTTATGACAGTGTCATTTCGTCTGTTCCTTACTGGGCTACACTTGATGTCATTTATGAAAAAGACGGTAAGGAATACGTATTGAATCCACAAACTACTCTTGAGTCTGAAGTGAATATCTATCATCAGAAAATGTCCATGAAGAACGGTGTTGTTACCACTAGTTTCATCTGGTTAGATGAGATTGAAGTCACTATTGAAGTTTTAGCTCACAAGCAGTTGTTACCATTGGGGTTGGTCTCTTTGACTTTAAAGGCATTGAGCAATGATATTGAGGTTAAAGTAAGAGATAGTTTGAATTTCTCGACATCACAAAGAACTTCACTGAATAACATCGGCTACACCGCTGAAGGTATCTATCTTGAAGTCAGCCCTGATAATGTTCCATATTCTACAGCTGCTGTATACTCGAGTCTTGACGCTGCAGGAGCCAAATCTGTAAGCTCTGATAACCTCACAGTATCGAACGAAGTTGACATTGATTTGAAATCAGGTGAGCCATTTGAGATCCACAAGTATGTCGGTGTTATCAGCTCTGAGTTCAAAGAACATCCTTGTTCAAAGGGTGAGCTAGACCATGCTATCAACATTGTTGAGTTTGCTAAATCTGTGGGTCGTAATGAGCTATTTGAAGCTCATAACTCTGAATGGTGTTCACAGTTCGAAGAGACCAACATTGATATCCCATCCGATAAATTGTTAACCTTGGCAGGTAGAGCCAGTCTTTATCATTTACTTGCGAACACTCAAGTGAATGCTCATGGGTTGACATCTGCCTTAAGTACCGCCGGATTGTCATCTGACAGTTACGGTGGAATGGTCTTCTGGGACACTGATGTATGGATCATACCTGCCATTCTACCTTTTGCTCCGAAAGTTGCCAAAGCCGTTGCTAACTATAGAAACTATACAAGGGCCCAGGCTATTGAGAACGCTCAAAGTTATGGATACGATGGTGCATCATATCCTTGGACATCTGGTAGATTTGGGAACTGTACCGCCTCTGGACCATGCATTGATTATGAATATCACATCAATGTTGACGTTGCCCTAAGTTCATGGTTGTTATACCTCGCTGGTGAAGATGAGGAATATTTGAGATACACCACTTGGCCCCTGTTGCGTGATGCTGCTGATTTCTTGTCTCAATACACCACATTTGATTCACAAGTCCAAAAGTTTGTCACGAGAAACTTGACTGATCCTGATGAGTATGCAAATCATGTTGATAATGGTGCATTTACCAATGGTGGTATCGATACATTGTTGAAAGTGACGTTGATCGCTGCGAAACATTTGGATGAGCCAATCAATCCAAGGTGGGTTGAAGTGAATAACAATATATACATGCCAGTCTCAAAACATGGGATTATCTTAGAATACAGTGGGATGAATGCTTCAGTTTCCATAAAGCAAGCAGACGTTGTGTTACTCACATTTCCTTTAGACTATGTGGCAGATCTTGAACAAGCTAAGAACAACTTGTTTTATTACTCCATCAAACAAGCAGATGTTGGTCCAGCTATGACATTTCCCGTTTTCACTGTGGCTTCAGCGAGACTTTTAGGTTATGGATGCTCATCACAAAGCTATTTACAACGTTCTGTTTTCCCATACATCAGATCCCCATTCGCCCAATTCAGCGAACAAGCGGATGACAACATCTTAACTAATGGTGGTACCCACCCAGGTTTCCCGTTTTTAACTGGTCATGGTGGGTTTTTACAGGCTATCGTCTATGGTATCTTGAGTTTGAAGTACTCCGGTAGATTGAATGAAGAGACTGGCAAAATTGAAAGATTTTTGAAGTATGATCCTGCCCAAGTCAAAGCCATGCCTGGCGGTCTGAAGCTTACTGGATTTAGATATATGAATCAGATCTTGGACCTTCAGTTGACCGATGAGGAAGGCATTATCTTCCACAGAGGTGATGAACCACTGTTGGTCGAGGTGTTGGCCAGAGAAGGTAGACCTGGAGGTAATTACACGATCCAACCAGGAGACGTTTTCAAAGTCCCAGTACACGTACCGTATATGAACATCAAGGGTTCATTGACAGAATGTCATCCAATTTCCAATTTGACCGCTGGTTCGCCAGGTGAAGTTGCATTGTCTGCGATTGATGGTAATAACTACACTTATTGGAAGCCCTTAACCCGTGAACCAGCCAAATTGTTGATTGATCTACAAGATGAGAAGAAACTAACAAATGGTGCTATTGTTTGGGGTGCTAGACCAGCCAAGTACTTCAGCATCTACGTGATTGATGACGAACTTATCACAGAATATGAAGATATCCTCATCAATATTGATAGTGTCTCCGTCAAAAAGATCATCGATAGCCACCCAGTTGATATCAGTGAACCTTTTGACGAAAGATATGCTAAGGAAGTGAAGTTACTTCCAAACAATGAAACCTACTTCGATATCCCTGATTATGAAAGCTCTAGTTCACGTTATGTCATTTTGGAAGTCGTCGATGCTATTGACCAACAAGGAAACGAGGGTTCTACGATCAATGAGTTTGTGGTGTTTGGATGAGTCCTGGACCTCAGAATATAATCTGTCGTATCAAAATAAGGGCTAATCTGAAAATCACCAGTCACTGTACTTATTATACAATAGTTAGCATCAATTTCATTCTGCTCGTCGAAATTAGACGTCATCAACATCAGTTCCACTTTCGATTTTTTGTAAGCGATGGTGATTACTGTAGCCTTTTCGAGCATTCATGGAAAGTTCAATAATTTCTCGAGGTTCACACTTTCATCATTTCGATCATTGAAAGAAGGAACGCTTCGAAGAGTTATACGGGTATCAATGCTCTATATAATGATGATCATAGATACTGATAGTGGCTCAAAAGCAACCGTACTGTTACGAGCAATACTAACAAGCTCTGCGCCAGGAAAAGCGCCTAAGTCAGTCGCTCTGAACGGTTTGAATGAGAGAATCTTTTACTGTTCCGAATGTAAACTAGTGTGTATCTCTTAAGTTGCGTTTTCGCCAATTTATTTCGCCAAAGTCTTATGTTATGACGGAAGCCAGTCTGCGATGGAGCTTGAAACACGCAAACACTTCAGGAATGGCAGGTTTTGGGTCAAGGTGACACCAAAACTAGTCAAATGTAACTAAAAAGACAGCTACTATGGACTTTTTCTCTTCCAAAACCACTGGAAATGTTTCACCTCGCATATATCTCCATACTTCCTATTTTTTATTTCAGTTTCCCGATTAGGTATATCCAAAAGAAAAGACCGTAAAAATTTGTAAATACTCGCTCGAGACATGAAAATCTAGAAAAGTCTGAAACAAAGCCCCAATTCTTTAGACTAAATATTTTTGAGAAGACCAACTTCATAATCCTGCAAACTCACATACTCCAGTACTTACAAACTTGAGTCACCCAGAGACACTTTACACTCGTTGCCCGTAAACCCCATACAGTTCGCTTCGATCCGAGATCTGAGATCTGAATCTAAAAATATCCACAACATGAGATTTTCTCCTCTACAGCTTGGTGTGGTCTTCACCTCGTTGTTTAGCTTCGTCACAGCTCAAGACTGGACCGTGTGTAATGCTACCCAGTCCTGTCCTGAAGAGTTGCCATGCTGTAACCAATTTGGTGCCTGTGGTACTGGTCACTACTGTTTAGGTGGGTGTCATCCAGAGTTTTCCTACAAAGAAGAAGCCTGTATGCCTATGCCTGTGTGTAAGAATGTCACAACCGATTTCACCTCCAAAGATATCTTTCTAAATCAAGATGATTACTTAGGTGACCCAGATGATGCTGACTGGTTGTACGACGGTTACGTTGAAGACTTTGATGACACTGTACTGTTGGCTATGCCAAATGGTACAACTGGTACCGTTATTTCATCTACCCGTTATGTCTGGTACGGCAGAATCAAATCTACATTCAAGACCTCCAGAGGTGCAGGTATCATTACTGCTTTCATTCTTTTCTCCAATGTCCAGGATGAAATCGATTGGGAGTTTGTTGGTTACAATTTGACTGCTGCTGAAACCAATTACTACTACCAAGGTGTTTTGAACTATACCAACGTGGAAGATATCGGTACCTCCGATACTTTTGCTAACTACCATACTTACGAAGTTGATTGGAGAGAAGATAGAGTTGACTGGTACCTAGATGATCAACTAGTTAGAACACTGAAGAAAGAAGACACATATAATGAAACCGATAAAACTTACTATTTCCCTCAAACCCCAGCAAGAGTCCAATTCTCCTTATGGCCTGGTGGTTCTTCTGAAAACGCTGTCGGTACTATTGAGTGGGCTGGTGGTGCTGTTGATTGGGATTCTGAAGATATTAAGAACTACGGTTACTACTACGTCAGATTAGCCAACGCTAGTATCGTTTGTTATGACCCACCATCCGGTACATCTATTACCGGTAACACTTCATATGTTTTCAACTCAACTGAAAAGCACGATCAAGAATATGTCATGATAACTAATAACGGTACAATTTTGGAGTCTGAAGACGACTCTGGGCTAGACGCTGAAAAATACAGCTCACACTCCAGCAAATCATCCACCAAGTCCAAGTCCAAGACTGAATCCAGCACCAAGACTAGCAGTACCAAGACTACTGGTACTTCTACTGCTACCACAACCAATGCTGCCGATGACAGTGACAATGACAATGACGATGACAGCACCACCTCAACCACGTACACCTTCACAGGCTTCATGCAATTTGCCGATGGCACCACTGCCGATGTGGCAGCAGCTTCCTCCAGTAATGGTGGTATCTCAGTGGCTGCTGGCTCTTTCTTGACGTTAGTTGCCGGTATTGTCAGTTACTTCTTAGTCTGATATTTTTACTATACCTTATACCCTATTTAGACAATAATTGATGATTAATACCTCTGGAAAAAACAGTCCAACCACTTATGGAGAAGACAACGTAGCTACTAACCCGGGGAGACAGCTGCCACTAGCTCCTGCTATGGTGGAAACTCAGGCTTTAGAATTTTGCGAGCAAGATGAGGCTTCACCGTAGGGTGACCACAGGAGATTCCGCGAATGATTTTCGCGGAATTTCCGTTGTTTGTTCGAGACTTTCATCAGTAACAAAATCCTTTGAAAAGCGAAAGTGAACACGCGTATAAAACAACAACCCAACTCACTCGCAACGGTCTACGCCTTCTCAATTGCTCTATAAAAAGCGCCGCTTACCCCTCCACTCGACGCTAATCTGCCACGCTTATTTCAGCTGGCTCAGTTAATAGAAAGTTACGGCCCGTTTCAAGATGAAGATGCTAACTAAGGTATGTCTTGCCTCGACAACAGATCTGGCGAAATCAAAGTGATCCGGCACTATATGGCTGATTTCGATCACTTGGTTGTTTCTTCCGCCGAATTGAGATACTAACGTGCTTTTCCAGTTTGAATCCAAGTCTTCCCGTGCGAAAGGTGTCGCCTTTCACCCTACGAGGTACGTACACATCAATAACACAAATATCGCTGACAATCTTTACTAACTACCACTGCAGACCTTGGATCCTTGTTGCCTTGCACTCCTCCACTATCCAGCTATGGGACTACAGAATGGGTACCTTGATTGACAGATTTGAAGAACATGAGGGTTCTGTTAGAACTGTTGATTTCCACCCTACTCAACCATTGTTCGTTTCAGGTGGTGATGATTACACTGTTCGTGTTTGGTCTCTAGACACTAGAAAATGTCTGTTCACCTTGACTGGTCACTTGGATTATGTCAGAACTGTCTACTTCCACCATGATCTACCATGGATCATCTCAGCTTCTGATGATCAAACGATCAGAATTTGGAACTGGCAAAACAGACAGGAAATCGCCTGTCTAACAGGTCACAACCACTATGTCATGAGTGCTCAATTCCATCCATCTGAAGATCTTGTTGTTTCCGCCTCCCTAGATCAGACCGTCAGAGTCTGGGATATCTCAGGCTTGAGACAAAAACATTCAGCTCCACAAAACAACTTCTACGAAGATCAATACAACCGTCAACAAGTTCCACAACAAGATATCTTTGGTAACACTGATGCAATTGTTAAATACATTCTGGAAGGCCATGATAGAGGTGTGAACTGGGCCTCATTCCATCCAAGATTACCATTGATTGTTTCAGGTTCTGATGATCGTCAAGTTAAATTATGGAGAATGAGCGAGACCAAAGCTTGGGAGGTTGATACTTGCAGAGGTCACACTAACAACGTCTTGAGTGTCTTGTTCCACCCACATGAGGACTTGATAATCTCTGTTGGTGAAGATAAGACTATTAGAGTCTGGGATCTGAACAAACGTACCCCTGTAAAGCAATTTAAGAGAGACAACGATAGATTCTGGCTATTAAGTGCCCATCCTCAAATCAACTTGTTCGCTGCTGCTCACGATTCAGGTGTCATGGTGTTCAAGTTAGATCGTGAAAGACCAGCTCATACCGTGGTTCAGAATCAATTATACTACGTCAACAATGAAAAGCAAGTTCAAATTTTTGATTATGACAAGCAAGTATCTTCATTACCAACCTTGTCATTGAAAAAGATTGGTAACACTTGGAACAACTTTAGAAGTTTGTCCTACAACCCAAGCTCCCGCTCCTTGTTGGTTACCACTGGTGAACAATATGCTTTAGTTGGCTTACCAAAGGATGCCACAGGCGCCATTGAGCCACAAGATTTGAAGCTGGGTGATGGTAACTATGCTACCTTCATTGCTCGTAACAGATTTGTTGTTTACACCAAGGCCACACAGTCATTAGACATCAAAGATTTGGACAACTCCAGCACCAAGTCAATCAAACTGGATGGTAATGTTAAAGATGTCGTCTATGGTGGTCCGGGTACTGTGCTATTGCTGAAGAACAATGCCGTTGTCCATTACGACGCCCAACAAAGAAAAGTTTTAGGCGAAGTTCAAGTTAACAATGTCAAGTATGTCTCGTGGTCATTAGACGGTCAATACTTGGCTTTGTTGAGTAAACATACAATCACTATCGTGAACAAAAAATTGGAAGTTATCACTTCAATGCATGAAACTATCAGAATCAAGAGTGCTGCTTGGGAAGAAACTGGTGTCTTGTTCTATTCCACTCTTAACCACGTTAAGTACACCCTATTGAATGGTGACAATGGTATCATTAAAACCTTGGAATCAACTCTATACATCACCAAGGTTGCGGGTCAAGATGTCTACACTTTAAACCGTAAAGGTGAAGTTGAAATCATCAAGATTGACTCTACTGAATACCGTTTCAAGAAGGCACTTGTGAACAAGAACTTCTACGAAGTGCTACGTTTGATTAAGACTTCCAAGCTGGTTGGCCAAAACATCATCGCCTACTTACAAAAGAGTGGTTACCCAGAAGTTGCTCTGCAATTTGTTCAAGATCCACAAACCAAATTCGAACTTGCCTTGGAATGTGGTAACCTAGAGGTTGCCCTACAAGAAGCCAAGATTTTGGACTCCACTTCCATCTGGAACAAACTGGGTGAAGAAGCCTTGAGACAAGGTAACACTCAGATCGTTGAATTAGTCTATCAAACGCAACATCAATTTGACAAACTTTCCTTCTTATACTTGATCACTGGTGATTTCGGTAAGTTGGCCAAGATGGAAGCAATTGCTGAACAACGTGGCAGTATTGGCTCATTGATTCAAAACACCTATTATAACAACTCCACTGAGAAGAGAGCTGCTGTTTTTGCACAAGCCGGCTCTTTGCCTTTGGCCTACGCCACTGCTAAGGCCAATGGTTATGAAGAATTAGCTGCTCAAATCTTAGAACAAACTGGTCTTTCTGAGGATGATATTGAATTACCAGAATATGAACCAACTGAAAAACCAGAACCTGTTGTATCTGAACCATTGCAAAACTGGCCATTGAAACCTGCTTCATTGTCCTACTTTGAAAAAGCTATCTTGGGTCAATTGGATGACTTGCACATCTCTGAAGAAACTGAAGAAGATCAACCGACTGCTAAGTCTGCTCATTCCACATCTGCCTTTGATGAACAACTATTCGAAGACGAGGAACTGGGTGAAGAAGATGGTGGCTGGGATCTAGGTGATGAAGACCTAGAAGTTGATGATGAATTTGAAGAAGTTGAAGTTGACCTGGAAGAGGGTTCAATTCCAACAGGTGAATTAACACACTGGGTTAGAAACTCCAAGGTTGCTGCCGGCTACGTTGCTGCTGGTGCCTTTGACATTGCTGCTCAATTGCTGAACAGACAAGTTGGTGTTGTCAACTTTGAACCGTTACGTGAACGTTTCTTACAAGTCTACGAATCTTCAAAGTTATCACTAGAGGCCTCTGAAGGCGTTCCGCCAATTAAGACGTACATCCGTGCTGACAGTGAAGAAGATGATTTTCAAAAAATCTTACCGTTCTTACCAGGTGTTGAAACCGTAACGAAGTCCATTAATGAAGGGTTTGCACAATTTAGAAACAACAAATTGGAAGAAGCCATTGAAACCTTCCGTAATGTGATATACCTTGCCACTGTGACCGGTGTTGATAACCAAGATGACGAAGAAAAACTTTTGGAAGCCATCACCATTGCTCGTGAATACATTTTAGGTCTATCTATTGAGCTGAGTCGTCGTGCAATTGAATCATCAGATGTTAAGCGTAATCTAGAATTGGCTGCTTACTTCACCAAGGCTGAATTGATCCCACAGCACAGAGCCAATGCATACCAAGTGGCTTTGACTCAATCATTCAAGCACAAAAACTATGCCTCAGCTTCCCACTTTGCTTCCAAATTTTTGGAATTGGTGACTTCTGGTCCTCGTGCTGAACAAGCCAAGAAGATCAAGACCAAGTCAGATTCTGTTTCTCGTGATGCTGTCGAAGTCAACTTTGACCCTGAGGTCGAATTTGACGTGTGTGCTGCTACCTACACCCCAATATATAAGGGTTCACAGTTCGCCACCGATGCGCTAACTGGTGCCAAATACCAGCAATCTGAAAAGGGTAAGCTGGATAAGATAGCCAAGTTGTCTATCATCGGTGCCCCTGCTTCGGGCCTAAAAGTTCGTTACTAAGTGTTGACGGACATTTTGTATACGCGAGAAGGAACACTTTTCAGTGTACATTATTGCAATTATGCACAATATTGATGTTTTAGAGAAGCCATTGTAGAAGTTCTAGTTGACCAAACATCAACAAATTCGCGGATTGATTCTTTTTTTCAGAGACGCGTAAAATCACTAGAAGGTAAACAAACAACACACATTAAGTTGAGAGACGTAAAATCGCAGGTCAAACGCAATTAAGGAACTATAATGCCGTAAGTATCCGTTCTGGTATGCTACAGTACACATCTAACGAAACCTCAGTGAAATCATCACCCTTCAGGTGGGTCAGTGCGGGAATCAAGTGGGTCAGCAGTTTTGGCACCAACTGTGCAAAGAGCACGGGATCAAGCAAGATGGGACTTCTGACGTGTCAGCGAAAAGAGAAGACGAGACAAAGGTCTTCTTCAATAACAACGGAGACAGATACACACCCAGAGCGATCCTCCTGGATCTTGAGCCTGGTGTGATTTCCGATGTCAAGAACCAAACTGACAACTTATTCAACGACAGAAACATACATATCCCGAAAGACGGTTCAGGTGCTGGTAACATCTGGTCTAAGGGCTACGACTACGGTAAGGAAAATTCAGAAGAATATCTTGAGATGATCGATCGTGAACTGGACTCCTGTGATAACCTGGAGGCATTTCAACTGTTCCATTCTGTCGCTGGTGGTACTGGGTCAGGTCTTGGATCATACTTGCTGGAGCTACTGTCAGATAGATATAACAAGAAGCTAACAACCACATATTCCGTGTTTCCAGAAAGCGTTGCCTCTTCAGATGTTGTGATTCAGCCGTATAACACCGTGTTGACACTAAGAAGACTAATTGAGTCATCAGATGCTAATGTCGTATTTGAAAATAGCGCACTACGAAGCAATGCCGTCAGAGTGTTTCAGGAGGTTGGTCAAAATGATGAAGTTAATAAGAACCAGTTGATCTCCACAGTGATATCTGCTACTACAAACACTTTGAGGTACCCTGGATATATGTACAACTCACTAACGAGCATAATATCAACGTTAGTTCCAACTCCCGATTTGCATTTCATTATTCCTAGCTATACACCATACACATCAGATTTCGTGGATAACGCAAAGAGCTTTAGAAAATCGACTGGTTATGATGTGATATTGGAGTTACTTGATAAGAAGATCAAAATGGTTGACGTTGATGAAAAGCATAACTCTTACATCTCGATTTTTGACATTCTACAGGGTGATCTAGAGAAAACCGATGTTCAGAAAGCCATCATCAAAGCTCAGCAGCGTTCTAAATTTGTCCCTTGGAGCTCATCCTCTGTGCACGTCGCATACGGTAAGAAATCCCAACACCTAACTACCTCAAATTCTAATCATGTCAGTGGGTTAATGTTATCAAATTCATCTTCAATCATCACACTTCTCGATAAGACATGCAAACAATTCGATAAGATCATGAGAAGAAATGCCTTCTTGGGTGGTTATAAAGATGGAAAACTGTTTCAAAATGGGTTGGAAGAATTTGAAGAATCAAGAGAAGCGGTTCAAAATGTTATCAACGAATACAAAGCTGCTGAGTCGGTGTCGTATCTTGACGACGACGATGATGATGAAGACGTCCAGTTATAATGAGCAAATGGGTTATCTAGGGGGCAATATGCAACTCATCTTTTTTCTTTTCTTTTGAATTGGGTCACGGTCTATTTCATTGTGTCACATAAGCACCCTGGGCTTAGGATACCTGCGATCACTCCCATCAACAAGCATAGCACACATCTCAAAGTTTTCATGAAGAAACTGGGCGTTACGCTGATTAAGAGAGCGCCAGAGTTTCCCAAAACCAGGTCTATTTTGTCTGAGACTGGTAAATGTCTGAGACTGGTAAATGTCTGAGACTGGTAAATGTCTGAGACTGGTAAATGAATGGGGTGCAACTTGGTATTAAATTAGCAGTCTTCAACGCTGCCTTATAACGACAGCTTCCACCGGTAGTTATATAAACTCGTTGACGATAAGTACAATGTTCTTCTTGAATGAGTGTCTGTTGACTTCGATGTATAGATTGAAATTCTAATGCTACAAATTTTGTAATTACAAGTGCCAAACATGTATATTGTGGGCGATGGTGGATCCCTTCTCCCTCAGGACACATGAAAAACAACTAAAGGCTCCGTGAGAAGTTTTTTTACTCAAGATTGAAAGCTAAATGAATAGTTCAGCTCTTGAATTTAACAGATTTGGTCAAGTTCTTCTTGATACCAGTCTTTTCACCTTCATAAGCACCAGTAGGAGTAGAGTAAACAGCACGAACAGATTTCAGTTTCTTTTGAGCCTTTTCGTACTTCTTTCTCTTCTTAACACGTGAGTTTCTGTTATCCTTATTTCTATGTGGCGTTAAACCCTTGTTCTTCAAAATTTGGAAATTGACTGCACGTTTACCATCTTCGTCTGCATTTTCTTTCAATTCTGCTAGTTTTCCTTCTTTAGCAGCCTTGACAGCCTCATTGTGCTGTTCCTTACGCTTGTCTTTACGATCTTGGGTGGCTTGTTTCACAGTGTTGTAGTAATCTTCTTCAAAACCATCATTAACAGATTTGGCAGCATTGGCATCTTCCTCATCGAAGGAATCATTGTCGTCTAGGTCAGCGCCATTATCATCGTTCAAACCACGTTTACGAGCTTCTTCGATCAATCTCTGTTGTCTCTCAAACAGACGTTCTTTGTATGGGATATCTAAATCACCAGTGTAACGTTCATCTTTCTTTTTAGCTTGTTGATCAATCTTAGAGGTGTAGAAACGTAGGGTCTTCTTACGGGCTTTCTTTTCTTCAGCGTCAACGTCAGCAATTTGACCTTCAGCGAAATCTTCAACAGCTTGAGCCTTGGCCTTTTTGAACTCACGAGGTTTGGAGATGTCAATGTCAAGCTCGTTGTCACTTTCAGACTCTTCTTCTTCTGAATCTTCAACATCTTCAGCGGCAGAGTCAAACAAATCCTCATCCTCTAGATCACTGTCAATACCATCCATCGTAGAGTCTAGTTGATGTTCTTGTTGTTCCTCAATATGATCATCTTCATCCATCTCTTCCAATAGACTAGCCTGTCTCCACAATTCTTTGGAACTTAGGATAGCTTCCATGACAGGGTGTTCTTTCATAGTGAAAGGCTCATCATCTCTGGCTTGTTCAAGGAAAACAGCAAAATAGGATGTTATGGAGCCCAAGTAAGCTGATAATGCAGTGAATTTGACATTGGAAACTTCGTTTTCATTTTGAAGCTTTGATAGGTCATCGAGTATTGGTTTCCATTTTGTAAATTCTTTGGATAAGGGTATGTATTCAGGATGCGAGGTGGATATTAGTTTCTTTCTTGTCTTTGGATCTAGTTTTGAGATGTCGTGTAGTGTTTGCTTAGAATCATCTTTAGAATCTAAGAGGTCACCATAGTCGTGCTTTTTAGCATTCTTGGTCCATTCCTCGTCAAGTTCTTCGTCCACATAGTCATCGATGTTTAGCTCCTGTAGATGTTTCTTCTGTTGACGCAGAGCTTCTTCTTCGATCTGTTTAGCGGATTCTTCATCATCAATCTCATCAGCACCGTAATAAGCACTCTTTCTATCGCCCCAGGCACCTTGTTCCTCCTCTTCCAGTTCCAGATCGTCGTTCTTTTTACCAAAGAATTCAGCATCGTCATCATCCTCATCCTCATCGGCACCATTCACGTCTTCTTCATCACTGTCATCCTCAGAGATGTTCATGACACTGTCATCACTCAGGTCATCATCGTCTCTCTGATACTTGGATCTTCTGGTCGGAGCAGCCTCATCGAGCAGAATCTTCTCTCTATCAGCGTGGAAGGAGTCAACCTCGTCGAGGCCAAAGTCCTCTTCTTGGACGTCTCTGCGGCTCACTTGCTTTCTTCCCTTGGCCATTGCTTTTCTTGTGATTTCTTGCCCTATATCTGGTTAATTTTGTGTCTCTATGCTTATTATAAAAAAATTTCATAGGTGATGACTTCCGGGTAACAGGTATTGTGTTAAAAGAAAAAATTTACAATTTTGGCCTAAACAACGGGCATCAACGTCACTGATTCACCTCCAAAAGAGACCAGAATGTCCGATAATATACCCACAAGCTCCCGTCTGGACTCGCTTTCACGCCGCTCCACGCCGGCCGCAAAACCTTCGCTGAAGTTCAAGCCAAAAACCGTCGCAAGAAGAACAAAAGAAGAGAGAGACGCCGATGCTCCAACTGCTGCAGAGACCAAGAAGACCCCACACGCCCTCAGAGGGAATGCCACCAGAGGCAGAGGCTCCATGCGTGGTGGAAGAGGTGGAAGAGCCTTAGCGGGTACTCATTTGGTCCAGGCTGGTCCATTGGCCTCTGGGAACGTACTGAATGAGACAAGACAGAACATGTCAAGATCAGCTACACATTCTCCAACTCCTGATTTTTTAAGTAAACTAGTGAAGAGAGAAGGTGATAGCAGTACAAGAGAAGACTCTGTCGGTCTGGACTCAGATGATGAGGATGACCTGACTAAGATCAACATGAACAAAGAATACAAATTTGCCCCAGAAGATTCTGAATTGTTTCCAGTGAGAGCACCAAGAGCCGACCACATAGACACCGAAGTTAAAGTCAAACCAGAGCCACAAGAAGTCACATCAAGATCTACAACTCCCGAATCTGTCACTTCTGGTGACGTTATGAATGATGAAGCTATGCCAACTTCTGTCAAGGACGAACCTGCAGAGAAAGGCTTGGACGATATACTAAAGGAGAAAGATGACCAATTACACAAGAAGCTAAAACAACTTGAATTAGACACAAGCTATATCCCACCAGATGCCCTAGATGATGCCGAAAACAGTGAAAAGAGATTGAATGACCACAAGGACATTGTGAAGCAAATTCTAGAGATTGACAACAAAGATGATAAGTACATGTTCTTTCAACTACCAAGAGTGCTACCGGAGTTCAAGAAACCTGAGGATGATAGTGCAATTGAAGAAGAGCCTGAAGAACAAAAGGTCAAGACTGAGACAGACAACGCTGGCAAAACAGAGCAACAACAGGATTCACTTGAAGGTAAGATTGGTACTCTGAGAGTCCACAAATCAGGTAAAGTTACCATGAAGATTGGTAACATCGTCATGGATGTCACTAGAGGGTCCAAGACGACTTTCCTACAGGAAGTTGTGATGCTTGATAGAGGCGAGGACAAGGCCAGTTACTTAATGGGTCATGTCCAGGACAAGATTGTCGTGACTCCTCGCTTTGACTAGTCAAATCTGGAGAGGACACTTAGATAGCATTTCAATGAATTTTTTTGCATTATACAAGAAAAGAAGTATAACGACGTAAAATTTGTGGGAAGCCCAAACTCACAACATCGGCCCCATTAACTACACCGATATCTCTTTACTAAGTAATTACGTAATAGATAAGAGACTTCGCGAATAATTTATAGAGGGAAACGATAAAAGTGTCACAATTTGAAAGGCAAAACACGTCAGAAAGTATAACGAAAGAGCCTCAGTAGAGCCAAACAGACTACTGATAACACCATAGAGTCATACTGATTGTTCTTCACACAGAGATTTTTGGTTTGGGGATTAAATCTCGTCCATTGCAATCCTACCGCCAGCCACATAGCAATTAGAGATGCCTACTCAACAACCGAATACCTTCTTGTCCAGGGTCTTCGGTGTCAACTCAACGTTCCCAGATGTCGACACTGAGCTTTCCAGCATACGTGATGATTACGCCTCTGGTGACCCTAGTCAAAGACTGGTAGGCGATAGCACGCACTCAAGAAACACACAGGCCCATAGACGCTCCATCATTGAGTCTGACGAAGACAGTGAATCAGATTACGACCAACACAGTGTTGACTTGCATTCACACAACGATTTCCACAACGACGTGATTGGCAATAGCGAAGATGATCAAGAAGATGTTGACGAAGACGACGCAGAAGAAGAAGACAAAGATGACGAAGTACCCTTGTCCATCATGGTCCATGGTACAGAAGCCACCAAACCCCGTGAGAAGAAATCAAAGGTTGGTAGACTAACCGGACTATTGGCACAAAGATCACATCCACCATTTGATATCGAGAATCAAGCTGCCCCACTCCTCAGAAGCACACCTGACCCACAGACGGAACACATCTCGTTCAAAAGAGAGCTCAAACAACCAGAATCATCATTACCTTCACAATCAGGCAAAGAAAGAATAAGGAGAGCCAAGCTGGGGATCTTAAACCCTAAGGAGCGTGCACTTTGGAAATGGGCCAACATTGAAAACCTGGATAAGTTCCTTCAAAATGTTTATGCGTATTATCTAGGAAGTGGTTATTACTGTATCATAATGACGAAGGTATTTGATCTTGCTACCTTGGCTTTCATTGTGATCTTCTCGACCTACTTGACAAGCTGTATTGACTACTCCAAACTGAAACTACCAGCTACCAAGAGCTTAAGTGATGTGAAAGTTGATCAGTGTTATGCAAACATCGGTGCTGGCCGGAAATTTTGCCTGTGGTTGTTCTACATCTATTTTGTTTTGAAGGTGGTTCAAGTTTACTTTGATGCTAAACAGGTGAATGAGATCCACTTATTTTACAAACATCTCCTCGAGATATCAGATACAGATCTTCAGACTGTCTCATGGCAGGTCGTTGTTCGTCGTATTATGTTATTGAAAGATCAAAATGCCATCACCTCTAATGTGTCTGATACCAAATCCAAATCAAGAATCGATGCCCATGACATTGCTAATAGAATAATGAGAAAGGAAAATTACTATATTGCGCTATTTAACAAGGACATCCTCAATTTGACCCTACCTATCCCATGGTACAAAGAGAGCATACTTACAAGAACTTTGGAATGGAATTTACAGCTATGTATCTCAGGCTTTGTATTCAATGAAGCCGGACAAGTAAGACAGCAGTTCTTGAAAGAATCCAAGAGAAGAGAGCTGTCTGAAGATTTGAAGAAGAGATTTATGCTAGCTGGTCTATTGAACATTATCTTGTCACCATTGTTGGTTGCTTACTTCTTGCTGCTTTACTTCTTCCGTTATTTCAATGAGTATAGAAAGAATCCGGGTTCAATTGGCTCCAGACAATACACCCCCTTGGCTGAATGGAAATTCCGAGAGTTCAATGAGCTGTATCACTTGTTCCAGAGAAGATTGAACTTGAGCGTTCCCGAAGCATCCAGGTACGTTGATCAGTTCCCCAAGGAGAAAACTGTGGTTTTCTTGAAGTTTGCTGCTTTCATTTCAGGCTCCTTTGCTGCCGTGTTGGGTATTCTTTCCATCTTTGACCCTGATATGTTCTTTAACTTTGAGATCACTAAGGATAGAACTGTGCTGTTTTACATTAGTATCTTTGGTACGATCTGGGCCATCTGTCACGGTGCCATTCCTGAAGAGTACCAAGTTTACGACTCAGAGGCAAGTCTGAGAAAGGTTGCCGAGTATACTCACTATCTACCACAACACTGGGATGGGAAATATCATACAGATGAAGTTCGTGTTGAATTTTGTGAATACTTTGCCTTAAAGCCAGTACTGCTATTGAGAGAGATCGCCAGTCTTGTCTTGACACCGTTCATTCTGTGGTTCTCACTATCAAGTTCTTCAGACAAGATTGTGGATTTCTTTAGGGAATATTCAGTTCACGTGGATGGACTGGGCTATGTTTGTACCTTTGCCATGTTCAACTTTGAAAAGGCCAATACCAAGAAGAAAGAACAAGAGAGCAAAAGGGCTAGACGTACATATCACAGATCCGGCGAAGAAAAGATGATGAAGTCATACTTATATTTTCTTGATAGTTATGGTGACAACCAAGAAACGCAAAGAAATGGTTCAAGTCCACAACGACACAGACAAAACCCACACATGAGTCAGTCTTTGTACCAACCTTCAGAACATTTGGTGAACAGAGTTGAGATCGACGAACCTGGAGCCCAATCATTTCTGCGTGATCCGTCAAGCCATCCAAAAGGTAGACTTGCACAATTACGTGGGAGACAACCAGTTCACTTTGATCAACATCAACCTCTGGGTGACTCTTACATCACAACATTACCTAAAACAGACTTAAACGAGCTTGTAACAGAGATTGGGAAGGAGCCAGGTGTTTTGGGCATGGTCAATCAATTCTATAAAGACTATCAGATATCTCACTGAGTCCGGAATGCTCGTTGAAAAAGTTAAGCTTCTGGCGACAGATTCTTTCAGCGCTCAACAGTGAATACAAGTGACGTGGCGTATGTAGAGAGAGATACTACTCGCTAATGAGAAATACACAACTTCGGTTAAGGTCTTAATTATACTATAGTCATTACTATTTCTTACCCTTACGAGCTTTCTTTTCTCTTTCGTATTCGTTCTTCTCAGCACCTTCCACAGTGTTAATAGTGTTAAGGATTCTAGCCATTTTAGAGTGGTAAGCATCGTGGGATTCTCTTTTCTCTTTGATTTGTTGTCTAGCTTCGAATCTAGAATCTTTTCTGATTTCACGAAGGGTGATCTTTCTCTCATTCTTCAATTGAGCCTTCATCTTATTAATCTCTTGTCTTTGTCTATCATGGTCATAAGATTTCTTCTCTGGGTTGAAATTCTCTTCGAATTTTGGAGCATAACTGGCAATGGCCATCTTCTTGTGTGATTGTAAGGTCAGTGGTTCACGTTCATCTTTAGCAAACTTCAATAATCTTTGAAACTTCAACGACAATTGATCCAGTTGTTTTAGGTCTGAGAATGACTCTTTGTAATGATGAAGTATGGCAACAAACGGAGAAGCGATTTCCAACAAAGCGGTCTTCTCTTTCCAAGTATCAAGGGCTAGCTCTAAGATTGAAAACAATTTTAGTAGAAGTGAGGTCTTATGATCATCGCTTAGTTCACGATCGATGTCAGAGACTCTTAGATCTGGAGCGTCGGTAGATAACTTGGTGATTGGGAATCTATGCTCTGGTGACTTCACAGTAATTGCTGAATCTTTGATTTCAGATGGTGATAATGCTAATAGCGCTCTTTGTAGGAAGTAAGTAACTTCTGGAATGTATCTTTTTGAGATTCTTTGATAACTCAAGAAAGTTTCAGCAATGAAAGCACCACCGATCAAGGCACTCAAAGACTCATATTTCAATTGTTCTAATGATTCACCCATGATGATGGAGGCTGGTGTAACAACAAGATGGTAATGATCTGAAGTTGAGTAGATCAACCCAACCAATGCAAAGAAAGTAAGGTCTGAAACCATTGGGAATTCATCACCACCGGAGATGGTATCCTGAATTCTCTCATGGATTTCCTCCAACTTGCCACGCAGGGCTTCCGTCAGTTCATTGTTGTACTTTTCAGCAAGTTTTTTCACGGAAAGGATCAAACCTTCTTGAATCTCTGAAAAGGTTTCAGTTTCAGTTTCTATCAGGTTGGATTCAGAAAGGTATAGGATGTGTTGGAATAAGACAATGGTAAAGTTTGCTAGTTTTTCTTTGTTACCAGCTTGAAATCTTGGTGCGTATGTCTGCAGGATCTTGTCGGTGTGTGTTAGTGTGTCTTTAAATTCAACTTTATCCAAAATGTCAAGGAAATCTTCATGAGATTCGGGACAAGTGATGGCGACAGCCTTAGCTTTCTTGGTTCTACCAGACTCTTCACCTTCGCTAACAGAACCTTCAACTTCCTCCTCAGAAAGTTCAGGTTCAGCATCAAGAGCAAAACCTTCACCTTCGTCACCACTTTGGGCCCAGAAGTCATCATCCAAGTCATCAGCACCCTTTTCAGCGAAATCTTCACCATGCATACGTCTTAATCTAGCCTCTTCTAATTCTCTCATCTTGTTAGCTCTTTCTAATCGTAATTCTTCTTCAGTTTTAGTTCTATCAGCTGGAGCAGCACGTCTTTCCATATTTAGTTCTCTAACGGACTGTTCATAACTGACCGCGTTTGGATCTTTAGAAAATTCAGGTTGCTTCTGTTGTTTTGGGATGGAACCTAGTTCAGCAAGGACATCTTGGAACTCTTCATCTAGATCACCAATCTTTTCTTCATTCTGGGCATGTAGTAATTGACGTTGTTGCTTGTAAAGTTTAGATTTAGCCATGACCTCTTGCATAACTTCAGCTTTGGTCTTCTTCTTAGGCACAGCTTCTTCGGATTCTTCAGCATCGTCTCTATCTTTAACGGTTCTCTTCTTTGGTTTCAAAAAATCGTCATCACTGTTGTTAATATCATCCTCTTCAAAATCATCTTGTAAAGACAATGATTTACCGTAGTGAGTAAGGCCTTCACCCATACCATCACCGAAAGCGTTGTCTTCGTCATCATCAAGACTGTAAAGACCATTCTTTGAGCTTTGAGCTTGCTTTTCACGAGTGAAACGTTCCAACATCTTTTCTTCTGGAGTCAACGTGGAGTCTCTTTCACCAAAACGACGATCATTAACGCTACCAAGCTTATTCTTTCTAGCTTTCTTAGCCTCGTATTGAATTCTTCTTGATTCTTCACCAATCTGCTTGGAGATACCAGGCTTACCCTGAGCACCTTTCATCTTGCTTGTGTCAACAGCAGATTTGGTACGGTTGACCTTCACTTCGAAAGGATTGAACTGTTCTCTGATCTTGGAGATGATTTCAGCTCTGTCATCACGACGAGTGTCAGAAGGGGCCTTTTTAGACCCCTTCTTGTGCTTGACGTTTGTTTGACCGGTAAGACCGTTCTCTTTCAGTGCAGCCTTCAGCTGCTTTAGTTGGGATCCAGCCATGATTGGTGTGTCTGTGTGCTTAGATGTGTCTAAATGGTATCGCTCTTATAATTTTTTTTTTTCTTAGTACATAAAAAAATTTGAGGCATCAGCCACATTTTCGCGAAAACCTCATCGCACTAGCCACAGAGCGTAGGCAAGCAATGAAAGTGGCTAGTGCATGGACACATTGGTGAATATTAGGTGCAAAGGTTAAGGCCATTAACAGTATATTGGCTCTGGGGACTTAATAAGTGTCCATGGTTTCAAAGCTGACCAGAAGGAGAAGTTTTGGCCCCCGAGATGATACAATTGATTGACCACGCTTATTCGAAGACATCGAGACTGTTCATTAAATTACACATATCATTGGACCATTCTCGACCTGAATGTAAGGCTCCGTGGGAAGCCATACTGGCTCACCATAGACTTCCAGATGTGACAAGCTTACTGGGTCACAACTGTTGCTGTGGACTTAAAGTTTACCATCTCAAAGAGTGCTAATGCTGTTAAGTTTGTCGCTGCCTTTCAATAATTGTAGTTTCCGGTAAGATTAACAACTCCGAGAGCCAGCTGAAGCCTGAAGAGCTGTATACTTTTAAGGAGATCATATTACATCTGCTTATCCAACTGAATTCTTTCCAATACCTTTCTAACCATTGCCACCAAGAATCCGGGGTAACATTATGTAATCACTATAGGTGCGCTTACATAACGCAAAATCTGAGTTGGCGAACGAAATTTAAAAAGTCAACAAAGATAGAAAGTTCAGCTTGTATTTAACGTAGAAACACAATCCACGCCACAGAAATGTCCAGAGACGCCCCAATCAAAGCCGAAAAGGACTTCACCGAGATTCTTGATGAGCAGTTCCCACAGATTGAGCTTCTAGCTAAAGTGAGTACATTATAATAAATTTGAATTCATAATCAGATCTTTAGTGGCAACAATTTACTAACGAACGTTAAAATAGTCAGATTACACAACTGCCCTTGAGAAATACTTGTTTCTTGAAAAGCAAACTCGTCAAGCATCAGATTTAGTCTCGTCTAAGAGAGTTCTTACTAAGATCGCTCAACTATTAGGTGACAATGGTGACTGGAAAGGGCTAAATGAACAACTGGTATTGTTATCTAAGAAACATGGTCAACTAAAATTGGCCGTTCAAGTGTTCATCCAAGAAGCTATTGAATATTTAGACAAGACCCCTGATCAAGCCACTAAGATTGAACTTATTGACACCATTAGAACCGTGACCGAATCTAAAATCTTTGTTGAAGTTGAGAGAGCTAGAGTCACTAGAATCTTATCCAATATCAGAAGAAAAGAAGGTAAGATTGATGAAGCCACTGAATTGTTGACTGAGTTACAAGTTGAAACTTATGGCTCCATGAAATTAAGAGAAAAGATGGAATTTATCTTGGAACAAATTGAATTGTGTATCCTGAAGGGTGATTTCACTCAAGCCACTATTTTATCAAGAAAGATCTTAACAAAGACTTTACAACAACAAGAATACCAAGACATCAAATTAACCTACTATCAACTCTTGATCCAAATCAGTCTACACAATGATAAATATCTAGATATTGCTAGACACTATTTGGCCATTTATGAAATCGAAGACATCAAATCTGATATTAACAAGTGGAAACCAATCTTGATCAACATAGTATACTTCATCATCCTATCCCCATATGACAATTTACAAAACGATTTAATCCACAAATTGGACAATGATAACAACTTGAAGAAATTGGAATTACACCATAAACTAGTCAAATCATTCATCACTAAAGAATTAATGAGATGGCCAATTATCAAGGATTTATACAGTCAAGAATTAAACCAAAGTGAATATTTTAACACCAGTGATGCTAAAAACAAGAAACATTGGGACGATTTACGTGATCGTGTCATTGAACATAACCTAAGGGTTATCTCCACTTATTACACCAAGATAACATTGTCAAGATTGAACCAACTATTAGACTTGACCGAATCTGAAACTGAACAATTCATCATTTCATTAGTTAACCAAGGTGTCATTTTTGCCAAGATTAACAGACCTGCTAAGGTTGTCAGTTTTGCCAAACCTAAGGATTCGAATGAACTGCTGAACGAATGGTCGAACAATATTGATGAATTATTGGGTCACATTGAAACTATCGGTCATTTGATTACAAAGGAGGAAATGATGAACGGTATCAAATCATCAGCGTAATGGGTGACTAAGTAACACTAGAATAAATGAAACTGCTTCTTTGTTCATAAAAACTTGATCAATTTGTAGCTTCCTCTCGGTCTTCATTTGCTGTACTTGATCTTCTCTTCTTTGCACTCTGAACCAATTCATCCCACCTTTGCCTTAGTTTCTGGATTTGTGAAGACAGTTTAACGTTGTCCCTGCTTAAAGAATCAATCTTTGATTCATACTCGGCCATCTTTTTCCTTTCTTGAATCTGGAGTTCCTTCTTTAGGTTGTTCATGCAGTTCTTAATATTGGTCTTAATCTTTTTGTTATAGCTCTCATAAACATGCAAGTTCTCACTGTATTTACTCAGTAGCTGTTTTAGTGTGTAGTTCTCTAGTTCAAGTTCCTCAATCGATTTCCCTGATGATGGTACCTGCCCTTGATCTATCATAGTTTCATGTTCCTGATCATTCTGTAATTTTGGCGTTTTCATCATGTTGTAAACCTGGATTTGAAACCTCGATATCGGGTCCATATCACCATCAGCGTTTAGTGGTAGTGGCTCCATAGTGGGTATACCTCTAGCAGATGCTAATGATGCCGAAAGGTTATTGTCTGATAGCTTGCTCAGTAAAGCTGGAGTGTTTGAGCCACTTGTTTTGGATGTCAATAGCGTCTTACCATTCTTCAAGACTGCGGCAGCAAGGTTGTTCAATTCCAAGGCACGACGAGAATACTGCTCTTTCAGGAGCACTAGTGCGTCATTGATCTCTTTGTTATCTGTCTTTTTGATGTTCTCGCCAAATTTAACACTTGCTTTGTTGTATAGTGTGGAGGCCTCTTTAAATTGACGTTTTGCAACGAGTTGTTCAGCTTTATCGACTAGTTCGTAACCCTGCAAAAGAGAGTTAGTAATGAATTCTTGCTCTGTTCATTCTCGTCACTAGAAGGACTCACCAAGGAAAGTGACATTGCTCTCAAAGTCCTATTTCTGTAATGTTCATACTTTCACTACTCCACTTTCAGCTTTTCTAGATTGTTTGATCTTATCAGTCGGCTTACATAACACAGACATTAATTATTATATAAGCAGGGTATAATTTAGTTAGGCAACTACTTATTGTCCATCAATGTTGAACAATACTTTGAATTGAAAAGCTCTCTTGAGTAGTATGATAGCTCTTACTGATTATTTATAGATATTAAGATGACAACAGGTGTTTTTCGATAATGAATCATTGTCATCGGCTTTCGAATCAAGTTATGGGCCTCACGGCTAAAAAGACTCGGTTCATGAGCTGTGGATATGATCTCTGTGCATTGAAGAGCGAGCTCTGGATGTATCTTATCGTCACGTAGTGTAACAAAGATGTCCATAAGTCCAAGATCACAGGGATCGAGATCCTTTAAAGGAGCTTTTTACGGGAGAAGTTACATCCTCGATTGGACGTTTCTTGTTCGAAGCTTTCATGGTGAGATGAGCAATATATCAAGACTGATGTTTCGACTACCATTCGCATTTGCCAGCAGCCTAAACGCAGCATATTTATCGAGCGGTGCTAGAAGTTAATCCACCATACCAGCAAGCTCAGGAGGTGTTTTAGCGGTGATTATTCCTTTTGGTTGTAGCTTTCAATTATATACTAAGCTGATAAGAAATAACTAGTGGGACTACGCACAAAAAAAAAAAAAAACACACAGAAAACCTCGAAAACATTATCTAAATAATCACACACGAATTTCCTTCGCTAAACCTTCTTTCCCTCTCGTCTTTACTTGATCACTATCCCAGCTCTACTCTATCCAATATCATCTCCACGCTCGCTGCCCCTAAATCTCCACAGTCAAAACCGATTATTGATTCCACCTTTTTTGTCAGACCTTCCGGATCAATAGACCATTCACATCCACAAGACCAGTACTAGCTCATTATGACTGATGAGCTAATATTTACCGATGAGAACGAGTTCTGGACATACTTGCAGAACGCTATCCTCACAGACACAGCCATCGACCAAGTTAGATGCAACAAGGCGTTTGTCACGTTCATGAAAGTTGCTTCTGACCATATTCAAATCTATGTTAATGAAGATCAAGATATGTACCGATGTGGCCTATACCTCATACATTCAGAGCTGTACGAGCAGAATAAGATCTTTTGTATCTCGAAAATGCTTTCATTACTAAACATTGAGCGATTAGAGACCAATTTCAAATACTTCATCAGTTATATTCTATTACTAGACTGCAAGAATGATAGTTCTTTGCTACAAAGTATTTTGGACTATCATGGTTTCTGGGTTATTTACAAGAATATCTATCATAGTTTCCAGACTTTACAGTTACTATCACAACATGAAGATGCAGAGGTTGGTACTATGGGTGTTTTGAAGAAGATGACCACTGTGCAATTGGATATATTGTTCCAGATTTGTAAATACTTGTCCATTCCAATTGAAGATTTGAAAAGAATTGATCATTTCTTTGTGAATTACATCTTTGAAAGTTTGATTGTTGCTTACTCTGAGGAAGATTTTTTCAATGCTGCCAAGTTCAAGTTCATCCTTGCTGTCAATGAACAATTCATGATTGCTGCTAGAGATGGGCAAATTGAAAATAAGGTCTTCACTGCCATTGCAAATCATAGATCTGATTCATCAAGAAACTTTAATGAGTGTCTATTAATGTATTTCAATCGAGAAGACGATAGATGTTTGCAAATCATGATATCCAAGATTCTTTACCTGATCTTCACAAATAATTCCACTAGCGACCTATTCTACTATAATGATCTGAACGTTCTTGTTGAAGTTCTAATACGTGAACTTACTGATATATCGGAGGATGAAGAGAACATCAGAAATACATTCTTAAGAGTCTTATACCCAGTGTTGAAGAATCCACATTTCGAACATACTCAGCATAAGAGAAATGACTTGATCCATCTTTTGAAATACCTTGCTGGCCAAAGTGATATCAAATTCTGGAACCAAACGGAGACAACAAAGAGACTAGCACTTAAATGTTTAGATATTGACTGGCTACAAGACAAGAAAGAGGCTGAGGATGAGCTTGAGCAAGAACAAGAGAAGCCTATCCCTCTGGTGCTTGTCCAATCTAATGACTCTCAAACATCTTTAAATTCAATGTCAAAAAAACCACCGCCTCCACCTCCACCACCCCAACCAAGAAAAATGATTCAGAAGAGAAACAAACCACCACCTCCAATTCCAAGTCCTAGAATCCGCTAGATCTACATTTCACGAACCACTCAATAGTTTACCTTAATGCATTAATGACTGCTCTATAACATGATTAGATCGTCATGTAAGATCTTAGCTAATTTCTCTGAAATCTCTTTGTTAGAATACTGATTACAATCAAGGTCCCATTCCAAGAATCTCTTGGTAATTAGCTTCTATGACGATGATGTTAGTGTCTAGTTCCTTCCGATCCTGTTGCCTTTGAATGATACTCACTGCTTCATTGACCTTGTCATCATTCAATGAATCATCCTTCAATTCTTTCTCAAATTTCAAGATGTCCCATGCTCTCTTGGTAATCTCCAGAGGAATACCATTGTTTTCAGCACAGCTAGAAGGTGGGTTAGCATTTTTGTGATCGACATTAAATATATCATAGACTTACACGATCCCGAAACTATCTGTGGCTATCCCTTCTTTCAATCCAAACAAATAGGTTATTAGTCTCTGACCCTCATCATTTGTGAACATGACATCCATATGATAATGCTTGACCTTATCAACAAACTTTAATACATCATCTTTGAACAGTTCATGAAAGTGGGTAGTAATGAAACATCTTCCCGGGTTCACCTCATTCAAGTGTTCAATTAGAGAGCCTAACAGTGCTGGTCCACCAATAACGTCTGTACCTTTCCCGAATTCATCGACTAATAGAACACTGTGCGTTGTTTTCTGATTGATACAGTTGGTCATCTTTTGCAAATCAGTGTAGAAAGTGCTTTGGCATCTGTCAATGGATTCATGTGTATGGATCTTGGTCAATAACTTATCAACGATGCCGATTTGAGACGACTGAGCAGGTATGAATGAACCAATGTGTGAGAGAAAGATTATTTGGCCAATTTGGGTCAAGTAGACAGACTTACCGGATCCATTTGCACCAGTTATAATGGAGAGTTGATCTTCGGGGACCATTGTATCATTAGCAATGAAGCTATTGACTTCATTTTCAATCAAAGCGTTTCTACCCTGATGGATCTTTAAAATGGGGGTTGAAACTATCTTAGGTTTGGTGAACTTTTGTAATAGCGAAGTTTTGGCAATGGTACAATAACAGTCCAAATTCGCTAGTTTGATACAGGTCTTGATAATGGTTTGTTCGTTCTCCAACAATTCCATCTGCAATTGTGTAATGATCTCGATCTCACCATCCACAATAACCTGATAAACGTCACCGTATTTCTCATCAGCACTTTCGGTGATCTCTTCTTTGAAGTACCAATTAGAGGCAGTGGTGAATACTTCCTTCCAACTTTCTGGGACATGTTCCAATGAGACGGAGCTCCTGTCGATGGAGGTCAAATACCCTAACTGGGGGATATACACCACGTTTAAAGCATCATGCGGGATATTTGGGTTAGTTTGGCTGACAATGTTGGCAAATTCAGCTAGCATTCTTTCCAACTCGTTGTATCTTGCCCTTGCATCATCCAATTCCTCATTGAACCCATCTCTCACGTACACTCTTTGAGTCAGGATTGATTCTTCGAAGTCGATGACCACATCAATATCACTATTCAAGCTTTCAAGAGCTTTCAAATTTTCTTTGTCCAATGGATCGTATAATGCATTCAAGGGTCTCCCGCTGTGTAGTTTCTCAACAGCGTAGATGATTTCGATCGCGTTCTTTAGTAACGACTGCATCTTGCTCCAGAAGGATAATTGCAACTTGTTAACAGTTAACCCGTTCAAGATCTTGTAGATGTCACCAATACCCTTTTGACACTTTACTATGTCTTCGAAATGAACAGTATTATCTTCACGGAGCAATGTTTCAACTACCTCCAACCTGGCTCGAATGATGTGTTCATCAGCGTATGGGGATTTGAAAAGGTTTTTCAAGTATCTCTGTCCTAAACCTGAGCCGGCATTGTGTATGAATAGATCAAGTAGGCATTGTTGTTCTGGTAAAACCTTAAATATTTGAAGATCCACTAACGTGTCCTCGGACAAATACATCAATGAGTTAGCTCGAAAGATAGAGATGGACCTCAATATGGTTTCTAATGAAGAATTATTAATATCCTGATTCTGCAAAATGGTTTGAATGGAGTTTTGAACAGCAAAGATGCATAATCGCTAAGGCTAATGTTAATCATAGTCACTAACACAAAGGGCCAAAATCAACTTACAGATACAGACAAGTTCACATCAGTCAACACTGACCTTAACAAAGACTTATCCTCTAACCTTAATGGACTTTGATCAGCCACTAATCTTTCAATCACCGAATCACTTGACAGTGGCTTGTAAGATGTGGAGGAAAGTACATCAATAGTGAAGTTCAGTGCAACAGCTACAAAAAGTTAGTAAAGAGACCCTTCTTTCATGTAATTACAAAGGTAACGGGGACGTACATTTCTTCTGGATAAACAGTGTGATCTCTTCATCTAGTCTGGCAGGAACGATGGCGCTTGTAGGAGACAATGAAGTGAGGATAACCGCCGTGGTGTCACTAGAAGAATCCTGGGGAAAGTTGGGCACAATCTGTAACTCACCACTATGCGTGTCAAAGAAGGCGCCACCCATTTGGCCAGCAGTACACCCGAGTACTAAAATGCGGTCTTCTTGCTGTTGAGTGTCCATTTTGTTGGTTTTGTTCTATGAAGGAAAGTTTGAATTTCTGGGTAGGTGGCGGCTATTTATACTAATTTTCAGTCTCACCTTTCATCTGTAATTCCTTCCACTGTTGAGCCAACTCAGCCATAGCTGAAGAGTCCAAGGAGGCATCAACAACATCTTTTGGCACTTGGTTTTCTGAGTGCTCCTTGGTTGCAAATCTTCCTTTATTTGTCTCTGTGATTAGGCGCAGATCGTACTCTTCGATTTTGTCTTCAGGCTTAATCAAGGTCATTTCGTGCCATGTGAAGAGTTGTGGGTCTGTCTTTCTAGAGAATGGATTGATGTCCAATAGGTAAACTTTCTGGAATGGACGTGGTAAGTATATGTCAAACACATAGTCTTCGTCAGGGAAGGTCCCCATCAGCACATCTTCAAAGAAGTCGTCGATCAGCTCTTTAAATGTGTCCTTTAAGTTCTCCAAGTAATCATAGTAGTTCAGATCTCTCTGTGATGCACCAACGATTCTGTTATGCTTCACAAACACTCTGAACTCCAATGCAGGGTTCACATTAAACCATTTTCTTAAAATCAATTCATACTCTTGTTGGGTAGATTTGGTGGTCTCGCTGTCTTCCTCTTCAACCTCATCAAATGCGTGAGACAAATCGTGCATGATGTAATTGGAGGCATTCAACAGCAAGTAGACATCAGAGGCATTCTCACATCTCATTGTATTGGTGGCCATGATCCAGGTGGCGTCTCTTGGTGCAGACCAATTCAACTTTGGAGTGACGGCGCCCCATTCTTTGATGACATCCTTAATCTGAGCATGCACATCTTGGAACTCGGAAAAGATCTCTTCCACAGATCTCTTCGGTTGTTTTGGCTCTTCATCCTCACTGTCTTCGCTCTCCTCTTCACTAGACCAATCACTAAAGTCGTTATTCTCCCCAACTTCAACGTCAAAGCTGCCATCTTTAGGAAGACTGATCCCATCACTACTCAAGTAGTCAATGAAAGCCTGTGGCAACGGCTTGATAATGCGCGATTTGGGCACATGCTTTTTGTAGCGTGGGTACCATGAGCTAAAGGCACAATTGATGATTTGCTCTCTGGTTACTTTGATCTCATTAAAGACGTGCTCAGTCATTATGAGTACTTCTCTTGTTAAGACTCACTGATGTGAAGGCTCATCGCTTAGTAATTTTTTTGACTATATATCAAATTCCGCGAATTCGTTCTGAAAAACACGCATTCGCGGGAAGACTGATCGCGTCGACCAAAAAAAAATTGGCCATCAAAGAAAGCGTGAATGAAGTAGTAGGAAGTAACAAACAACGTCGCCTTAACAATGTCCAAAGTCGCCGTGGCCCCATCGAATGCCACCTTTAAGAACAAGGAGAAGCCTCAGGAGGTCAGAAAGGCCAACATCTTGGCTGCCCGTGCCGTTGCCGATGCCATTAGAACCTCATTGGGTCCAAAGGGTATGGACAAGATGATCAAGACAGGAAGAGGTGAAATCATCATCTCCAACGATGGTCACACCATCTTACAACACATGGCCGTACTGCACCCTGCTGCCAAGATGCTTGTCGATGTCTCTGGTGCTCAAGATGTTGAAGCTGGTGATGGTACCACTTCTGTTGTCATCTTGACCGGTGCTCTATTAGGTGCTGCTGATAAATTACTACAAAAGGGTATTCACCCAACGATTATAGCAGAATCATTCCAAAGAGCTGCTAAGAGATCAGTTGAAATCTTGCTAGATATGTCTGTGAAGATCTCCCTTGATGATCGTGAAGCCCTTATTCGTGCCGCTACTACTTCTTTATCATCCAAGATCGTTGGTCAACATTCACATCTATTAGCTCCATTAGCTGTCGATTCCGTTCTAAAAATAGTAAATGAAGATTCCACAAACGTTGATCTATCAGATATCAGACTAATCAAGAAAGTTGGTGGTACCATTGATGATACAGAATTAGTTGACGGTGTTGTGCTAACCCAAAACGTTGTTAAATCCGCTGGTGGTCCAACTAGAATTGAAAAAGCCAAAATTGGGTTAATCCAATTTCAACTTTCACCACCAAAACCTGACATGGAGAACAATGTCGTTGTTAACGATTACAGACAAATGGATAAGATCTTGAAAGAAGAAAGAGCGTATCTATTGAACATTTGCAAAAAGATCAAGAAGGCCAAATGTAACGTCTTGTTGATCCAAAAATCCATCCTAAGAGATGCTGTTAATGACTTATCTTTACATTTCCTATCCAAATTGGGGATCTTGGTCATCAGAGACGTTGAGCGTGATGAGATTGAATTTTTAAGTAAATCATTATCCTGTAAACCAATCTCAGACATTGACTTATTCACAGAAGATAGACTAGGTTCAGCTGATTTGATCGAAGAAATTGAATCATCAGGATCAAGAATTGTCAAGATTACTGGTGTCAAGAACGTTACTAAACCAACTGTGTCCGTTGTGTGTCGTGGTGCTAACAACTTGGTTTTAGATGAGACTGAGCGTTCGTTACACGATGCTCTATGTGTTATCCGTTGTTTGGTGAAAGAGAAGGCTTTGATTGCCGGTGGTGGTGCCCCTGAGATTGAAGTTTCTAGAACTATATTGAAAGAATCATTGACTTTATCAGGTACAGAACAATTCATCTGGAAGGAATTCGCTGAAGCTCTTGAAGTCATTCCAACCACATTGGCTGAAAACGCTGGTTTGAACAGTATCAATGTTGTGACTGATCTTCGTAACAAGCATGAAAATGGTGAAAGAAACGCTGGTATCTCAGCCAGAAGATCCGGTGCTACCAACACTTATGATGAACATGTCTTACAACCGGTCTTGGTCTCCACTAGTGCTATCACATTGGCAGCTGAAACTGTCAAATCAATCTTGCGTATTGATGATATCACTATCAGTCGATAATTAGCTCTTCCCCTGATATAGAATGAAACCCCACCAACTAACTTGACCTTGATGTAGAACTACAAGTAAACTAGCCGACTTTCTATGGAACACGTAAGACATCATTAAATTTTTATGTTTTTATGTACAGCTCATTTCAAGTTCTCCTTAGGGGTAAGGATCTTAACTGCATTCTTTGAAAATACATAGGACAGTCCACTCAGTAAAGTAGTGGTACCGACAAAGTATCCAAAGTAATCAAAGCCCAGATTCAAGGCATCGATGTATGTAGGATCGATCATTGTCAACAGCACAGGCTTGACCACGGCACCACCGATGTATAGCATTTGAAACCCTGTGTTATACTTAGATATGGTAGTTGGATGGACCTCTGCTGATGGGATGCTGAAATCCCAATATCTTTTAAAGGTCTTTGGAGGTGGGAGAGAGATGTATCTGTAATAAATGGCAGAAATCCCTAGCAGTATATCTCTCCCAAGGATTAACACAGCCAAATACAATGGCATTGAGCCAGCATGAGCCAGACAGGCGGTACAGGTGACCATTAGAAACTTATCGGCCATCGGATCTATAACCGAGCCCACAACAGAATGCATGTTGAACTTTCTGGCGATGAAGCCATCGACAAAATCTGTTACACATGAGTAGGTAAACAGTGCAAGGGACCACCATATCTGTTGCTTCACGATCAGGTAGCCTATGATCGGCGCAGCGACCAGTCGTGTGAAGGTGAGGATGTTTGGAATGGTGTATATATTCTCATGCTCCGGAATTAGCTTCTTGATCGGTTTGGTGATTTTGTTGGATATCTCCTTAGATTTTGTGACAACTTTATGGTCCTTAAGCTCATTGATCTTCTGCGTCAATTTGGCCTTCTGTTTCTGGAACTCCTTGACATCATTGAGCATAGTTGAGCTGTAATGGAACTGTCTGTGGAGAGTTATCAAATGCGCTTGTGAGGCCCTGAAAGAGCGAATTGGGGCTCTTTTGAGTAGCAATCCGACAGTAGTTCTACCTATAGTTATCATGGCTGGTCCAATTGAATGAGTCTCGGAGGTGGTAGTGTGTCTTTCTACGCCTGTTTGCTAGCTCCCAAAAGGTTGCTTGAGTCAAGAGGATGATTAACGTCCAACAAATTTCTACCAAAAAATCTCGGAAATCAATAATCATGACTCCACATACTATATAAGTCCACAGAAATCCGCCCAAAACGCTTCTTCGTCGCCTTTTTCACACTTTAAACACCCAAGCTATGAACGTCCTGGTCTACTCTGGCCCAGGTACCACGCCCGAGTCTGTCAAGCACTGTCTGGAGTCACTACGCCGCTATCTGTCGCCCTTTTACGCCGTGGTTAGTGTCGACTCGAAGACGCTGGTGACGGAACCTTGGGGGTCCAAAACTGCTCTGCTAGTTGTGCCTGGTGGCGCAGATCTACCTATGTGTAGAGAACTAAACGGTGCCGGGAACAGAATCATCACCAACTTCATAAGGAAAGGTGGCCGTTATCTGGGCTTCTGTGCTGGTGGTTACTACGGTTCTGGCCGCTGTGAGTTCGCTGTTGGTGATCCAGCTATGGAGGTCAGTGGGCCAAGGGAGTTAAAGCTGTTCCCTGGTACTGCTAGAGGTCCTGCTTTTGCTGGGTTCGACTACGGCTCTGAAAGAGGTGCTCAATTGGCTAGACTGACTTTGAACAAGGAAGCTCTAGACCTGGATATTGATGAAGCTTACAATTACTACAACGGTGGTGCTGTGTTCGTCGATTCTGAACAATACGACAATGTCACTGTACTTGCTACCTATGCTGACCCTTTAGATGTCGATTTTGGCTCGATTCCTGCTGCTGCTCTTCTGGCTAATGTCGGTTCTGGTTCTGCAATTTTGACAGGTACCCACCCAGAATACACTCCGGAAATCATGAAACCAGACTCTGATGACCCCAACTATGAGCGTATTGTTGGGAAGTTGAGAGATAACAACGAAGGGAGACAGAAGCTATTGAGATCATTCTTGAAGAAGCTTGGCCTGAAAGTGAATGACAACGAAATGGTTAGACCAAGATTGACTCCATTGATGTTGTCATCTCCGATCACTGGCAAAGTTGCAGAGATCACCGATGCTCTTATCTCAGGTGCTCTAACTTCAAGTGTCGGTCTATTAGGTGAGAACAAAGACCTAATCGTTGGTCCAAATGATACATTCAGATTACACAAAGGTGAAGAAGTCTCCCATTTTCATCAACTTGATAAACAAGAGGAGTTCGAAGATCCTGATACGGTGACTAAAGAACTATACTCATTCACTGATTCAATCCCAGAGAGAAAATTAACACCTTATTTTGACATCAGACAATACTTCAGATTATTGCAAGAAAGTTATGGTAGTTTGAGTGGTAATGAGGCTGGTTCCACGATGATGTACGGTGAAGTTGTCACATCCACCTCCTCGATGCTAGACAAGAACTTTAATATCTTGAGCAACATACCATCGGGGGTTGTTGTCGCTGCCACTGTCCAGGTCTCTGGGAGAGGGCGTGGCGGTAATGTCTGGATCAATCCGCCAGGAGTTGTTGCCTCATCATTAGTTCTAGACCTGCCTATAGCCATGACACATGCCCCTGTGGTCTTTGTCCAATACTTGACCAGTATTGCGGTACTTGAAGCTGTCAAGAGTTTAGGGGATGGTTATGAAGAATTGCCAATCCGTTTGAAATGGCCCAATGATATATACGCCATAAAACCGGAGTACTTTGGACAGATCACCAACTCTCAGAATCATGAACCTACCTACGTGAAAATTTCAGGTATCTTAGTCAATACCAATGTCTTCAAAGATAAGTACAAGGTCATCGTCGGTACCGGTATCAACTTATCCAATGCTGCTCCAACAACTTCCATTAATTCCACAATTGATCTTTTAAACGAAGTTAGAATTAAGAGGGGCCAATCGAAATTACCGCTAATCACTCCTGAATTGTTAATGGCAAAATACATGTACTATATGGGCACTTTATTTGAACAGTTCAAAAGAGAAGGGTTCAGACCACTGCTACCTTTATACTACAAACATTGGTTACACACTGGACAGGTTGTGCATTTGCAAGACCATGGTAACGCTAGAGTTAAGATCACGGGTATTACTGAAGATTTCGGTCTATTGGCCGCTGATGAAGTGGGCCGTGATGATAAACCAACTGGCCAAAAATTCAAGCTGCAACCTGATGGGAACTCATTCGATATGTTTTCTGGGTTGATCTCAAAGAAGGCTGGTATTTAATTAACAACTTTATGCATACGGACTATATTGAAGGTTGACATTCGGTGTCATGATCGATCATGCTGTTGAATGGTTTCATTCCCTATCCTCAGATGACTCGATGAACCTTCTGCTCGGAATTGAAGGTAGTTTGGATCCCCTTCCACTGTACCCTCGTCCAAATACCTCCTCTGCGAGTTTATAGGTAACTCTGGTCATCTCAAAACACCAAATTTACGGCTGTGTCAAGGCGAGGTTTTTTGTAAGCCACCTGAGCTCTCATCTTATCACCTTCGTGCGTTTTATCTTAGCGTTTCGACTAAACGTACCGTCATCGTGTAGTTGATTATGCTTGAGCTCTCTAACCTTATGGAACTCTCCTGACTTACACGCCAATTGGGTAGCAAGCTCTTGTGCTCTGGCCCCCTTCTGCCATGTTATCCTCCCGTGCATATCAAGTGTTTGCTTTTACATAATGGGTATAGGTGATTGAGAAGACCACCTTCAAGCCATTTGAAACTGGGCACATCATGGGCGGCAATTCCTATCGCCATATGAACACCTTTGTTCTCTCTAATGATGACAACACCACTTCTGACCTCTTCCTCTTCAAGTATTCAGCCAGCGTATTCCACAAGCGGAACTTGAGAACTTTTGGCTATTTGACTGAGCTCATCGATGGAGTTTAGTCATCACTGGAAGCTAGTTGATCATCTCTCCTCGCTAAAATTGAAAAAGTAAATAGACCATGACTCTGATAATGCCCTAGATCAACAAGTAGGTCGGTTGCGGGTGACAGTTGATAGCATAACCAGAACTACAAGCCTTACTGACTGGGTTAGGACAATCTTGTCATCATGACATTTGTTTAAACCAGCATCGCACCGTCGTAAGCTGCTTTCGAAGAGAATCTGGAGTTCATTCCTCATGATATGGTCAGCTATACTTGATTATTTGTTCATTGTTATTTTCCTACAGTACTACGGCCTGCGTTAGCATAAAAACTTTCAATTTAATTTTTTGTAAACCCGATATATATAACACAGTGGAAGTACCCAAATCAGCAATTTCATTTCTTCTCGTCAGAATCATCTTTTGGTGAATAAGATGGAGACTTTGGAGAATATTGAGGTGAAGTTGGGGAGTATGATGGAGATGTTGGAGAGTATTGTGGGGACGTAGGTGAGTATGATGGTGAAGTTGGTGAGTAACTTGGTGAGGTTGGACTGTAACTTGGTGAGGTTGGTGAGTAAGATGGTGAAGTTGGTGAGTAAGATGGAGATGTTGGACTGTATGATGGAGATGTAGGAGAGTAAGATGGAGATGTTGGACTGTATGATGGAGATGTTGGAGAGTAAGATGGAGATGTTGGACTGTATGATGGAGAGGTTGGTGAGTATGAAGGTGAAGTTGGAGAGTAAGATGGAGATGTTGGACTGTACGAAGGTGAGGTTGGTGAATACGATGGTGATGTTGGTGAGTAGGCTGGAGAGGTTGGTGAGTATGATGGTGATGTTGGGGAATAAGCAGGCGAGGTAGCAGAGTATGATGGTGAAGTTGGAGCATAAGAAGGAGAAGTAGCACCGAACCCACCTGGAGAGGTAGCTGAACCGTAACCACCGTATGGAGATGTAGCAGTTAGACCAGTACCTGGGGATGTAGCTGAGCCATAACCACCGTAGTCTGAAGCACCACCATATTCGGTGAAACCACCTGCACCACTTGCTTGACCTGAATCACCCATTGGTGAGAACACGACATCATCACTAGCCTTGAAGTTGATACTGTAACCTGGAGTAGCGTTGGCATCTGATTCGTAAGAAGTAGCAGAACCGTCACCGTATTCAGTACCTGGATAGTCAACTACTGGATCGTCAATGTTGGTTGGTAATTCCTTCAAGATGGAATCATCAACCATAACATCGAAGGCACCTGTACCAACTGGAGCTAATTGACCCAAGATGACGTTTTGGGAGACACCACGACAATCATCCAATTCGGCTGAGGCACCGGCTTCGAACAAGATTTCGACGGTTTCTTCGAATGAACAACGCATCAAGGCACCAGTATCATTTCTGTTGATACCATGACGAGTAACAGCCATCAAATGACCACGTGAAGTCATAACATCAACCAACAAAGCCATATGACGGTAGTTAACATAAGAACCATCGGATGCAATAACGTTGTAGACTTCCTTGTACAAGGCAGCACGACCAGCTTCAATACCCAATACTTGTAGGATATCAATGAAGGAGTTAGTGTAGATTCTTGAAGAGTCAACACCCGGAACACACATAACATCAGCCAAGTTGACACCATCAGTTTCTAAGACCCATTCAGGAACCTTGGTGTATTTACCTGTCTCATCTGGTAGCTTACGGTCGTATTTCATCATAACAACACGAGTAATATCTGGAACACCACGCAATGTAATAGCCTCCAACATGTTGCTTTCGATACGTTTCAACATTTGATCTTCTTCAGCTTCAGAATCTTCATCTAATGACTTCGGATCACGAACAACACGACAACGAATGATCAATTTATCGGCGTTATCTTCTGACCAAATGACGAACAAATCATCTTTGAAAGTTTCCTTGATCTTTTCACCGACTTCAGCCATTGTCAAATCTTTATCGTTCATAGCAGCACGATCTAGTTCAATACGTAGCAACCATGGCGATTGTTTGTCGATAGAGGCTTCAATTTCTTCGTCTGGAATTTCAAAGTGCAAGTAAACCATTTCTTCATCTTCTGTGATCACAGTGGCACGTGGATCTGGATCATAGTAAATTTCAGTAGCCACTGTAACACTCTTCAGAGTGGTATGTTCAATGGCAGATCTAATTTCTTTAGCTCTTTCTTGGTCGGCAGCGTATTCTGGATCTAAGTAGACAGTCAAAGATGGAGTCTTCATAGTCTTGGCGACGTTCAAAATTTCTTTTAGACGAGGAACACCTGAAGTCACCTTCTTAGAGGCAACACCGGCAAAATGGAAAGTATTCAGTGTCATTTGGGTAGCTGGTTCACCAATGGATTGAGCGGCAACAACACCAACCATTTCACCTGGATGGACAACAGATCTTTGGAATTGAGCATCAATCTCACCCAAGACCCAGTTGAATGCAATTCTGTTCAAACGATATTCTTCGATAATACGACGGGCAGATAAACGCGAACGTAACAAACACTGGAACAAGGCAGTGGCATTTTCCTGAGATTCTTTGACCAATGGGTTTTCACCTCTCAGAACGTACAATTTCTTAGATAGGTCTTGAACACCGTGCACAATCTCTGGAATTGTCAAGTCACTGGCTTTGGAACGATCGATGTGGAAAATTTGTTGTGAGTTCTGAATGATACGACGAATGTTGACTGGTAGTGGCCAGTTGTGTTCACCATCAACGAAGACCTTTCTCAAGAACTTACGGTCGTCTAGCAGTTGACTGTATTCTTGATCCAGCAAATCTTGGATCTCAGTGCTACCGATAATTTCACGACCAGTCTCTAGCAATGATGGTTTGATGGAAGTCTTTTCACTGACTAAATCAACACGGTAGCGTTTTTCAAAGGCAGAATCTTCACCTGGGATAGTGTCAATGGTTTGTTTTTCAACATGACCAGCATCTAGACCATCTTCACCATAGATGAATTGAATAATACTACCAGTGGAGTTTCTAGTGGTACCATCATAATGAACCATAATATCTTCCAAGGCTTTAACCAAACGACGTTGGATATAACCAGTTTCGGCAGTCTTGACGGCGGTATCAATCAAACCTTCACGACCACCCATAGCGTGGAAATAAAATTCTTGTGGAGTCAGACCTCTCAAGTAGGAGTTTTCAACGAAACCCTTGGACTCTGGAGAGTAATCATCTTTGGAGAAATGTGGTAAAGTACGGTCACCAAAACCGAAAGCAATACGTTTACCTTCAACAGATTGTTGACCAACACAAGCTGACATTTGAGCAATGTTAATGAAAGAACCTTTAGAACCAGCACTCACCATCTGTTTCACGTTATTCAGACCCTTCAAGTTAACTTCGGCAGAACGACCAGCTTTATCTCTGGCTTCGTTCAAGTAACGAATGACATTATCTTCAAACGATTCTCTCAATGTCATACCATGTTTGGCTGTCAATTTATTCTGTTGAGCTTCCAGGACAACTTCGTCAACCTTCTCTTTGGCTAGAGCAATGGCTTCAGTGATCTCTTTCATTGTGCCGGAATCAGCAATGGTATCACCAATACCAATGGAGAAACCGTTGTGCAATAACCAGTAGTTAACTACTTTCTGGATGTTACCGAACAAATCAGCACATTGTCTTGAACCTTTTTCTCTCATAACAGTGTGAATCAAACCCCCGTTGGTAGCACCAACAGTCTTTTTGTCAACAACACCGAATAAAATCTCACCATCGACAATTAGCATACCATTGTCTTTAGGACATAGTAGAGTTGTACCTTCATCAAATCTTTGCAAGTGAATACCTTTTGGAATAGTCATTGATAAAATCTGTTTACCCGACCATAGAGGCTTTGGTTTCAAGATTGCTGGTGGTGGAATAACACCATCCCATTCTGGGATCCAGTAAAGCATATTCATCATTTGGTCATAGTCAACAAAACTGTCACGTAGAGTCATTTTTCTAACACCACATAGTGTATCTTGGACGATACCCATACAAGGTTTGTTGGATTGTGGGGAGACAATTTGAAGTGGCACGGCACAAATGTTCATTAGTTCAGCTCTAGTCTCTTCAGATTGTGGAACATGTAAATTCATTTCGTCACCGTCAAAATCAGCATTGTAAGGAGAAGTAACAGACAAATTCAATCTGAAGGTGGAGTAAGGCATGACCTTAACACGATGGGCCATCATAGACATTTTATGCAGTGAAGGTTGACGGTTGAATAACACAGGATCATTATCCATTAAGTGACGTTCAACTTTCCAACCATACTGTAGAACAATATCACCAGCACGTTTGTTGTATCTCAAGTCAATACGGTCACCATTGTCACGGATCACGTATTTGGCACCTGGATGTTCATTAGGACCATTACGGACCATTTCTGTTAGTTTTTGAATGTTGTAAGGGGTAACGGTTTCAGGATAAGTCAGAGTACGGGCAATACTCTTTGGAACACCAACTTGGTCTAGTTCCAAGTTTGGATCACCAGAAATAACGGTACGAGCTGAGAAATCAACACGCTTACCCATCAAGTTACCTCTGATACGACCTTCCTTACCTTTCAGACGAGCACGAATGGATTTGATTGGACGCCCTGACTTTTGCAAAGCTTGTGGCTGACCAGCAATATCATTATCCATGTATGTAGCGACGTGGAACTGTAGTAAAGACTCGAATTCATTGATGACGTGTTGTGGAGAACCATCCATCTCTAACTTTTGAACATTGATGTTCGCTTTCAAGATATCAGATAATTTATACGTTAAATCATCTTCACCTCTCTGCGTATCATTGAATGAAATGGAAGGTCTGACTGGTGGAGGAGGAACTGGCAAGACAGAAATGATTAACCATTCAGGACGTGCATAATCTTCATGGAACCCCAACTTTTTGCAATCTTCAACACTGATGTGCTTGAAAACGTTCAAGATTTCACTAGCGGTTAGCAAACGTTTTTCTGGTTGTTCATTCTCTTCAAGATCTTTCCCCTTTCTCCATGTACCCCATAATTTCAAACCATCACGACGAACAGTTGGTTGGGCATTACCACAACCGCCTCTTGACACTATACTACCGTCTTCTTCTGGTGGAAAGTTAGGTTCACAAATCATCTTAGTCTTTGACAAATTCCAAACGGCATTAAATCTTTTCTTTGGGTCTTTGATTCTGATGGCTTGCTTGAACAAATCGTTTGATTCATCTAAAAGCAGTTTACCACAGTGCATACACACACATTCACAAACTTTTTTAATCTTGTTGATGAAACCGATGTGGAAAACTGGCTTTGCTAATTCAATGTGACCGAAATGGCCTGGACACTCATTCATATCTTCACCACACGTTTGACATTTGAAATTACGGTCAATCGAACCTAATCTTGGATCATTCAAACCACCAACTCTTGGTTTGGTTTGAGTTTCATCCATAGTTTCTGGGAACTCAATCTTGGCAACAGAAATGGCACGCTATATGCTTTGTTAGTATTGTTTTATCAGGTTGTCAAATCTATCTTATCTTAGGAAACTCACAATTTCATCTGGAGATAATAGACCAAACTGGACTTCTTTGACAGTACGCAAAGGCGCACTTGAATAAGGAAACTGGACCATATTGTAAATTTGTCACTAGTGGACGATGCAAATAATTAATGAGCTTTTTTTTGGTATTTTTGAGAATTAAAATAAACTGATAAATGAAAAGGAAATAATCTAATGTTTTTTTTGGATTTTCGAACTTTTGGGACACTCTAATGAGGTGGCAATGCAGCTAAGAGTCTTCGAAACCTTCAAATGTGATGTTTCCTCGAAAGTATCTGATGAATTTTCAAATCTATTGAATTTCCAAACAAATGAAAACAATGAAAAATCAAAGGAATTAACACAGCTGAAATAACAACAACGAACTCGGTGTAAGATGCAAGAGCAGTGTAACTTTGAACCTCTTGATTAAAATAGGAGACAACGCCAATTAAATGAGTTGAATCTGTCTTTTGGGTTAAACTTGAAGAGGATTGGTAATCTGATGTTGATATAAAGCCACTTTCTCAAATTAAAATCAATTAATAATTCGTGATCAAGATTGACGTTTGGGTCTCTGTTTATGGTATCTAGTTGATGCTTTGGACCAGAGGAATCAAAATTGAGAGAATTATAGGTGATTTATAATTCTAAGTTTGAAGTTGTTCCCTTAGAGATATCTTATTATGGCTTTGTTTTGCCCCCGACCCACTGATTTTTTTGTCGATTTTTCAAACAAGTGAAAAATATTTCGCGCTCCGGACTCATAAGTACTGAGGTGGTTTGTAAGTTACGCTGAAGGGCAACATAAGTTGCCACAGTTACCATTATAGAGCACGTTAGATTTCTGCACCTGAGTTCGGTTGATATCTCTAGTTTTCAAGGTTCAAGAAGTCCCTTAGAGGATCATATAGAAAACAGGTCGATGTTGCAACCCTGATAGTTCCATAGCTTCATCAGCTTCAATCTCGCAGCCTTCTGCCAAATTTATTTAACTGGGCGAAGGCTTTTGGTACATATTTACATGGATTCTACACATTGTTGACGCGTGAACATAACTACAGCTCAGACAAAGTGCAAATATCGCCTTCCGATTATATATTCCTTGATAACACACGCCTATTTGAACATCTTACTGAACGCCTTTTTCTGCTTCTCCTTGTGCTCTTTCTCCGTCTTCTTGACATCTTCGATGGCCTTCCTAATGGCACCATCAGCAGGCGATAGCTTCAAAGCCTCTTGTAGGTCTTTTAACGCAGCATCTGTGTTCTTTAGTTTTAAATAAGCACTACCACGTCTGTATAGGGCTTTAGCCTTAGACTTATCGTCCAAGTTATCCTCGTCCAAGGCATCAGTGGTAGCTTGTAGGACCGTTGTGTTCTTGTTTAGTTTCAGACCAACCAAAGCGATGTTTAAGAAGGTTGAGATCTTTAGTTTTGATTGTTCTAACAATCTCTCCTCTGGAAGATCCTCTGGGAAGTAGTCCTTCAAGTATGAAGCAGTCTTCACATATTTCTCGAATGATTTCTCTAGGTCGCCTTTCTTGAAAAGGGTGGTACCAATTTCCTTTAGATGATTGATGGCTTTAAAAACTGAATCAGGGTCGTTGACATCAATGTTATCGTTGTCAGCTAGAACTTCTTCATACACATCACCGGTACCATCGTCTTTGGCGACAGGTGGTTCAATAACATAGTCAGCAGGTAGCTCACCAGAGTCAGCGATTTTGACTTCCTGTAATGGCTTGTCACCTGAGTCAGTTTGAGTTCTTTCGATCGCTCTGATTATTGATTTACCAGAAATCAACTTACCAAAGACAACATGCTTACCGTTCAAGTGTGGAGTTGGAACAGTGGTAACGAAGAATTGAGAGCCATTGGTATTAGCACCGGCATTGGCCATTGAAAGTAAGAATGGTTGGTCGTGGATCAGTTCAAAGTTCTCATCTTCAAATTTCTCACCATAGATTGATTCACCACCAGTACCATCGTGATTAGTGAAGTCACCACCTTGGATCATGAAGTCTTTGATGACTCTGTGGAAACTGGAACCTTTGTATGTCAGTGGGATACCAGAGGAGGTCTTACCTTTCTCACCGGTGGCAAGGGCTCTAAAGTTCTCAGCAGTCTTTGGAACAATGTCATTGAAGAGCTCGAAGATGACTCTCCCTTTCTCTTCGCCGCCGACAGTGATGTCAAAGTAGACTTTTGGACGTGATTCGGTCATTTGTAGTTTAATTGAGTGTAACTTGGATCTATTTGGTTGCAGCTGCCTGATTCATGAAGGCGTTCCTGTGGATTTATATTTCGTTTTCATCCCAATTGAATTTTTTCCAGATCCTTCCAAAGAGCATGCGGAATACCGAGACACAAACATCGTCGTTGGCTTGGATCGTTCTCAAATATGGAAACGTTTGAGAGAACAAGTTGGTAGCATTTTAGTCGTTTCACAACTACAATTCTCGTTAAAATTTAGATAGCACTTACACTCAATTGGAGTTCTATAGCGAAAGCGAGCCATTGAATCTAGCCTTGATTCGTCATTCATTGTTTCTATATACAAATAAGAGCTTTCACAGATCACAGCTCATTCTTCTCGTTATCAACAGTTGAGGTTCTTAAGTTGTTCTTATTTCTATCCCAGCACTCTTTAAAAGCGATCATCTGACATACGGGTTAGTAATAGTCGAATTATTGCGGGACTGAGATACATACTTCCTTAGTGCACTGTCTCCAGTCACCCGTATCCGCATGACACAGCGTAAGCTTCAAGTTCTCGTCTATAGCAGAGTTAGTACTTAGTACAGAGGCTCCCAGAGCATCACAAACATCACTTACCTGCACAACCAGTATTATTGATTCTTTGGTCCCTAGGCGAGTTAGTATAGGGATTTATTCCAGCTTTAAGGAGATTTCGAAACTCACCACTCATCTGGTTCGTCCTCCTCTTCGACCTGGTTCAATTTTGACTCTGATTCGGTCATTGTGGGCGTATTCGACCAGTGTCAGTGCCTTCCTCGCAGTTAGCAAGAGCTCAAAGATATAGATTCGCGGAGTGTGTAGCTCAAAAAAATCCGAGAAAACTGACAGATTGGGAAATTTCCCCCTTTCACCACCAAAAATCGTGGAAAGCCCAGAAGCCAGAAATTGGACGAAAAACCAAAACAAAATGCTTCTTTGATCTTGTCAAATCCACCGAAAAGGACATAGAGATCGTTCAACTACGCGGGGATTCGAGTCAATTCAGCCACCGTCACATTCCTTGAGCCTTCTGCTTCTGTTCCGGCTTCAAATTGCTTCCTCAACAGCGCCCCTACCCCTGTTTTGTTCCTCCTCCTTAAAAGTGGTATTTTCTACGTGTCTTATTCCATTGCTTATTTCAGATCTGACACCAACCCCAATTGAAGTCAACACATTCTTGTCTCTCTGACTTTAAGCCACAAAGGATACTCCACACACATATACAATGGTCAAAGTCAACGAAATACAGAGCACTGCGACCTTCGCTTGGTCGAATGACGCCATTCCAGTGTTAGCTACTGGTACTGCTGCCGGTGTCATTGACGATAACTTCAGTTCGTCCTCTACATTGAGCTTCTACTCACTATACGAAAAGCAACCAATCCTATCTGTCGATGCTGACGCCAAATTCCACGACTTAGACTGGTCTAAGAGTAATAACTTATTGGCTGGTGGTTTGGAAAACGGTACTATTCAGTTTTGGAACACTGAAAAGTTAGCCTCCAACAAGACCGTCGAGGCCGTTGCTAAAGGTGAAAAGCATACTGGTGCCATCAAATCATTACAGTTCAACCCTCTGCAACACAGTATCTTGGCTTCAGGTGGTGCCAATGGTGAAATCTTTGTCTGGGATACAAGTAAACTAGCCAACTTGTCACCTTTCATTCCAGGCTCTTCTATGAGTCCTACTGACACTGTCAACTCCATCTCATGGAACAACTCTGTGTCTCACATCTTTGCATCTGCCGGTGCTTCTGGCTACACCTCGATCTGGGATTTGAAGGCCAAGAAGGAAGTTTTACATCTAACTTATACCTCACCATCTGGTTCAAGAGCCATCTTAAACACTGTCACATGGCATCCATCTCAGTCAACTAAAGTTTTAACTGCTTCAGAATCAGACGGTGTTCCAGTCATCTTGACTTGGGATTTGAGAAACTCTAATGCTCCAGAAAGTATACTCGAAGGTCACAAAAAGGGTATTTTGTCCCTTGACTGGAATTCTCAAGATCCATCGTTATTGTTATCAAGTGGTAAAGACAACACCACCATCTTGTGGAATCCATTGACCTCGGAGAAACTAGCACAATATCCAACCACCTCAAACTGGGCTTTCAAGACCAGATTTGCTCCAGCTACCCCAGATTACTTTGCTACCGCCAGTTTTGATAAGAAAGTTGTTATTCAAACTCTACAAGACACTTCTCCTCCAGTTTCTAATAGAATCAAATCAACCTCAGAAACTGATTTCTGGAACAAGATCTCAGACACTGAAACTCAACAACCTGAATACTTTGTTAAGCAAGCTCCAAACTGGTACGGCAGACCATCATCTGTTTCATTTGGTTTCGGTGGTAAGATCATCAAAGTTGCAAAGACTGGTGATAAAACTTCAGAGGTCATCATTGAGAAGGCCTCTTTACCAGGATCCAAAGAGAACAAAACTTTGAGTGATGCCTTGGAGTCTCAAGATTTCAAAGATATCATTGACGAACACATTAAAGACTCTATTGACGATACCAACAAATCTGATTGGGAATTATTGAAAGAGCTATCTGGTGAGGAAGATGTTTTCTCCAAATTCATTGCCTTGGACATTAATGGTGACGCAACCAAAGAATCTGATGAAAGTGCTAAAGACGGTGCTGATTTCTTCACCAACTACCACGAAGAACAAAAATACCTACCTTCTGGTGCCTTCAAGTTTGATAAGGACGCTAAGGAACTAACTGATGCTTTATTGACCAAAAATCTATCAAAAGCTGTTGACATTTCATTGAAAGAAGGTAAGTTAACCGAGGCTTTAGTCATCTCATTGAATGGTCCCCCAGAATTGAAACAAAAGGTTCTAGACCACTACCTGAATGAAAATGCTGCTAAAGACTCTGTTGCTCGTTTATTGTACAGTGTTGCCTCCAGTGATGTTCAAGATTTAGTTGAGAACGGTGATGTCACCAGCTGGAGAGAAATTGGCACTGCCATCAAGACCTACGCTGTCAACCAAGATATTTACAAGACTCATTTCACCAAGTTGGGTGACAGAATTCTTGAAGCTGATCCAGTTAAGAACCGTGGCGATGCCATTAAGACTTACATCAATGCGTCATCATTAGACAAAGTTGCTAGTATCTGGGTTGGTGAATTGAAATCATTGGAAGAAAAAATTTTATCCTCCAAAAAGACTTCTGCTTACGATGCTCATTTCGAATCATTGTGTGAATTTGTCGAGAAGTTCAGTGCCTACAGATCGACTTTGAAACTGGATGCCAACATCACTGATTCTGAAACTCTACTGTCGACCATCTTAGAATTTACCAACATCATCTCCACTAATGGTCAATTCGAATTGGCTAATAAGTTTTTGAGTCTTCTATCTGATGAAAACCCAGCTGTTAAGTTAGAAAAAGACCGTATTGCTAAGGCTTCAGGTGTCTCAACTACTTCCACCACCACCGCTGTTGCTGCTGCTGCTGCCAGAAAGGCCAACCCAGCTTCACGTTATGGTAACTTGGCAGCTAACAACGGTGGTATTCCACCTGCTGTTCCATCTGCTGCTAGAGGTCGTCCATCGAACCCATACTTGCCTCCACATCCAGTTTCTGCCTCACCTTCAATTCCACAAGCTGTTCCAGTCAACCCGTACGGTACTCCAGCTGCTTCAGCTAACCCATACAAACCTTCCGCTCCAATGAACCCATACAAACCTGCTGTTCCAACTCCAATCACTGAGCAATCTAACCCATTGCCCCCACCACCAAAGAACGCTAAGAAACATGAAACTGAAGGTTGGAATGATTTGCCATCACATTTCCATCAACAACCACGCCGTGCTACCCCTGCCGCTGCTGCCAACGTCGTTAAACCAACCCCAGCTCCAGCTGTCAATGGTTTTGCTCCCCCATCACAGGCCGCTTCCGTTCCACCATCAATCAGTCGTACAAGCTCATTTGCCAATGCTCCAAGTATTCCACCGCCACCAAGATCAGTTTCAAGAACTAGAAAGTCAACACCAGCTTCACCAGAGGTTAAACCAGTTGCTCCAGTGATTAACAATCGTTATGCTCCTCCACCACAAGCATCTTCAGCGGTGAGCACACCGTCATTACAAAACAACGGGTTTGGCGCTCCTGTAGTCTCGACTCCACCTGCTGTCGGTGCCCCACCAAAGAACCCATACGCTCCATCTGCTTCACCAGCTCCCCAAGCTGCTAATCCTTATGCTCCACCTCCACAACAATTTGGTTCTCCATCTCAGGTTGGTTCCCCATACGGTCAACCACCAGTGACATCTCAACCACCACAAGTCTCTAACCCATATGCTCCACCTCCACAAGCTACAAGTGCTCCCCCAAGAAACGCTTATGCTCCTCCTCCACAGCAGTTCAATGCCCCTCCCCCATCACAATTCCCTCCACCGCCACAACAGCAAGCTTATCCACCATCAGCTCCACCAAAAACAGCTCCACCAAAGGCCAAATACCCAGCTGGTGATCGTTCCCATATTCCTTCTGAACAACAAAAGATCTTTAATGTGTTGAGTGAAGAATTTACAAGAGTTAAACCAGATATCCCAGAGAAGTATTCCAAACAAGTTCAAGACACGGAGAAGAGACTAAACATTTTGTTTGATCATTTAAACAACCAAGATCTATTGACTCAACCAACTTTGGACGTTTTGAACAATCTGGTTGATTCTTTGGCCGCTAAGGACTTCGGCAGTGCTTTAAACTATCATGTCCAGTTGGGTACTGATCATACTCATGAAGGTGGTAACTGGTTGGTTGGTATCAAACGTCTAATTCAATTTTCAGAAGCTGTTAATTAGAAAAGATCCATTGTTTCCATAACGAAAAAAAGAACCTCGCTTTTTTGTTTATTTGTTTTAGATATGAAAAAAGAACATGTAGTCTCACTTATACTGTTCGTTTAATATCAAAAGTCTGACTACGAATTTGAACTGTAGAATGACCTTGTAAGATAATAGATCAACATTCGATACAAACTAAACATCCAATTTGTGCCATCGATAGATACTCGTCTATTTACTCAAGTTTGAACGATGAGAGAATATACTCTTACACTAACTCCAGTTTGAACGCTAAAAAGTTTCTAGATCTATGGGAACCATTGCAAGTTCAGTGGTACTGTTGCAAAAATACTATGCCATTACGCAAGTAACTAATTAGTTTTTTTCAGGTTTCTTTCGGCTTTCAATCTCATTCTTTCTTCTCTTTCAGCCTTAGCTTCAGGACCAGCTTCTGTATCAAGACCAAAATCCCACCATCTAAAAGAAGAGGCATAGTTCCCAATGAAGTAATGATGGTGTAAGTCATGATGTTCGGCACCGGCCCAGAATGGCAAGAAATGATGTAATGACCAAGGGAAATCATAACCTGAATGTGCATCAACCGCTTGAAACAATCTTAAAGTAATCCAAAGACATAGAGTGAATAGATGTAAGTCACCAGTTTTCCAAACGTACAGAATTGGCATACCAACAGTACCAAACCCTAGACTCATTGTCTCGATTGGATGGGCGTATTCAGCAGTTAGACCGAATGGAGCAGCATAACGGTGATGTTGTTTGTGAATGTATTTGTAAAAGATACCATAATGAAATAGCCTATGAGCCCAGTAATGCCAAACATCTTCCAAGGTGAAGAACAAGCAAATTTGTAAGATTGATTTGGTCCAAGATGGGAATGGCACTTGAATGGAGATACCCAATTTTACACACATTGGGTGGAAAGTCCAAATTGGTATAGCTTCAACTAAGAAATGTGAAGTCAAGACACTCTTGAAACATTCCCATTGCTCTTTGTTTGATGGAATCTTAGTCGGTTGGATCTTCCATCTGTTGAAGTATGGGATCTTATCTATGATGAACCAAGGTAAACAACGACCAAAATACATTGTTTCATGAAGGACAAAGAACAACAACCCAGTGGCTAGAATGTCGTTTTGCATGTAGTGATACCATGCAGCCCATGCTTGTTCAATGCTACTTAGGTTTGGATTAGATGTAACGATTGATTGGTAGGCATCAGAATACGTTTGAGCCTTTGGTAAGATATTCACTAGTGTTGAATTGGTGAAGACTTGGGACATTTAGTGTTGAGACTAATGAAGGGAAGACAACAGGGCGTAGTTGTCAGTCATTGGTGGCATAATTCGGAAAATCTGTTTATTTTTATAAGGACAGCTTTCCAAACTTTTGCTCGTTTAATTGGAGGAACGTAGCACCAACGATGGGCTGATTCATAACCAGATTCTCATGCATGATTATGATTCGATTTTTTTTGTGTCAAAGTTCACCTTAAACGAGCTGGATTAAATTGTAAACGAACGATTGTGGTTACGATGAAAAAAGGTGTCGTACAATCTAAACGAGCTGGGATATTTTGTCTCGAATATTCACCTGCAAGTCTTCAACTTTCAGTATCTGGTTTGATAGATTTGCTACCCGGGCTTTACTGTGGACAGGAGAGTCCACCCAATTAACCTCTTTCGATACAACACTCGCTCACGTGATCATCGTAGAAGTTGGGAATACAAAATAAACTAAAAGTTCAATTGCAAATTGTAGTCACGTGCAAATTCACGTGGAAGGAGTTCTTGCTTTTTTATTTCTCCACACAACCGAAAGAGACTTTGAAGCGCGCGACATCGCTTTAGTTGCCATTTTCGTTCACAATAGGGTAAATTCGAGGTACTCTCTTCATTTCCCAAACTTATTTGCACATCTCTCTAAAGACCACTCTAAAGAGCATTGAATGTTAAGTAGGCTCTACAAGTCAATTACAGTCCCTATTTATAATCAAATCTTCCCTCAATTGAATCGCAATATGTCTTACGGTAGAAACGCAGCCTCCAGATTACAAGGCAAGACTATCTTCATCACAGGTGCATCCTCAGGGATTGGTGAAGCTACTGCTCTAGAATACGCTGATGCCTCTAGAGGTGAAATCAAATTGGTCCTTGCTGCTAGAAGATTAGAAAAATTACAAACTTTAGAGAAGAAGTTGACCACTGATTACCCAAAGATCAAAGTTCACTCTGCTAAATTAGACGTTAGTACCCCAGGTGCTATTGATCCATTCTTAAAAGAATTACCTGAAGAATTTAAAGATATAGACATATTGGTTAACAATGCTGGTAAGGCTCTAGGTACTCAAAAAGTTGGTGAGTTGAAGGATATAGATATCAAGGAAACTTTTGACACCAATGTCTTGGGTTTAATCTCAATTACTCAAGCAATCTTACCTATTTTCAAAAAGAAGAACTCTGGTGATATTGTTAATTTGGGTTCTATTGCAGGTAGAGAAGGGTACCCAGGTGGTGCTGTATATTGTGCTTCCAAGTTCGCAGTCAGAGCTTTTACTGAATCATTGAGGAAAGAATTGATTGACACCAAGATCCGTGTTATTGAAATTCAACCTGGTGCCGTTGAAACCGAGTTTTCTATTGTTAGAAACTATGGTGACAAGAGTAAAGCTGATGCAGTTTATAAAGGTAGAGAACCACTATTTGCAGATGACATTGCTGAATTGATCGTGTTTGCCACTTCTAGAAAACAAAACACAGTTATTGCTGAATTATTGGTATTCCCATCAGATCAAGCATCCAGTTCACACGTCTACAGAAGACCTGAGTAAAAGTCAAGTTAAAGCAACAATATTTGCAAAAAATGTAGTAAGAGAGCCTCAATTATTCGTGATGTTAATGTAGCCATGTGTAGTGTTCTCCTTTCACATTGAATTCTCCCACCTTGTCCAATAAGAAACCAGAAGGGGATTGTTCCGTTTGATGACGGCTTGTACGGAGAAATTTCCTTATTTGGGGCTTTTCCTTTTCGTGTGGGCTCCGGCTAAAGTAAATTGACACAAAAAAATGACAAAGGCACACCCAATTAAATACACACCGACGAAGGGTTTAAGGCAATTGAAGGCGTACGATCCGGTGAGTCTCTCTCTCTCTATTTCTCTGTAGATGGCTATGTCCCTCTTTTACGGATAATCTTTTCTCGGAGCCAATTGCTATTGGATCTAGTGAGGCGGCCTGTCACTTGAAAGTGGCCGCTTCTACCCCAGACTCAACAACCATTGGGGAAATTTCTTTTCTTAGAAACGAACCCACCACGAACAGTTTCTGTTCGGATCGAGCCATTTAGAGTTCGGTGATGACGATATCTGCCCCTGAATTAACAATAACGGGAATCTCTTAGTATATAAAAGTCTGGAAAGCCCACCAATGTAAGGAAAACTTTGATTTGATTGTATAACAACTACAACAACTCAAACAAAATGTCTGCTAAGAAAGTCCTTGCTGTTCTATTCAAAGGTGGTGAATACAATGTCCCTAAGCTATTAGGCTCTGCTGAGAATGCTCTTGGTGTCAAGCCTTTCCTTGAAGAAAATGGTCGTACTTTGGTCTCTACCTCTGACAAAGGCCCTGAAATCGATGAACATATTAAAGAAGCAGAAATCATCATCAGTACCCCATTCAATCCCGTTTACATCTCCAAAGAACGTATTGAAAGTGCAAAGAACTTAAAGTTATTGGTCACTGCTGGTGTTGGTTCTGATCATATCGATTTGGACTACATCAACAAGTCAGGTAGAGACATTTCTGTGTTAGAAGTCACTGGTTCAAATACCACCTCGGTTGCTGAACATGTCCTTTTGACCATATTGGCTCTTGTTAAAAACTTCATTCCAGCTCATGATAATGCTGTGCATGAAAAAGGTTGGGATATTGCTAAAATCTCAAGAGATGCCTATGATTTAGAAGGTAAAGTTGTCGCTACTATTGGTGCTGGTAGAATTGGGTACAAAGTTTTGGAAAGATTGTATCCATTCAAACCTTCAAGATTATTATATTATGATTACCAACCACTTTCGAAGGAGTTGACTGAAAAAGTTGGTGCTGAACGTATAGATACTGTTGAGGAATTGGTTTCCCAAGCTGATATTGTCACTGTTAATGCCCCATTGCATAGTGGTACTAAAGGTCTAATCAACAAGGAGTTGTTATCCAAATTCAAGCCAGGTGCTTTGTTGGTCAACACAGCTAGAGGTGCTATTGCCAATGCTCAAGATGTGGCTGATGCCGTTGAATCAGGTCAATTGAGAGGTTACGGTGGTGATGTTTGGTTCCCACAACCAGCTCCGCAAGATCATCCATGGAGATCTTTCACCAACAAATATGGTGGTGGTAACGCTATGACTCCTCATGTCTCCGGTTCCAATTTAGATGCTCAAGCTCGTTACGCTGAAGGTGTAAAAAACATCTTGGCTAGCTACTTCAGTGGTAAGTTTGACTACAGACCACAAGACGTCATCTTGTTGAACGGTGAATACGCTACCAAATCTTACGGTGCTGACAAGAAAGTCAAAACCTAAGTTGAATCGATCTTTGAGTTTTTGAAGGTTAGTGATTATTAAATTGATGATATTCCTTTGAAATAAGTGTAGACATCGAAGAGCATGGATGTCCCTATAACCGGATCTAGATCCATACCCAATATGGATCTCATCGCATGCTGTACAGTCTCTCGTTCAGGTACATCAAACAACATATACCTTTGCGCCGTACTAACTATTTCTCGAGGCACGCCGCGAATACTCTCAAATATGCCGCGAGCGTAAGTGGTCGACTCGCGAATGCGTAGTACACGGTTTTTCCCGCTCTCGAGATCAGTCGATGACACAAATCTCGAGACAATCTTTGGCACGATTTGGGTGGGAAATCTAAAAAGGGAAAATCACCAGGCTGTTGGAAAATGTCCCGGGCAGGTCCTGGCGAAGAAATGATTTCCCTGGTTGTTCTAGGAGGGTGAGTGAGAACCTGAAGAAGATCTGGTTGATGTGTTGCCTTGAATCTGTGGGTTTCCTTCAATATCTCTCTCTCTTACTTCTCTCGCTTGTTGGTTCCTCTAATCTATTTTTGTATTCTTAGTACTGTTCTTTCCCTCTTTGTTACTCGCTCCAAAAAAAAATCCAAATCTCCGAAGATCGGGGAATCTTGGAAAAGTAACGAGACCTTTTAAACTTTATTACGAGTTTTTCCGATCGTGCTGAAGGCCACAGTCACCTTGGACAAGAGAAAATATAAAAGAGTCCAGGACCCTCCTAAAACGCAAACATACTTGTTCATTTATGAAGTTTGAACGTTATCACAACTTGCATTACGTACCATATTTTCATACACTTATAGAGAAGAATGTCGTTCGAGGAACTACCCTTTGAGATCCAGTTGAACGCCCTTTCACAATGTCAACCGCCTTTGGCCATCTCAAAACAGATGGACCATTTGACCAAGTACATACAGTCATCAAAGGCACAACACTACCTTTCACATAACCAGCTATCGTTATCGTTGTTTTGTTGTCAATCTAAGCAACAGAGACAAAAATTGATCTACAAGTTGGAAAGATGCACAGGTGACGAATACAAAATCACCGAGTTACTGAAGAGTCAGGATGTTATTCCAGGTTTGGCTAACAAGAAGAGTCATGGTCCTTTTGAGAGTGAAAATCATTTAGACCTGGTCATTGATGAAGAAGTCACATCATTGAAAATTTATTTACAACTAAGATTGAATGACACCTTGTTACAAGAATCCACTGTTAAGTTACAAACCACTGAACTATCACAATCACCATTAGATAAGACCACCGGTTCATTAGGTCTAGAGTTACAACTCCAGAAGGGTCAACAAGAAGAAACATTCGGTTATGACTTCGAGAACAAGATCAACCATTCATTAAACATTTCAAAAGTTCACATTACAGAGGCTGAACTAGTTAGATTGATTGAGGCTGAACAAGGTGAAATGATCATAAGATTTTAGATTCATGGCTATACTCAAAGAAGAGGGGAAAACAATAATGGAGAAAAAGAGTTATACATGGATACAAGAAGCTGGCTTTTGCATAAAATACTCACCGTCATGGGACGGTTCTTTAATTACATAGGTTTTGTTCCATCCTGGGAAAGGATGAACGGTAATAATTAATACGGTAATAATTTGGACTTCTTCGTAGTGTTCAGTATGATTATTTCTTTTCTGTCTCTTTTTCATTTATGGTCAGAAACTACGGCTATACACTTAATGTACTGCGGTTATCTGTTTTATCGGAATCATGCTTTCCAGATCTATGATCAACGTTCAGCGCTTTCCTTTTTCCGTGTATGACACATCTGTTCCAATTCCCGAATCGCACCGAGTCAGATAAGATTTGCAGATGCTTTTTCGTAGACTCGGGATTTTGATAAGCCGCTCACTCTTTTTTGACACAAAGTTGTTGAAAGTTGAGCTCGTGATAGCTCAAAGAGAAGAGAAAGACGACTCTGGATGTAGCGCTTGGTGCACACTGTACGTGAGGTTTTCTCACCATAAGTGACTGGTGATTACCACTCTGATATTCTAGGATTTTCTTTAACGCAGTCGAATTTTAACTAAGGCGACGTAGCTAAATGATTTATTTCAATAACGTATGATTCCTCTCAAATACTAATATTAATATTATTATCTAGAGCCTGCTCAACATCATTTAAAATATATATAAGAAATATACCGTGTGCTTTATAAGTGTAGACGACCTTTTATAATTATAATTATATTAATATAGTTGGTCTCGATAAAAGTAGTATCACCAATTTTGATTTCACAACTCACAATTTTACTCAATCAGATTTTAAGCATCAGTTACCGTCGCGCAGAGACTCAGGTTTCATCTGCGTCGGTAATTATATTTCTTCTTTCAAACCCCGACCGATCCTCCCAGTTCCATTTTGTAAAACAACTCATCACGTGATTTTGGTTGAACGGCATTAACACACCAACAGCTGAATAAAAGAGGCACCGCACAGGTTATGAAGATGCACTACAATATGAGCCACAGGAGAATATGATCTCCCGCACTACAGTTGTTGCCCTTAGAACAAGAGCAAATAATGCCATAGAGAGACGGGGTTTGAAATGTTATCATCTGTAAGTGTACTAGTCACAAATGGCCGCTAGAGTTGGGGAGATATGGCGCTTATCGTATGTGTACCTATAAAAACCGCTAAGATTCCTAATTTTCGTGGAAAAGCCACGTATTGCGTGATTGCTCATGATCAAGAATTACCACTTGAAGTAATTCCATTTGACACAAAAGTTTTAGTTCCAGGTACACTGCATAACTTACAATGACTGCTGATTCTGAATACCCACAATTCTCCAGAGAGGAGTTTTTGAAAGGTGTTGGTAACACTTCTTTAGTGAAAATTGAATCCTTATCACAAGAGATTGGAAGAAACGTTTATTTCAAAGCTGAGTATGAGAATTCCGGGAAATCCATCAAAGATCGTGCCGTAATGTATTTGTTAGAAGATGCTATCAATGCTGGTCAATTGTCCGATGGCGGCACCATTGTCGAGGCAACCGCTGGTAATACCGGTATCGGGCTTTGCCTCCTTGCCAACAGTTACAATCGTGGGTTCAAAGTCAGACTGTATTTGCCAAAGTCCACTGTCACTGCTAAGATTGATTGTTTAAAATCATTAGGTGCTGAATTAGTACTATGTGAACCTGTTCCACCATCAGATCCAAACTTCTCAAACACTTTAGCCAAAGTATATGCTAACACACATGAAAACACAATCCACTTGAACCAATTTGACAACTTGAGTAACAGAAGATCTCATTATGAGACCACGGGTCCAGAGATCTGGGATCAAATGGAAGGCAAGATAGATGGGTTCACATGTGGTGCAGGTACAGGTGGTACCTTCAGTGGTATTGCAACTTACCTAAAGGAGCAAGATCCTACTGTGAAGGCTTACTTAGCAGACAGAGAAGGTTCAGGTTTCTATTCATACATCACATCCAAAGGTAAATCTTGGGACCATGAAGGTGGTTCATTCGTTGAAGGTATTGGTGGGTTAGGTCTTACAGGCCAATTACATGACGTTTTGAATGTTGCCGATGGTGCATTACAGATCCCAGATAGAGAAGTCATCGTAATGATTTACTCTTTGATTGCCAAAGATAACATCAAAGTCGGTGCCAGTGGTGGGTTGAACATCTGTGCAGCCAAGAAGTTGGCCCTATCATTACCAGAGGGCTCCAACGTTGTCACCACAGTGGCCGATGGTTGTGAACGTTATGCCTCCAAGCTATTCAACGAGAACTGGTTGATGGAAAATGGTCACTGGTGTCACATTCCTCAAGAGTTGAAGTCAGTCTCGGATCAATGCAATTAATCGATTTGTTCATGCGTTCATGCGTTTAACTGGAACAACCCTGCACGAAATACCACACTAACGCCTATATTCAAGAAGATAACTGTAGCTCAGAGCTGGACATAGCATCGGCATGCCCCTGCCCTCTTTCTGTACTTTTCATTTTTACATTCTCTTTAGTTTAAACACGCAGTGTCCCACCTGTGTGGCTCTAATAATTTTCCCTATAAAGACATCGGCTCAAACTCTTAGTTTCCCCAGGAATGCACGCACGATGAATTCGACCGAGGAAAAGTTTAGTGGGGCAGATGATGGTGGACAAAAAAAAGTGACAACAAAAATTACGTATTTAAAGGACTTAAGATCCAGCAACGGAAAAACTTCGTGTTAACCTAGCTCAGGATCTCATAAATCAATTTAATCATTCAATGTCTGAAGAAGTGGACTCTCTCCTTGTCGAAAACGTCAAATCCATCGCCGCTGGTGGTATCGGTGGTATCGCAGCTGTGATAACTGGTCATCCATTTGATTTAGTTAAAGTTAGATTACAGAGTGGTCAATTCCCAACCATGTCAAGTGCAGTGAAGAACATTTTGCAAACATCAGGTCCAAAGGGGTTCTACCGTGGTGTTGTGCCTCCTCTATTCGGTGTCACGCCGATGTTTGCAGTCAGTTTCTGGGGTTATGACGTTGGTAAGAACTTGGTCTCCAGTTACTATGGCGGAGTTTCTTCCTCTCAGTTCTCAATTGCCCAAATCTCCACTGCTGGGTTTATCAGTGCCATTCCAACTACTCTGGTGGCCGCTCCAATGGAACGTACCAAGATCGTGTTACAAACTCAAGACGCGAATGCCTCAAAATCAATGATTGACGCTGTGAAAAGAATCCTAAAACAAGGTGGTATCAAATCATTGTTTAAAGGTTCCACAGCTACATTGGCTCGTGACGGTCCTGGGTCTGCTATTTATTTTGCCACATATGAAATCGCCAAAAAGGAGCTTTCCAAATTGTCAGGTGCTAAAGAAGGGGAATTATCTAAATTATCCGTGTCCACAGCTGGTGGGTTGGCTGGTATCGCTATGTGGCTAGTCGTGTTCCCAATCGACACTATCAAGACTAGATTGACCAACAACGTGACCGAATCAATTTCCACCAAGGAGGCTATCAGTTCCATCTACAGGAAGGCCGGTGTTAAAGGTTTCTTCCCAGGTCTAGGTCCTGCTTTATTACGTGCCTTCCCTGCCAATGCAGCAACATTCTTAGGTGTTGAGTTGGCACATCAATTGTTTAAATCACTATAATGGCCATATTCTTGAACGCCTACTACCATCACTCTCAAAAGATTCATTTCGTTGTTTTAGATTTCTGACCCTTCCATCTGTCATTTTTTTGTGTCATTGGATCTATTTATCCCACATTGCCCTCGTTGCCTACACAAATCCACATTTTTGATAAATGTGGAGTTATATACAACTACAGAATATACCAGTCGAGGGTCATGTCTATTTATTTCGTAGAAGCTGCTTTTGCAGATCCAAGGGACTACAATAAATATCGTTCTTTATCTTTTTCAAGTGATGTAGAGTTATTACGGTCCGAAAAGCTTATTTAGACTCTAGTGCAGTCATTGGAGAGAAATTAAGGCAGAAGACAGAAGAAACAAAAATCGCACAAGGTATTTCATCACGGAAAATAGATTTTACTAGGTACGAGGAGTAATTCAAGAGTTTTCCTCTGAGGTTTAGTTACACTTTTGGTAAAGTCTACCAACGCTCATAACAACAGTAGTATTTACCCTACCGCCTTGAGAGTAATCCGAAATTGAAATCTTGGAAAGAAGCCGAAAAGTTATAACAAAACGAAGAGACTTGATAACTAATTCCAGATTTTATTAACATGTCTTTTGCTCGTGTTTCTAGGGTGAGTTTGAAAAAGCTGAGAAACGTCTGATGCATTTCAACTAACAATACTCAGGTTGGGCTACCAATAATAACAGGGGTTTCAATCCTCTCTATTCCAGTTGCCATGAATGAAACCAAACGTTCAAGATCCTTCTACGAGGAAGACTACGATCCTTCGTATTCCCCTGTGACACATACTGTTGAGCCAACTACTCCAAAGGAGCACAACATTACTAAGAACACCAAAGTTGTGTCATCATACGTTGACGGTTACAAGATTGAAACTTCAAGTAAATTAGAAAAGAAATTGAACGAGTACAGAAACGTCGTCATTGATCAATTGAACTACGCCGGTGCCGAATATAGAAACCTGAAAAGTGCGCTGAGCAACGAATGGAACTACCTCACTGACAAGATCACCTCCGTTTATGATCCAAAGGACCAATTCTTGCCAAGTTTCATATATGCCCTTACCACCACTTTGACCGGTTCCGTTTTGGTTAACCAAAGATCATTACCTATCAGATTTATCACTCCATTATTGTTCGCCACTGTGGGTTTCAAGGCTTTCTTACCTAGAACTTTTGATAATACCATCAATGCCATTAAGAACTACGAGGCTAGAGAATATCCTGAACTACTAGATTTTCAAAGATCAGTCAAAAGAACTGCCCTAAACGCTGAAGATTCATTAGTAAAGACCAAAGAAGACTTGAACCAAGGGTTAATTGACATGATCCATGACATTAGAACAAGCTCTAAATAATAATAAAAAAGATAAAGAAACATGATTATACGATTTTAACATTCATAAAGAGCAGATAATATTTTAAAAATTGTAGTATACATTTAGGGGAGGGGGTCATAACGAAAGGGGGTTCATAAGAGTCATTGTCTATCTCTAGGCATATTCATACCTGTTGTTCTTGTTACCGTAACTGGCACCTTTACCATACTCAAACTTTTCACTAGCTTCATCAGTGACAACTCCGCGACCTAAATGGCCATCTTGATAGTAGGCAGGTTGTTGCACTGGAGCATAACCATTAGCGTTCCAGTTACCACCGTTACCCTGGTATGCAGTAGCAGGCTTTGGAGGATACATGGCGGAATTGTTAAACGGAGAAGCTGCAGGGACATCGCTAAGTTCACGACTATGGCCTCTATGTCTTGGGCCACGACAGCAGGTGAAGCAACAGCAGAAGACACCAGCACATGTTCTGACACCACAACACAGACAGTTGATGATCCCACACACTAACCAAAAGACCACTAGCACAGCTAGCACTATACCAACGATGGCCACGATCTTACACGTCTTGTTGTCCATACAAGTGTCCCAGCTCTTGAATGACTGGGCTGTTGATCTAACGGAGCTCTCGACAGAGCTCATGTCTCTTGGGGATAGCGATCTGGCTGCACACTGGACACGTTCGAAGGAAGGAATGATCATTCTGATGCTTTAATATATTCTTAATAACGGATTGTTCCCAGTTGTGTTAAAATTTCTCTTAGCTCAGGATTTCTGCTCTTTATAAGGCCTAATACCGTAGTAAAACACACCTGCGTCTGATTACATAAATGCGACTCCTCAGCCCTGGAAGGGGCAAAAATAGACTTCCCATCAGAAGCAGGTCCTGGTAAAACCTACAGTAACGGGAAGGGGGTCGGCTAGGCGAGCACAGAGGCCACGGACAGCCAACTGTGGGTAATTAAAGAATCTGAGGCTATAGCCTTATTGTTTTAACTTTAGATCAGTGCTATTTTTAGAAGAGACGCAGGGACACACCGTCGAACTGTGCGTGATTAGCTGGCAGAAAGCTAAATGGGATCTCTAGTCAGCGATATAGCAGACAGCACGACTAACCACAGTTTGACAGGGCTTTTGTAGTTTGAGCCTGTAGATCTTCCCTCTTTTATTAGCGATGCTTTAGGCAAACCTCTGAATGCTGATTCATAGACTTCACCGAAAGCACTAAGAAATCGATGGGAGTCTCAGATTTTTGAGGACATTGGTAGTGGCCGAATTCTATCGAAATTGGAATGACCTGAGTGCAGATATTGAGGTGTCTGTTGGCCCGAAGGAGTGAGCCTAAAAACCTATGTACTTATCACACACCAAAGCAGCCAAAAAAGCGAAGACACCCTCGCCATAGCCAACCCTAAATTTAGCAGTAAACTACGCCTATCAAATATTCAATAACAACGTCTCATTCGAATTTATCCAAACTTTATGCAAACACAGCCAGGACGATTATCAAAGTAATGATAACCAACACCATTAATAGAATACAACTCCACTTTTTTTTATTCTTTTGATAGTTATCAGCCTTTGTTAACTCTGATGAAGCGCTCTGGGCATTATTTGAAAAGTTTGACAAGTTGTTCTCCACAGTATCTATCTGTGAGCCCTGTTGTTGTACCAGATGACCTAACTGTTTGTAAATGGAATTGATCTCTTCGACACCACCATGGATCTTCTTGATTTCACTAGCTCTTTCTTCAGCGAGTAAGGCATGTAAGTCTAGTTCCTGTTGTGTGATACCGTATTGTTGTTGCTGTTGCTGTTGCTGCTGTTGGATCAATGGAGTGGATTCATCAACTTTGAATGCCGAGCTCGATTCATCGCTCAATGCCGCCTTGTTACTTATCCTGTTATTAAGTATCACAGAGGACTTCTTCTCATTATATTGTCTCTTTAAAAGTCCAAAGTTCTTGTTGACATTCTCGAACTCTCTTCGTAGTTTCTCCTCACTGAATTTATCAGCACTGGTTGCACCATTGCTATTAGATATCAAATGAGAGATGTCATTAGTCAAATGTTCTAGCTGTAGCTTGTATTCGTTCAACTCTGGCAACTTAGCCTCTTCAATGGTCTGGCGTAGCTGTGTGCTATCCCTTTTGGTTCCAATCTGGTTAATCAACCTCTCTAGAGCACTTACACCATTGGCAAAGTCTGTCAATAAGTTGGATGCCTTGGTGATAATCAAGCTGGTTTTAGACTCAGTAGAGCCGTTCCCGTAGGCGTGAATGTTTTCTTTCTGAGCCTCTAGGTCAAAGTTAAGGAATGACATTTGGTTTAGCGACGCTCTGGTTAGCAAGTGCGGTTGTCTGTGAGATTTTGAGCTTTTGTGTATTGTATCCTTGTGTTTGGCATATCGGGAATTTCAGTTTTTAATTTATCACTATTCAATTCCAGCCATCCCGAGAATACATGTCTTATAAGGTTTAGTTCGATTCAAAAACAATGTAAGACGCAGAGCCCATGTATTGCTCAAGATCTTCATTAAATAAAGCCCGGGTCCATAAATTCCCAATATAGATTACTGTCTTCCCACAGGAGGGTTACAGTCTTCCTTTCTGAATGTGTCATTGACTTCGAAAACCATCAAGTCTGCATTTACAACCTTAAATCACCTAATTATAGGCAGAATTGGTCACAAGTAGCGGAGATGCACCAAACTCGAGGCGGTTCCGAAGCTGCGTTTTCTTTTCCTCTATCAGGGTGTACCCAAATATTTAAAAAAGGGTAAATAAATGTAACTGACAACGTGGTTTGCTACGAATAGTCTCAGCCCTGGGTTCAACGACTTGAGAAGCGATAAATCGTACATTGACTCCATCAAATGTCGAAAAGGTGATAATCGTACTATAAGCCTGTAGTCGCTAGGACGTGCTTTAACAACATTTGTGTTTTCTGTTATACGCCAGTCTAATTTCTTTAACTAAAATAAATAAGTCCTCGTTGCCTTAGTTACCGAAGAAACACTCTAGTGTCCCTACCATACTCACATTAACGCGTATAAACGCGTCCAAATTTTCTGCTTGTAATTTAAAGAAGGCGCGACACAAGAATTTTTGTTTTTACGCGTACGAATCTTTCAAAAGAATCCCTTCAAGTAGGCCCTACACACTTATTTACACGTCCCCTAGTGATCACTATCGCCAATGGCCAGAGCTGACAAACTGAAGGCCCTCAGGGAGGCCAGAGCTGCTGGTACGAGTAAACGCGTCTACGACGATGAAGAGGAAGAGGAAGAAGCCATCTATGATTTGATGGATGAAGAAGAATATAGAGAAAAAAGACGTAAGGATCTATTGCAGGACGATTTCGTGATAGATGACAACGGTGAAGGCTATGTTGACACGGGTGCTGATGAATGGGATAATAAACACAAGTATTACTCTGACGAGGAGGAAGAAGTTCACACCAACCCAAAGAAGAAATCTAAGAAGACCGCTATGGTGAAGAAAGCTGCCCCAATTAACAACTTTTTTAAACCAAGTGCATCTATCTCCGCTGCTCCAAAGAAGAAGCTAGATGCTGATTTCACAGATATCTTAAATGATTTTGAAGTTCCAAAGAAGAAATCCTCAAACTTGTTTAACTCGTCAGTTTCAAAGACTCCGTTATTCAACTCCACAAACAAGGTCAACAGTCGTGATTTTTTCAGTCTATCTTCAGCTAAGAAATCTTCCTCTGTTAAAAAATCTAATCCTATAGATTTTGATGATGAATTCTCCTTCGAAACCGGTGAAGTTTCATTTGATACCATGGATTCCTCCCCTACCAAATTGAAAACCCATCCAATTGACACTCCTACCAAAGTTAAAACCAACGCTACACAACCATCATCACCAACTCCAGTGATAGAAGACAAAGAAGTCAAAATGGAAGATGCCCAAGAAGATGAGGAATCTGAAGATGAAATTGTCGTTATCAAGAGACCTAGAGCCTCTGCTGCTAATGTTAGTCGCTCAGTTAACATCAGCGCCTCATCCGCTGCTTCAATCTTGGCTAAGAATGAACTAAAGAGTGAAGATGACGTTGAAAGTGAACCAAGTTTTCTTGTTTCTTCTCCTGCTGTTAAGTCAACTGCTGACAAACTTGATCAAGAATTGGTCTCAGTCTCAGGTGAGAGTTTCAAGATGTATTGGTTAGATTACGCTGAAGTTGAAAACACTTTGTTATTGTTCGGTAAGATCTTGACTAAAGACCAACAACTAGTCTCAGCTATGATTCAGGTCAAAGGTTTCAATAGAGAGTTGTTCTTCCTACCTAGAGAATTTAGAAAAGTCGATGGCGAGGACACAGATGAACCTGTTACAGCTATGGACGTACATGAAGAGATTGCCCCATTAGTCATGGCCAAATATGGTCTTGACTCGTTGAAAGCTAAGCCTGAAGTCAAGAAATACGCCTTCGAAGTTCCAGGTATTCCAAAGGAGAAAGAGTACTTAAAGATGCTATTGCCTTATCAATTACCAAAAAATTCCAGAACTCTCCTTCCTTCTGATCTAGAAGGTGAGACTTTCTCACGTATCTTTGGTACCAACACCAATATCTTCGAATCGTTCGTGCTACAGAGAAACATCATGGGTCCATGCTGGTTAGAGATCTCAAATGCTGATTTCAACACTGTCCAAAACACATCACACTGTAAAGTTGAAGTTTCCATCGAAAGTCCAAACTTTATCAAGCCAATTGAAAAGTCTACATCGGAGTTCAAAATCACACCACCTCCATTAACTTCATGTTCTATTTCTGTGCAAACCATGATGAACGCTAAAGAGAACAAACAAGAGGTTGTCGCTGTCACTTTAGCCACTTACAAGAACTTACCACAAGATGCTCCAGTTGATGAGAACCTGAGACCAACTGAATTAATCACACTTACCAGACCAATTGGTGCCTCATTGCCTCCTGGTGTGAAGCAAATTGCTGACAAGAACAAATTGCCATTACGTATCTTCAACAATGAGAAAACTATGTTGAACTGTCTTGCCGCCCTAGTGAAACTAGCTGATCCAGATATCTTCATTGGTCACAGACTAGAGAACATCTCCTTTGATATCCTGGTCCATCGTATGCATGATTTGAAAGTGCCAACCTTCAGTACATTCGGTCGTCGTAATAGAAAATCTTGGCCAGAAAGATTTGGTAAGAACAACTTCAACTCTAGCTTCATGATCAGAGAGATCTTTGCTGGTAGATTGATGTGTGACATTGCCAATGAAATGGGTCAATCATTAACTACAAAATGTCAATCTTGGGATTTGCCAGAAATGTATGAGGTTGTTTGCAAGAAGAAACATGTCCCTATGGAGATCAACTTATCACAACCACAGTACCAAGAGAATGCCAATTCTTTCTTCATGGTGTTGAAAGAAAACGCAACCAGTGCTCTAATCACTGCTGAGATTGCCTTTAGAGTTCAAATTCTTTCATTGTCGAAACAATTGACCAACTTGGCCGGTAACGCTTGGTCCCATACTCTAGGTGGTACAAGAGCAGGTCGTAATGAGTACATTTTGCTGCATGAATTCAACAGAAATGGGTTCTTGGTTCCAGACAAGGAAACTAAACAGTCTAAGTTCCAACAGCAACAAGCCTTACAACAACAGCAGAACCCAGATGGCGATGATCAACAAGTTGCCACTTCGAACAAGAAGTCTAAGTACCAGGGTGGTTTAGTCTTTGAACCTGAAAAAGGTCTTCACAAGAACTATGTGCTAGTCATGGATTTCAACTCTTTGTATCCATCTATTATTCAAGAATTCAACATCTGTTTCACCACTGTGGATAGAAATTTGGAAAACATTGAAGAGTTACCAGATGTGCCAAACACTTCCATCAAGCAAGGTGTATTGCCAAGATTGTTGAACACATTGGTTAGTCGTCGTCGTGAAGTGAAAAAGTTATTGAAAAATCCATCTTCAAGTGCCATTGAAAAAGCTCAGTATGATATCAAGCAACAGGCTTTAAAGTTGACTGCCAACTCTATGTATGGTTGTTTGGGTTATGTCAACTCTAGATTCTATGCTAAACCATTGGCCATGCTTGTGACAAACAAAGGTAGAGAGATCTTGATGGATACTAGACAATTGGCTGAAAGCTTGGGGTTGAGAGTTGTTTACGGTGATACAGATTCTGTCATGATCGACACTGGCTGCACTAGTTACCAAGAAGCTATCAAGATCGGTGAAGATTTCAAGTTAAAGGTCAATGAGCGTTATAGATTGTTAGAAATTGATATTGACAACGTCTTCAGCAGATTGTTATTACATGCTAAAAAGAAATATGCCGCTATGAATGTTTCATTTGACAAGGCAGGTAATGAAGTTGCTACTTTGGAAGTCAAAGGTTTGGATATGAGACGTCGTGAATATTGTCCATTGTCCAAAGACATCTCCACTTATGTCTTACAGAAAATTTTGAGTGATCTTGACCCAGAAGTTGCTTTGAATGAGGTCTATGATTATTTAGAAGATATCACTTTGAAAATCAAGAATAATGAGATCAAACCACAGAACTTCAAAATTAACACTAAGTTATCCAAAGACCCATCAGCTTACCCAGGTGGTAAGAACATGCCTGCAGTTCAAGTTGCCTTAAGACTGAAAGAACAAGGTAAAGTTATCAAAGCTGGTAGTGTGATTACATTTGTCATTTGTCAAGGTGAAGAAGGTTCAGCTGCTGAAAGAGCTAGATCTTTGAATGAATTGTTGGTGAAAAATTCAACTTTGAAGCCAGACCCAAGCTATTACCTGGAGAAACAGATCTTTGCCCCAGTTGAAAGATTAGTTGAAAGAATTGACGGTATTGACACCGTGAGATTGGCTAAGTGCTTAGGCTTAGAACACAAACAAAGACATCACACTCAAACTCAAAGCTCGTTAGATGTTTTACAACCTTTGGAATCCACAGTTTCTGACTCTGAAAGATTCAAATTGTCTAACCATCTACATCTACACTGTAAATGTGGTTCTGTCTTCCCATTCGGTGGTATTGTTGCTAGTAATGACTACCTAATCACATTCAATGGTATCCAATGTAAGAAATGTTCCAATCAATTATCAACTTTAAGCGTTTCTGCCCAACTGGAACAGAGAATTAGATCATTCATTTCATTTTACTATCAAGGTATTGTCGCCTGTGACGATTCAACTTGTGGTATGGTCACTAAACAAGTGTCTGTTTACGGTAAGAGATGTTTGTCAAACGGTTGTAAAGGTGTCATGAGATACAAGTACAGCGATAAAGAGCTATATAACCAACTGTTATACTTTGATTCCTTGTTTGACATTGAAAAGACAAAGAAGAGACAACTAAGAGCATTATACCATGCAGATGACAAATCCAAGCCACAAGACTTGATCGAGGGTCAAATCAATGCCCTAAGTGAACAAAACAGAGAATTGTTTGAAGTCTGGAGATCGGTTGTGCAAAAATACTTGAGTGATTGTGGTCGTCGTTACGTTGATTTGGGTAGTATTTTTGATTTTATGAGCAAATGAAGCTAAAGGGCAATATTAAATTTATGTGTTATGACAATTGTATATTAGTATTGAATGTAATTTAAGAATGTTTCAACTTTAGTAGCCCCCCATGAAGCTCGAAGCGTGATTGAGCGATTAGTTATAGAACTTTAAAGTCAGATCGGACGTGAATGGTTACATGTTTCGAGCGGACAAGACCCGCTTCTAGTGCCAAAGTTATTCATAACATTACTCATGTATGATAAATATGCCTCCTGATCAGTAGTCAGGAAGCTGACAGACCACTCCTATAGAGCTTCATGTCTGTCTGATGTGTTGCCTCTTTAGAGGTCTGGAAACGTAAGAAACCTCCTCATAATCATCAATATCAGAAATGACCTCACTTGCGCTTTGCTCACCCAGATCATCCGTGTCAGACTCGGTATTGATGTCATTCTTTGGATTCGAAACTCTTCTGACATGATGGATAGAGGATTTGGATGCTGATTGAGAGCTGGAAGGGCTTGTGTAGAGATCATCATCGTCATCAGCGACGTCGAATGATCTATAACCGGAGCTGTTACCCCTTGCCTCCAATCTCCTTGATTCACTGATGTCGTGTCCGCCATGACCTTCACGCTCCTGCTTTAGTCTTCGCTCTTCAGTAACAAGCTCCTTCAGAGATGTAACCAGGGCCTCCATCTGCATTCTTTCGTCCTTCATGTTCTTTGTAACATGATAAGCAATACTGGCACCCACAACTACGCCTACCATGGCTATGGTGGCTGGAGGGGAAAGGAAGAAAAGACCTGTGTGTAGTGTGTTAGTGACTGGCTAAGGACCTTATGAGGAGAAGTAGAGAGGTGACTCACCCATGCCGTTCAGTTTGTGCTTTGTGGCGTAATCATTTGGAGTTAAAAGAAGGAAAGGAGCTTTCGCAATGAAATCACTAAAGGGCCGTGGAGCGGTTGAGCCACGATAAGGAAAGTAAAGCGAGGAGTAGTCTCGAGGTAATCTACGGGGAGGACATTCTGGGAAGCTAGTATATTGTATGCAGATCTGTACTATAGATCACACCAAGTTGGCGAGATCGACCAATATAGTCTTAGTCCTCAGCAATCACTGTACAACAACCCCATAGGATATTTAATTGCTTCTCCACGTTATCAGTAGATCAAAAATTTGGCACAAAAATAATTTCCTGATCGAAAAATTTCTCCGATGAGCTCATCAGCCAAAAAATCGCTTCAAAAAGCACCAACTCACTTTCAATTACTCGCATAACAAATGGTAAAGAGATCAGCCTCCCAATCTAAGTCTCATTCAAAGAAACCAACGAAGTTCATCAACGAGTATGCCGGTTTCACTCCCACTTCAGACAGTATAGACATTATCAACATCAATGACACCAACACTGACGATTTCTACACTCAATACATTGCACAACGGAAGCCTGTGATCATCAATGGGACCATCCCAGATCTTGACATAGCAAAATTCAAACCTGACTCTATCGTTGATACGTTGGATTCTGATGAGTTGCTGCTGGTCGAGAAGAAGACTGATGGTGGGTTTGGTTCCGGAACTGAACGTGAAAAGATGACGTTTGGTCAGTTTATGGAAAGATTGAAAGAGGGTGAGGGTCTATACTTAACTACGCAGTATGGTGAGGACGATCCTGATCAGATAAGAAAGCTTGGAGAGGGTGAACTTCAAGCTGCGAAGAATGGCCATGTTGATGAGGATGAAAGTGATGAAGGCTCAATGACAATTGACGCATTGAAGGATGATTACGAGCAAACAGATGAAGAAGAAGAAGAAGAAGAAGAGGAAGAGGAAGAGGAAGAGGAAGAGGAAGAGGAAGAAGAAGACGATGATGATGCGGAAGAGATCGCTGGAAATTTACCACCGATACCGAATGGTTCAGATTTCAGTGATGCCGACTCCATCGATTTCAACAATTTGAAAGATGACTTTGATGATTCAGAAGCCACTTCTCCGCAACCATTAGATGATCAAGATATAATCTCCACAGACTTTGAAGAACCATTAACGATCTCAGAAGCCACTACACGTGTTGCTGAACTTGTTCAAAAACCATTGACGTCATTAATAAAATCAGAATCATTGCCTATTCAGCCAGCATTACTCTCAAAGTTAACTCCACAACAAATCAACTTATGGCTTGGTTCCTCTTCTTCAAAAACAGATGAAAAATTTCTCCCAGACGAAAGCAAAGAAGATCTAGGTCTAGGACGTCGCTTGTTTGGTGGTGGTATCTCATCAGGGCTACATCATGACCATGCTGATAATCTATACGTTCCAATTTCAGGTCATAAAAGATTCACTGTGTTTTCTCCTGGTGATGCAGAAGGGATGTATACCGTTGGTACTATCAGAAAAGTTTATAAGAACGGTGTGATTGACTATGTCAATGACGATGCAGCACCAGGTTGGAGAGAATTGAGGGAGGACTCGGCCATTGTGACAGAAGTTGCCAAATGGAACCTAGACACCGATGATGGTAATTTATCAGCCAAAGAACGTGATGAACTAATAACATTGATTGAAGAGGAAGAAGAGATATTGAAAGATTTTGAAAGAAAAGTCATTGTCAACGGTGTCAAGAGAGATCCACCTTCATTCTCCCGTGTTCCGACCTCTATCGTTCATTTACAGAGAATGCCAAAGACAATTCGCTCAAAGGTCCAAGAATTCGCAGAGAAGAAATATCCTAAGTTCTTCAAGGCACAAAGAATCACAATCGATCTAAAGCCTGGTCAAATGTTATATTTACCAGCCAGTTGGTTTCATGAAGTTTCCTCCTTCGGTGATGAAGAGAATAACATCCATATTGCATTGAACTACTGGTATTCTCCACCTGACCATTCTGAAAAGGTCTACAAAGACGAATATTGGACTGAGGACTTCAAAAGAACTCAAGAATCAGTCAAGTACTATAAAACACAAGAATGAGCACTGATATTCATCTGTTACAAGTATCCATGTACTTTGTAGCCCTAGAAAAGTCACATGCAGGAAACACCCAAACACCATCCCCACGGCTGTCACAAAAAATCAAAAAAGTCAAAAGCGCGAAACAATTCCAAAAAGTCGCGGTCGACGCAGAAAAAAAAGTTACAAAACACACTGAAAGTTTTCCATTTTGGTCAGCGCCACAGAGGGTAGCAATCTAAGTAAGAGCCGCCTAAATACTTTGTTCCCGCCCTCCGCCCCCCTCCATTTACTTCTCGTTACCACTGCGACCCGCCGGCGTGCTTAGGCGTAACTTTCAGTATACAATACGAGGTCTTACACATACTGGAGCGTAAGTTTCAGACTGTGGATATAAGTGGCTCTACATCTTAAATGACACAAAAATAGAAGCCTTTGAACTCACGCACAAGGTGTTGTAGGCGATTAACAATAAGGCACAATTTCAGATCAATAATAGATCGATCTGTTGCTGATTTGAGGTGTAGACCTTAATTATTTCGTACTAAAAATTGCAATATAGGGACTTTTATACCGCGATCGGAATGGGGTTTCCGCGATTTGGTGACCTAGAGCCTATACCGGAGAGACTTGATAATCTTATCTTTGGCTGCAACTTTTGTGCCAAAGTACCACGATTGGCCATACGAGGCATCGATAAGAGCTAGTAAGGGCAATACTTACACACTTTGCGAAAAACACAGCGGTGAAAGAAGGAAATGAGGGTACTGTTGCGTTGTGACTGCCTTTTCTTTATTGTCTTTCTATTCGCTCTCCTGAGGTCCTTCCGTTGTGATGATCTTCAACATAGACCACGTTTATTATTCTTTACTTAGCCCACCGATTATCCTGGAGTACTTTTGTGACAAAGCACGTTTGACATATTTAACAAGTGGCGCAAAACTAAAGGCACGATTACCTCTTTGGGACAAGTGGCGAAAATTGTTTGTGACAAAAACAGGGAGTAGTGCGCCTAACAGCAGCCAGTTATTGGCCTTCTCCCTTGATTAAACACTAAATAATGCTTTAAATTTTGCGATTTTTCGACAGATTCCTATGCTATGTGACTTCAAGAGTATGTTAGCAGTCTTTCTTCCAATTTTCCTCTTGTCTATACAACACTTTTACGCTCTTTTAGCTAATTTTTGTAACTCCATTCACGGGTGCTTCCCGAACCGAAAATGCGCACGCAACTTTGTGAAAGGACTCTGAAGAAAAGTGAAAAAATTTCAATTTCTAAAGAATACAGAAAGTTACTTCAACAAGTTAAATAAAGAAACTTTTCCAACCCAAATCGAGAAATCTGAGAGGAAACGTAAGAATTAATACTTCACTGCCTTAGTCATGTTTGTGTTGTTTTAAATAACCTATGTTTTTTAAATTTCCCACTAATTTGTTGTGTTTTGTTGTCATTGGCGTGTTTTTAAGGGCTATTGTCTTTGTTTTTTTCCGCAGGGGAAAAACGGCAATGACACATAACAAACAATAAAAGAGTTACCTAAACTACAGCATATTAATTTAAAACCTGGCATCTAATATCCATGGAACAAACACTAATCATAACAACAGTCAATCTACTCTTTCTCTTTGGTTCTTGGGACAACAACAATTTTTTTATAAACAGGCCAAATTCAAATCAAAAGATCCAATTTCTATTTCAACAGAGAAGAAAAACTGGTTAGATATAATAAGGTTTATTGAGGTTTTAATTAATACTCTTGTTGTCACTTTGTTATACATCCATTTTAGATTTGTTGTCATTTAAAGAAGCTTTTATTTGAAACAATCCAACTACTTTTTTTGCCTATCAAATTTTATGCTCAATTTAGTGCTATATTAAGAATTATACATTCCCACTAAATTCGAAGCTTTGTGATATTAAGAAAACAATAAACTCTTCCACTTGAAATCAATTTAATCTGGAGGAAATAATAGTTAAAACAAAACCTAAAGTTTTGACAATAGAGAAATTTACATCGAAGGTTTTCATTAATACTTTGATTCAACATTCCAACATTTGTCAACTTAAAGTTTGGTTCTTAATATTACAATCAAACTGTTATGGCTCTAGCTAATAGAAGACCAGTGGCCTTCCCGGTCACTGAGACTGCGTCATCATCACCATCTTTTAAACCTCGTCGTTTATCATTGTCCTTGGACTACAAAGATGAGAACAAGAAGATTGTGCCTGCGAGTACAAAGACTAATAAGACTATGCCTTCCAACATCAAAGAGATGACTCCAGAGAAAAGCTCTTCTTCATCTCCAATGGAAATGTCAGTTGACGCCTCACCAACAAGTACAGACCTTACAAGCATTTCATCACGAAGTTCTTCGACACTAGGTAAATCTGAAAAACCTCCAAAGGAATCTAAGAAAGAAAAAGCTGAAAAGAAGGAGAAGAAAAAACAAGATAGAACTCCAACTGTTACTGGTATCTCCACTACAATCCCTGTCACTGGTGAAAGACCAAGACCTGAAGAACATAACTCTTTAGATGATGGTGTTCTTTATGCTATTTTTGAAATCTTGTATGAAAAGGATCCAGAAGGTAAAGGTATGACTGTGAAACAAATTTGTGATATCTTGGTTGAAAAACATCCTGAAATGGCTACTTTGTCTACAAAGACTTCTAATCTGGTTTCTGCTAAATTGAATGCCTATGTTAAAAGAGTTGAAAAAGGTGAAAAATCACTGGTTTATGCTCTATCTAGAGAATGGGCAGATGCTTCTCCTAAGAGAATGGTTTATGTTTATCGTGGTCTTTTGGCTCCAGATTTCTATATCCATGCCCTTGCCGCCATTGAAAATCAAAAATTGGTTGATGCCGCTAATAATAATAACAACAATGGTAACAACGAAAAAGATGGTTCTTTAGTCTCAGCCGATGTTAAGAAGAAATTCTTTGACAGTTTGAAAGATGAAGATGCTTTCTCCTCTGGTCATGAAATGAAACGTCGTGCCACCGCTTTTGACTTGGGTGTAACTAAGAACACTTTTGCTGATTTCCAATTGGACTTTACTCCTCCTCAATTATCTATTCCTTACTCTGCTGCTCCAGTGACTGCTTCTTTAGGTGCTGGCTCCTCTTTGTCTAAGCATAAAGATTCTCCAGTGGTTTCAGATTATGATTTGGAAGATTATGATAATTTTGAAGAAGAAGATGACGAAATGGGTAATGAGATTAAGGTCACTTATAGAAATAACAAGAGATCTAAATCCATGTCCTATTTATCATCCAAGAAGGCACGTACTTTAACCATTGCTGCTGCTGCTCCAAGACTCTCCAAGGTTCAAGTCACTCCCTCACCCTCTGCCGCTGCTGCTGCTGCTGCTCTTCATGCAGCTGCTTTAGAAGGTTTATCACCAGCTGGTTCTGTTGCTTCTGGGTTTGAAGGCTCTCATAGAGATTCAGTCAGTTCAGAACCTCCAGTTGCTGCTAAATGGTTGAAGGCTGTTAGAGATGGGTTTTTGACTCAAGACATTGGTGCTCCAGAAGACATTTCATTAGCAGAATTAGACTCTCTGTTCACTTGATCATATCTCCGCCTTGCATTCATTCCCCTTTTTTATTTCCCTACTTCATTCCATCACCATATAATAAGATTATTACGTCCTCATCACCATCCATCATTTACATTTTTAATGTTTACGAAATTGCCACTATTTATGTCATGATCTTTTTATATAATCCCTATCATCACCAATTTTCTTTGCTTTCATTTCCCTGTTTTATATCCAACTTTACCACCACTATCCCAGCTCTACAGGGATAATCTACATATGACCACTTCCATCACTGCCAACTACTTTGTTTGTGTTTTTGCTTTTGATTTAGTTTTAGTTTAAGATCTGTTTTTTTGACGTCTTTTTCTTTTTTTTCTTTTTTAATAAGAATCACCGTATTGAACATATAGAAAAGTTCCACTGGGTTTCTTATGAGCTGAATATGTTTTTCTAGTTGTTAATTGCTGTGAGTTACGATATACATCTTAATGACTGAACTTTTTAGTAGTTTTTCTACTCGTTAAAGACCAAGAGATTTTCTTTAAGTAAAACAAGGGTTCTGTAAATTTTAATTTTTCTTATACGGGTGCATGCTTCCGTATAATTAAGAAGAAAAGTGGAAAATTATATAAACTCACAATTTCCTCAAGTTTTAACGAGATTCAGAACAGGAATTTCGAGAAATTTACAGAACGCCACCCAATAATTACAGTGGAACTATCTGTTTGTGGAAAGCAATCACCGATCTACTATTGTTTAAACTCTTTGTGATTTCAAATTTAACTGTTTTCATTGGACGCGCTAACTGAAAAGAAAAGAAAAAAAAAAAAAAGAATTAAGTAATTTATCGGAAAAGCTGTCTGACTTTGTTGACACTACGAGAGAGAAAAATTATAACGATCTTCATTATTCACACATTCATTACAAGAACTTCACATTACATATCATCAACTGAAGTTACAATATGTCGTTACCAAGAGTACTGGCGAGAGATTTCAGACTCGGGTCAAAAAGTATTAATTCTGCAAGATGCTTACAGTTTAACTTGAGAAGAGCTTTAAACACATCACAAAGAACAAAAATACTGAGGGCTAACAACATTCCACAGATAAGATCAAACTTTATAATACAAAAGAGATTTCAGTCCACTGAAGTCAAATATGAGGAATTAGATGAAGAAATCCAAGAATTATTGACTGAAGAAAGAGCTGTCGATAGAGTCGATGTTTGTATCGTTGGTGGTGGGCCTGCTGGGTTAGCCACAGCTATCAAACTAAAACAATTAGAACTAGAGAATGAATCAAGAGAGATTAGAGTCGTTGTCCTAGAGAAAGCTCCAGATATGGGGTCACATATCGTTAGTGGTGCTGTGTTAGAACCAAGAGCACTGAGAGAGTTATTCCCTGATAGTGAATACTATGATGAAAATGGTGATGGGATCCCATTGCCTGAGGAGATTGTTACTCCAGTAACTGGTGAAACTTTAAGATATCTATACCATGATTTTGCTATTCCTATTCCAGAACCTCCACAAATGTTAAACAAGGGTAAGAACTACATCGCTTCATTAAGTGAAGTTGTTAAGCATTTGGCTGAAAAGGCTGAAGAATTAGGTGTTGAAGTGTATCCATCTACAGCTGTTTCTGAAGTGTTATACAATGAAGATGGCTCTGTTAAAGGTGTTGCCACTAAGGATATGGGTATGGGTAAAGATGGTGTTCCAAAGGATTCATTTGAAAGAGGTATGGAATTCCATGCTAGAGTCACTGTACTTGGTGAAGGTTGTCACGGTTCTTTATCTAAAGAAGTTATCAATAAGTTCAACTTGAGAGAAGGTAGACAACCTCAGACCTATGGTTTGGGTATAAAAGAAGTTTGGGAAGTCGAACCAGAAAAATTCAACAAAGGTTTTATTGCCCATACTTTAGGTTATCCATTGGACTATGAAACCTATGGTGGTGGTTTCATCTACCATTTTGGTGATGGTTTAGTCGCTGTGGGTCTAGTTATCGGTTTAGATTACCAAAATCCATGGATCTCACCATATCAAGAATTCCAAAAGATGAAACATCACCCATTTTACAAAAACACTTTAGAAGGTGGGAAATGTATCTCGTACGCAGCTAGAGCCTTGAATGAAGGTGGATTCCAATCTGTTCCAAAATTGAACTTCCCAGGTGGTGTTCTTGTTGGTGCCTCTGCCGGGTTTATGAACGTTCCAAAAGTTAAAGGTACACATACTGCTATGAAGACAGGTATGCTAGCTGCTGAGAGTATCTTTGCCGAAGTTTCTAAACTAGAAAAGATCTTAACAGAAGAAGATGAAGAATTTGATCCTGAATTACACTCTGAACTAAATGAAGCCCCAATTAACTTGGAATCTTATGAAAGAGCTTATAAGAACTCATGGGTTTACGATGAACTATATGAAGTTAGAAACGTTAGACCTTCTTTCAACTCTGGTGTTGGGTTCCTTGGTGGTGTTTGTTATTCAGGTTTAGACTCCTTGTTGTTAAAAGGTGAAGTTGCTTGGACTTTTAAACATCATCATTCAGATGCTGGTTTAACAAAACCTGCTGATCAATACGAAAAAATTGAATATCCAAAACCAGATGGTAAGATCTCCTTTGATATCTTAACTTCCGTTTCAAGAACTGGTACTTATCATGATGAAGATGAAAGAAACCATTTACGTGTTCCAGATCAAGATATGGAGAAACACACAGAGATTGCTTATCCTAAATGGAAAGGTGTCGAGAATAGATTTTGTCCAGCTGGTGTTTACGAATACGTTGAAGACGAAACTTCTAAACATGGTGTTAAATTTCAAATTAATTCTCAAAATTGTATTCATTGCAAAACTTGTGATATCAAAGTTCCTACACAAGATATCAACTGGACTGTACCTGAAGGTGGTGATGGTCCAAAATACGTTATGACTTGAACATAAAAACTTATATATATAATTCCAATCCATGATAGACTTATTTATTCGATTACTACATAGTGAGATGATTATCTAGTAGATTTTATCATTAAATGTCATTACAAAAGCTTAAGCAACCCAAACGTTTAAAACCTTTTCGTTAACTTCTCTCATCATATCTTTAACAAGGTTCCAATCGTCTTCACTTTGGATAACGATGAAATCACCGTCTTCATCTTGATATTTAACTTTACCTTTCATCGTACCACCACATTGTTTTACTTTCTTCTCAACTTTTTCCAAAAATTCATCCACTGTAATGTCTAATTGTACCATAAGAGTGAATAGATCCTTTTCATACATTAATTTTACAATGACAGAGTTATAAGGTAGTGAATTTTTGTAACTTTCAGAAATGGATCTCTTTGATTGAATTGAATCTTGAGTAGCTCTTCTTGAAGATGGTGGAGCTTCGGATTTCTGTCTTTGATGCATTTGATATTTTTCCATTGATGAACCGATACTTGATGGGTTAGTCAATTCTGAATTAGATCTAGTAGCGATATAAGATGATCTATTAGAGTGAATTGAGAAGCCATTACTCTTTCTATCACCATTCATGCTCATATTGTTGAAATTAGCTGTTGTTGAGGTTAAAGTTGAAGTGTAGTCATCTTGTAAATTGGAAACTAATCTCCTAATACAAGATTCCCAATTGGTTCTTATTTCTTCATTCTTGAACTTCATCAAGAAAGAACCAGTATCTTTCAATCCTGACCATGAAATGTTTAACAAGTATGGATTCACTGTGTTTATGTTATAAATGTTGGCAATCGAGATTCTACCTTTCAATTCGAATCCAATGACTTCTTGAGCATTCAACAGATTCGTTTGTGATTTCTTCTTTAAATTGGTCAATGATGATTTCTTTTGTTGAGGTAATAATTCTTTGAAAAAGATGATGATGTTTTCAAATAAGTAAACTTGGAATTCACGTTCTTCAGAGTTCTTTGAATTGTCCTTCACAATCACTTTATCAAAAAATAATAGTTCACCGAAACTGTTAACGTTATAACCTTTCCAATCAACAACTTTGTCATATAATTTTTTAAGTACTTCAACATTCTCAACTCGTCTTTGATTTTCATTAATTCCATTAGCAATCTTTTTGGAAATTTCAAAAGCCATGGTCAATTCATTTAAACTTGGAACTGAAGGATCAGTGTATTTGATCATTTCTTTTAATAATAATGGGTATTTACAAAGTCTTTGCACTGGTTTTAGTAAGAAACTCTGAAGTTCAAGTTCATTTTCAATGATTAACTGATTGTTTTTCAATTTAGATGGGTTGGATAAGATATAATCAATTGCAGCCTTTTGACCAATTGACCAAGGTTCATAAAGTTTGAAAAATTGTTGAGCGTGAATGAATATAGAACCGATCCTTTGAAATTTAGGGTCAACAGTAGCATTGATCTCCAATGAAATTAAAAATCTTCTTTGGAAATCTAGAGCATCTTCCAAATTTGGGAATAGCATATAAAGGTATTCTGATGATATGATATTATAATCCAAGAGTTGTTCTCTATACTTAGCCAAGATCTCAAGATCATTCACGTATTTTCTTTCAGTTTCAACCAATTCTTTCACCACTTTAGATCTAGCATCGGAGATCTTAAATTCATCATCAACTTCAACAGGTTTGAAAACATTTGGAGCCAATGAAATCACTTGATTTAGTACGTTGATAATCTTTATTAAATCTTCAGTATCATTGGAAAACACATTTGAAATGGTGAATAAATCAGAGTGATCAAAGTTCAAGTGATTTTTACAAGCTAGGATGAAATCATAGATGGATTTTTTACAAGTCTTTAAATCATCAGACGAAATCACAGGGAGGGCATTGGCAGGCTTAATGATATTGAAAATGACACACAGAGGAGAACCTTGTTGAAATAGAGCCCATAGTTGAGTTACAGGGTCACAACTGACAGATGCAGGTAGTACACCAGCGTGAAATGTGTTAATAGGAGTGATACCCGATGAGTTAGCACCTGAATTTGTATCTTGAGATGTATCACTAAGATTGCTGAAGCTTGACATTGCACTTATTCTTAGACTTGTACCGTTTTGTGAACTGAAACTTTGATGATTGGAACCATTAGGAACTTTCTGTGAAACGGCGAGGGCTTGATTTTCGCTAAGGACTTCAGCGCTAGAGAAAGCCAAATTTAGATATGGTTTTAATTGGCTTACATTCTCAAGTTTCTTCTTTAATCGTAGACAGATGTAATAGAGCGAGTCCTCTGAAGTGACCAGTCTATTCATTAGCATCATTGTGTTGTTACTGCTACTTCTTTGTGCCAAATTCACGAACGAGGGATTTGTTGAACTCGATAAAGACGGATTTGAACTTGGAGGTCCATTAAACAAAGAGCCGCCGCTGGGTAGATTCCCAACGGGGGAAGCTGTCTTTATAGTGATATTGGAGAAGGACGTGCTGCGCGAGGACATGGCCATGAGATTAATTATATGGGAAGTGATGGAAAGTGGTCAATTGTGTAACGAGGTCTTAGTGATGGAATGGAACAGGTCAAAGGGCGACTAACAGACGGCCTGAAGTTCAATGAAAAACGCGAGCAATTGGCGTGTTAACAAAGGAGTAGTGGTGAAGTAATTATGCACAATAGCAAGAAATGTAATTGCAGGGCAAATGGGCTTTAAGGGAGCGTATATAAAGCACTATTTTGTGTTATAATGGGGTTTCTTTTTTTTTTAAATTAAATTTAAATCTCCCCTAGCTCTTGGTTGTTGTGGTTAACTAAAAATTAAATTTTGTCCTCTCATGCTAAATTTCTGTTACCCGGCATCGGCTAGAGAGAAACAAAGAATTAGAGGGAAGGGAAAACATCCGGACACCATATACTAATGGGAAGTGGATTATCGCTGTTAAGGTGGAGTGTCGTTTTATACTTTATATACATTGTTTTATAACTTGTGTTATACTTTGAGAAACCCATCACTGAGTACTGAAGAATATGGTCGTTGTGGATATTGACCCGGTCGAGCTGGCACAGAACAACGTTAAGACGCTCAAGCTGAGGAAAGAGCATTTTAGGAAGCACCTTGTGAGCTTGTTCACGTTAGGAGGTCATGCTCTCATCATTATCTTATACCTTAAGAAGTGAGTTTCCAATTGAATTTTAAATTTGTGACACTACTAACTATAATTTAGCGCATCTTTCATCCGATTTGTCATTAGATTCCTTCTTCATAATACCATCTCATCACCCTTCCCATCATCTATTAATCAACAATTGACAACAACAATTAGAAATAATGTTAGCCGAACATTATTCATTGCAATAATATGTATAAATGTACTGTTCATGCTAATTGACTTACTGGTAGGTGTACCTAATACCTTTGATGAGACCTCAAATTTCCTATTTGGAAGTCTTACATTGGAAATCATTGGAGAGACAAGACCAACTTCAAGACTATCTTTCATTTATTATAACGTCTTAATATTTTGTTTCCAATATGCATTGATTTACTTATCCACCATTTTGAACACTAATGAAGAAGTTAATCAAAATAATACCATTTTACCGGGCACTTCATTCTCTATAAATCAAATCGAAGGTGATGGTTATACTGGTATCGCTAAAGTGGCCAATATAAACCCCGGATATATCTATAACAAGATCCTAAGTTTTTCCACGGATGCGGAGCAAGAGACTGAAGAAGACGATGCAACGTATAACTACATTGGCAGTAGACTTGAGTCATTTCCTGGAATGTTTTAATAAGTTTCATTTATATTACAAGTCTAAAATTAATAAAATGCATTTTTTGGTTTTCTTTCTATCTATTGTCTTGATAAAATATTAATTATCTACCAATTGGACAATTACGTAGATATTCAGCTTTATTTCTTAAAATTCTAACAGATTTAAAGAAAATTTCTTCAGGTGGCATAGCACCTGTTGATTCAACATTGAAAATGAAATGATCTCTTTTTCTTCCTAGTTTAACCTTCCCATTAAATTCATCATGTCTTAATACTTCTCTTGAAACTGTATCTCTTCTAGCATCTTTAACATATGCTTCATCATTTTCATTTATACCAATGACACCTGTGGAAAAACATTTTTGAAATTTCTTAGCATCGGTACCAGTGATCGGTTGTGTAATTTCAATGGTTGGTAATAATCTATATGAAGCTGTAGAAACAGGTGAAAATTTAGCATGATCGGAACCAATACCTAAGATACAATGAACTCTTAAAGAAATTTCTTGACCTGGTCTTAGTTTGGCCAATAGAATATCTGGATCAGCTGGGACAACTGGAGATTTAAAATTTTCTAATTGATTTCCTTGAGGTTCAAATTTTAAATCTTTAGCATAAACATTACTATTTCTGTATAATTCCTTTGGATCCGTAGAATTTTTTGGAGCATGTGGATTTCTTGTACAAGAGACATCCAAAGTCAACACCACAGTATTAACATCAGTGAAACGATCTTTTTCATCAACGGAAGTATCAATCCAACTTAATAAATCAGGATCAATTTTAATAGGTATTAACCCAATACGATGTGCAAGAACTTCATCTTGTATGACAGAAGTGTTATTAAAAATGTAAACTTGTTCCGCAGCAACAGATGGGACTTCCGAAATCATTATACGACGGAAGGCATTAGAAACTGAAGTATCTATACCAACAAGATCAAAATTAGCATTTCTTTCAGTGATGTATGAAATATTGATATCAAATGTGTCTTTAAATTTCTCTATGTCCCAGGAGAAATCTTCATCTGAGTTATGATACCCTGGGTAATCAGTGGACACAGTGTTTGTCACACGATCGGTCTCTATCTTCACAATGTTATCAACTGGCATTGTTGTGCAATGTGTTGTTATGCTATTATCTATACCTCAGTGATGAGCTCTTGAATTTTTTTTTCCCATTCTAAAAATTTTGAAAGTTCAAAAAAAAAACAAAAAAATAGTTGCTGAGTAAGCATATCGGTAGGGTAAAGCCGATGATTTTTAGTAAAGAGAGAGTACTAAAACGCCACCCAATGGGATTGTAAAGTGGTTGGTTACAGATATCTTTGTAAGTCCATCCATGACTGAATCTATGGTCATTAAAACAGGTGCTTAAGTTCTTTGAATGCCAATTGTATGCGGAAAAAGTACATCCCGAGTAAGCTGCAGTGATCTCCGTAAATGCAAAGAGCTCCACACTATAATTTAGGCATCAAAAGAATCACCATCAGTTTGAAGGATTAAGTATATTGAACCAATTATATAATTTATTAATCAGTTACCGAGATAAAGAAAAAACTACAATTCACCTTTAGAAATTAAAAATAGAAATTAAGCATAAAAGAGCACATATCCAAAATCAATCATAAAATGAATTGATCTTGATCATAAAAAATCATCATAAGTTGAGTTAAAGCAACATCAGTTACAATTAAGCAACTTTTTCAACGTTTTCAACTTCACCTTTATCGTTCCATGCAGGATTAGTGATAACCAATCTATGTTTAGAATACAATGGAGGTTGTCTAATAACGTTCTTCTTTCTCAAAACGTGGATCTTGAACAAGTCAATGTAGTCTCTAGTTTGATATTTGGCATGTTCCATTGCTGGAACGTCAAAGACTTCGTCCAATTCTTCTAATGTCAACGATTTGGTTTCAGGTAAGAACCACAGCACTAGGAAGAACCCAACAAAATTCCAAGCAGCATAATAACCAAAGGCACCTTGTGGAGTGAAAGCGTCCAATAATGATGGCCAAGTGATAGCCAAAACAAAGTTCCAGAACCATAAGTTACCAACAGCTAATGAAGTACCCAATGTTCTAATATATAATGGGAAACATTCAGCAGTGTAAGGGAATGTAACGACACCTGAACCGAAGGAGTAGAAAATGGTGTATAAGTAGATACCCAAGGCAATAGCAGCAATTCTACCAGTCTCATGGTTCTCTAAACTAATATAGAAGGAGAAACCTGTCATTAACAAGAACAGACCCATAAATGGGAATGTGACTAATAGTAAGAATCTTCTACCGTATTTGTCAATGGTATAGAAAGCAGGCAAGGCGAATAAAGTATTAATGGCACCAAAACCTAAGGAGGCACCTAAAGCGTTGATCTCTTTGAAACCAGAGTCCTTAAAGATAGATGAGGAATAGTAAGCAATGACGTTAATACCACAGAATTGTTGCATAAAAGTGACAATAAAGGCACCAATAGATGCATTTCTATTTCTTCTAACGGTGACCAATTCCTTAACTCTTTGCCAAGTTGGGATATCAAATCCTTCTTCTTCTTGTAACAGCACATGTTGGTAAAACAAATCTCTAGCAGCAGCGATTTCAGCTTTTCTAATGGATCTCAAAGAATCATAAGCGTCTTTGAAACGACCTTTACCCATCAACCAACGTGGAGATTCTGGGATGAATGGTATTTGCACTAGGGCAATAGCGGCTGGTAACATAGCAGAACCAAGCATCAATCTCCAGTTCAACCCACCACCAACACCATGGTCTGGAACGTAATAAAAGGCCAAACAGAAGACATAACCAAGAGCAATACCCATGGCTGTGAAGAATTGCCACAACATGGATAATGCACCTCTAATTGGAGCAGGAGCAGCTTCGGAAGAGTAGACTGGAACAGTGGCGGATTTTGGACCTAAACCAAAAGCACCTAGACAACCTCTGGCAATAAACAAATGGAACCAGTGACGGTCGACAAAACCTTGCCAGAAACAAGTGATACAAGAAAAGAAACAAGACCAGAAGATGACTTGTTTTCTACCAAATCTTCTATTCAATGGATCAGTGATGAAAGATGAGACAAAGGCACAGAACAAGTATGGTGAACCATTGACTAAACCTTCCAACCATCTGGATCTGTCATCACCATTACCAATATTCATGTACTTTGGGTAGAACAGTAAGGCACCGTTAATCACAGATTCATCAGCACCTTGAGTAGCAGCAGCTAATGAGATGGTCAAGACGACTTGCCATAATTTAGGTGGTATATCCCAAGGATGTTGAATTTCATGATCTAAGGCAGCTTTTTCTTCTTGACTCAAGAATTTCATTCTGTTATATCCTTTTGGATTTCTAGCAACAGCTGCAGCTCTAGCAAACAGTTCTGGGTCACCCAAGTTGTGCTTTTGTGCAAAGTGTCTACCCATGTTTTGGATGGTCTCCTCGTCGTATTGGGTCAAGATATTGTTATCTTCCATTGGAGGTTCACCTTCTTCAGAGCTAGCTTGGTCAGAGCCCTTGAATAGACCTGGTGCTGGGTTGTTCAAAGTGTTTTGCTCATTGCTCAAGCTGTTGTCATCAGCATTGAAGCCCTGACTCGTCTGATGCTTCTTCTCGTCGTTATTGTTGTTACTCATTTTGAGGAGTGACTATGGAGAGTATGGGGAACAAGAAAATTAAAAAGCAAAAGGCGGAGAAGAAGAATGTGGGAATCTTAAGCTATTTATATAGACGCCAGGTATAGACTGCGATTTGGCCAAAATTGGATTGTCTCAACTCTCATGAGAAATTTCCTGATCCTGACGTAAAGCGCTGCATGCTGAGTCCTGCAACAGTTTTCTCGAGTACAGATGTGTTGTTAGGATCCCCAGAAATGGCCTTGGCTTCGAACGCAACACAAGACTTTTCCATGAGATTCCAAAGACAAGCACAATTATCATTTTGCCAGCCAGTTGCCAAACCTGTCAACAACGTAAGACTTCGCTTGGTTTTAGTGGTGAACCATCCAGAGAAACGGTAACACTACGAGAAACGTGGGAAGGAAAGCACTATAGCTGCAATCTGAGCGTCTATTTAGCACATACACGTTGTTAAAATGGTGCTTGAAGCCGTTACAACGGTGGTGCTTTGTTGTTCTGCTGGTTGTTGGTACTCTTTATTGCTTTGTTTATAGAGAACTCTGCATGATTACGTTATGCACTGTAAAATGTGACGTGCGTCGGGGGAATTATTTTTTCTGGGGGCCGAAAATCTTCTGGAAACTGGGGGGCAGGAGTATAACTGAAAGAACCTTCAAAACTTCAATATGAAACAAATAAATAGTATGGTTGCATTGCTAAGACACCATTAGCTTGAGTGTCATCTTTTTGTACCTAAGAGCCTGAAGTTTTCTTGTTCTCCGTTAGCACTGACAATCGAATGTCCGCGAGACCAGAATGCACCCCCAGACGCGCTCCCCAGGGCAAAGGTCAGCGATCTACATTAACCTTTGAAGTTCCTACCAGGTTTGGCTTGACCTTTCTAGTGGTCCCTTACGGTTCCCCCAGTACTTCCCTCTAAAGACCTGCCGTCTCGTTGCGGACTTCTCCTTCCATTTCCATTCAACTCTTACTCAAATTGTGTGCAGCAACCGGAAAAACACGCATAATTACGCGGGTGCATTAGAAAAAAAAAAAAAAAACTGTAAGAGTGCGTTTTTCCATCCAGAGAGAATTTTAAAGGGAAAATGGAAACAAAGAGAACAGGGCCAGTTTTGAGATCCCGATCCACAGTAGGATCGAGACTCTAGAAAAGGCTGAATTGCTAGTGACACACACTAGTTTATAGTTATGCGAGAGATTTTCGGGAACCAACTGGTCTCTGAACAAAACAACCGTTTATTGTTTATTATTCCGGTCCAGGTGGGTTGCTAGTTCAACTGTATCTTCAAAACGGCATCATAATTAGGGCGAGTCAAGACTCATACGAGTCATGATGTTAGAAAACTGGAGTAATCTCTATTTCGGCACTCAACACAGCTTCGTGGAGCAGAACGATCCACTGTGCTCCTGAGTTACCAACCGATGACCACTGATACACAATCTCCCCATAAATCACCACATCAACCAAAAGCGATGACCAACCATCCAGACCTTATCTCTCGACAACACATCGTACATATTAATCCCTCCCCCACAAAAATTCCCCTGTCTATCCTTCGACCCTACAGTTGTGCCAATTTGGTCCTCCCCGTTCCTCTCGGTGCTAAGTGCTCGCACCCGCTTATGACAACCTGATTGGGAAGGGGATATACCCGGGCACACATGTCATCTATTACCTTTCCTATAACAACAACCTTAAGCGCCAACTGCAGCTGACTTGGTCTAGAAGGTTTAGGCATGTAGGACCTTAGAATGCCACTCTAACTGTACAGCGCATACACAACTACAACAACGTCTACAATCGGATTTTGAACGTAACATCATAATAATAAATAATATTCTAGCTAAACTAACCCAACGATCATTCCTCTTTTCTTCTGTTCAAGTTAGCAATTGGAATGTTCAAGATTGGACCTTTTGAACCTGTAGAGACAGTGTTATTGGAACTCAAAGAGCCCATTGAGCTCGAGGATCTAGTTCTTTGTCTGTAAGAGTCTGAGAACTTACTTCGCAGACTGTGATCAATATCAAAAGTGGACATCAATGAATGGTGTTCTTCTTCATCAGCAGGAGATTTGGACATTGTGGAGACACGATACAATTTCTCAGTAGAAGTAGATGGAGGTGAAATTTTTCCTGGTTCTTTCCTCTCAATGACAATAGATTTCTTTGAACTCTCTGAATCTGAACGTGATTTACTAACGGAGATGAAGTTTGGAGTTCCTAAACTCGAATTAGCCCTGGTACGTGGTTCTAGTGAGATCTTTTCACAATAAGAGTTCATGCTTGTCATTGAGGGCGTCGATGATATGGATTTTGTTGTTTCATTAACCTTTTCAACATTCAAAACACCAAGACCAGCGGCGCTTGTATCTTCTCTTATTGAGCTAAAACTTGGAACACCATGGAACGTCGTCGTTGGTGAATAAAGCACTGGTGAAGATGAACTCTGCATGGAGAAAGTTGGAGGCTTGATAGATAAGGCACCATTCATACTCCCACCTGAACTATGCTGACTCAAGGATTGGGCAGGAGAATATACATAGGAGTTGGTGTTGGAACCATTGAATCCTAGTGAGATAGAACTTCTTGGTATTGGAGATCTCGTCAAACTTGAAGCATTAGAGGGACGACGGGCGGTGGTGACAGAAGGTAATGGTGGTAATGAATTTGAGTGATTCCTCAATTTGGCAAATGTAGAGGTAGCTACATTCGTAGATTTCAACGGACTCTGAACAAGCTCTTCTTCTTGAAATGTCCCTTGTGATGATATCGTTGGGGTCACTAAGCTGTCTGTGTCATATGATTCTGATGATGAGGAAGAATATTTGGATGGATTCTTCATGATGGATTGATAAAACTTTTCAACTTGGAAGCTGGCCGCAACATCCACTGGTTTCAAATTATGATGATTCTTAGCTTCGGTATTGACCCTTCGTTGTATTAGTAGTTGGATACATTGTAAACTCCCATACTTCATGGCCAAATGCAACGCGTTATTACCCTTCTCATCAACAGCATTGATATCGGCGCCCATTCCGAGAAGCAACTCGCAGCATTTGTTATAATCACCAATAGTTGCTGTGTGTAACGGCGTGAATCCACCATCCCCTTTCATTTGAAGTTCCTTAGGGAAATGCTGGAGTAATAAGTGTGTAGTTTGTTCGTGACCATTCATTAAACTCAAATGCACGGCTGTATAATTTTTGAAAGTCTTCAGCACTTCAGCTTTATCATGACCCAGGCTGATCAAGTGAACGCAGACCAGATAGCGACCATTGAATGCAGCGTAATGTAGAGAAGTCCAGCCATTTTCAGGATCAATGTTTTCCAACAAATCCGGAAATCGATTCAGGAGCCTCTTTACCACGAGTAAGTTTCCCTCCTTGACAGCCTGGCGAAGCCGTATCGTAGGTTCCAGCATAGTTTATACTGTGTATATATGTGAAAGATGTGATGAATATGTAGATGGAATATTTGATAGTTTGGTAGATTGCAGTCTATTTTTAAAAGATTTGTTGGGAACCAAGGGACAAACTTTGAAATAAGGGCAACCTTAAAAGAGGGCTTATATCGGGCCTGGTAAAAACGCTAGTGACAGAGGGTTTTGATAGATGCGATAAGGCAAAGAATATGGGAAGCAAAGGGTATGTATAATGTAGCTGTCGTTATGGAAATGAACTAATTTTTTCAAATTAGAGTGTAAACCAAGGAGAAACAGCTGGTTGTGCAATTGAAGATCTATTGTGAGGAGCACGCTGTTTCCAAATAGGGACAAAGAACAAACACGATAAGAACCACAACTAATGTGTCGTTCTCTTAAGGGACGAGATGCAAGGATTCTAAACTGAAAAGAAACTAAATATTCTGGAAACTCTTACAAACCTCGATCAAATTTCACTGCTTCCGTGCAGGAATTTCAGCTACTCGAAGGTTATTTCCCAAAACAGAAGCCTAATTGAAAATCGCGAATTTCAACTTCGCCTAAAAAGTTCAAAACGCGTACTAATTTTGGCATCCTTACACCAATGAGGAAACATTATGACGTCACTAATATATCATCTAATCTAAAAGTATTATTATATACATATTTTTTCCTATTGTTTTCAAGGCTTCACCAATTGAAGAACTTGTAAACGCTAGCTTTAAAGTCAGGTGGGTTGTCTAGGTAAACGTGGTGGCCTGCGTTGCTGATGATCTCATAGTCGGCTTTAACTGTGCCTTGGTTGTTGATCTCACCAACAATGGTTTTACCAGCTTCCTTACTCATCCAGTCATTTTCACCATACAGCCATAAACTGTCAACTTTGATCTGTTGTGGCACTCTAGATAATAGCGGATAACGGGCAAGGACACCTGGTGCTAAAAGTCTCGTTAGCGCGTATTCACCACTTCCCTTAGCAACAAAAGTTCTATAACTGTATGTGTGTAACTTCATCATCTCAGTGGAGTCATCAATGTTGCCAAATCTTCTGAACGACCAATCTGAGGTTAATCTTGGTCCCAGTGGGCCCACAGTTCTTAAGATCCAAAAAGGCGAGAAATTTTTGTCCCATAAGTAGACGAAGAATTTAGGCAAGTTTGGAATTCTAGTGACATAGCCATTCCCATCAGGGACATGAAGTGAACTTGTTGGTTTATCCCATGTCTTTGGATCACTCAATGGCTTGTCTTGAAATGAAGTTGGTTTATCTGTGTCTTGGTTATGAGCACCAACTTCCTGTTCAACATCTGGACCTTCTAACACTTGAGTGCTTGGATGTTCATCAGGACCGATTGTCAAGTCATATATACTCTTCTCAACACCAACGGGGCTGATTAGCACTAGTTTGGACACGTGCTGAGGGTATTTCAAAGTGTATAAGGAACAAAGATAACCTCCAAGGGAGTGCCCTATCAGTAGGAATTTATCGATTTTCTTATACTGTCTCCATCTTTCCAAACTATCAATAAAAAACCCTTCTACTCTTGTCACATCTTCAATAGTGTTCTTCTTGCCGTTCAAAGGTTTAGGTAGCTTGGGTCTTGAGGATAAACCATAGCCTAACAAATCCAAGGCATGTAGATTAACACCTGCCTTCTCAGTTAAAGACTCAAAGTTCTTGTAGAAGAAACCTAAAGCTGCACCATATCCATGAACTAAAACAACATGATTCTCCTCCCCAGGTGTAATATTCTTGATATTAAACTCATGGATCTTGTTCTCATCGTCGATAGGAACATTTAAGATCTCTGCTTGTCTAACACCATCAGATTTCGGGAAGAATGGCAATAATGATAAAACAGCTGTCTCAGCCTCTTGTAGAGATGATCTCTTCCACCAATGCTTGAAAGAGTCCACATAGCTGTACTCTGGCTTCTCTGGTTTTTCCACGCTCGTTTGTGGAGCGTCGTCTTTAGTAGCAGTAGCCATTCTTTCCTAGTTAAAGTATGGTTGTAATGGAAATTGTAACGGCTGAAGGCTTGAAATTTGTACCGTTTTTAAGGATTTTAAGCCGTTTTAATTGCCATTCGGAATTTACGCATTTAAGCCTATCGCCGAACAAATGTGGCAATTCCAACAATTTCGATGAGCCAACTAACACACAACATTAACTACAACACTTAATATTCAAATCTCATTATTATTCATATATAAAACTGGCCAACTTATCCACTACTCTTATCTCAAGTTAATGGCATTATGAAGACCGTACCAGAAGAAGCCGACACCAGCTAAGTCAAAGATACTACTTAAGAATTGCACTCTCAACCACGTCTTGATCTCCTCTCTTGGAGTAGAATCACCACTGTTTTTATGAGCATCGGTATAGTCTGAGATCCTCTTGCTTTTGTATCTAAAGTAAGGCACAAACAGCAAGTACCCAGTGGTGGCGATAGCACCCATTAAGTAGTAAAATCTGGCAAAAGATTGGAAAGGCAAGTGAAGAGCTGAGTTAATACCGAAACCAATACTACCGAACAAAGCCAACAACTCTGGGGTGCTTGTCTTATTGTTGTAACTGGTGACCCAGTGACTGATGCTAAAATTGTCAATACCTTTCTCTAGTAACGAAGGGATGGAAGCCCAATTGGAAAGACCATGAGTGAAAACTGCTATAGATAATGCAGGAGCAGCAAGTTGGGATAACCCAACAACTTTGGAAACTAAATTATCTGACATTGCAAAGATGTATGATTGTATACTTTATAATAACGCAAAGAATTGGATAGTGTAAACTGGTCCCCTTTTATAGTCAATGCGGAGTTTGCTCATTGTAGCAAAATTGCTACAGGGCACCTGAATTACGGGGAAGTCATGACAAAGACTAAATACGGTGTGACAGGAACAATAGAGTATCGCTAACTTTGCACTAGAAGAGCTCTTCGCTTAGTCTTTATAAGAGATATCACTTTTTCCTCCCGGCCCCATATTAACTTTTGTAGCTAGGTCTTCTCTTGGTAGTGACTCTTAGAAACCCTTAAGTATTTAATATGCGGTAACCGGGGAAACGAGAGTTTTACCATGGGCCATCGAATTTTTTTCTCGGTTTGTTTACTTTTTGAAAATCTAAAACAACTTAGACAAACACCGTGATCAACCTCCATAAACGCGACATTTAACCTCTAAATCCCAGATCCAAGATCGCACACCCATCATCTCATCCAAACACTACTACCGGACCCCTCCACCACTAATCTGTGGCGTGTTTTTTCTGTTACTTTAAATATTGACCTTTGGTAACATCAGTCACAGAAGCCCATAGTCAGCGATGGTTGTGCCTAACTCCCCACCAAGTGCTGTCGTTGGTCCTGGTGCTCCAGCTAATAGCTCAGAAGACTTCGAGAGATGGATCCGTATGGCTACTGACAACAAGATCAACACACAAAACAGTTGGGATCTTGCCCTAATTGACTACTTTCATGACTTGTCATTGTTAAGAGATGGTGAAGGCATTAATTTCCAGAAAGCGTCAGCTACGTTGGATGGTTGTGTTAAGATCTATTCCTCAAGAGTTGACTCTGCTGTCACTGAGACGGGGAGATTGATCAACGGTTTAGCTACAAGCAAGAAAGACAAGTCCATGGAAGATGACGATGAAGATGAGGAAGACGATGAGCTAGATCCGAATGCTCCGGTAAGACAGAGGAGACAAAAGGTAACAACACAGCGAGACACGCTAGTGGAGTTTGATTCGATCAAAGTGAAGAAGATGGACTTGGAACTAAATGTCGATCCTCTATTCAGAAGAGCCCTTGCCGAATTTGATGAAGGTGGATCCAAGAGTTTACTACTCAACATGCTGAACTTAGACAGTCATCAAAAGATCATGTTTGACACAACTGATTCTGCCCAACCCGTTGAAGAACTTGAAGATGAACTTGAAGAAGAGAAGCAAATGGGTGAGTTTGAGCAAAGTTTTGCTGAAATGGATATCGATGAGCCTGAAGATCTGGAATCGGGTCAACATATCAACATCATTGCCCTAGGTGAACAATTTTTCGGTAGCTGTGATTTTGGAGAGCTATCGTTATGTGCCTCTATGAGAGAGTTGAGTGCCGTTTTAAATCAAGATGGTGCTGCATCCAACGCTCTGAAAGACATTGAAAACGTTAATCTTCACAACTACTACGGTAGCCAGGAGGAAGATCAATATGGAAACTATATGTCATTCGGCGGTGGTGGTGATTATAATTATAGTCTTGATGAACCACAAGAGGATCAAAACAACTCCAAGTATCCAGGTAATAGAACGTCCATCTTCTTCAACGATTTGGAAGATGAAGCTGATGACTACGGTATCACTATTAGATCCCTGTTCAATGAGAGTAAACAATTTACAACGCTCCACGATGTGGATGAAGAAGAGGAGCAAGCACTACCAATCACAAACATACCAGACGAAAACTTGCTAGCATACTTTGATGAAAATCAGCGAAGAAACTGGGCAGGTCCAGATCATTGGAAAGTTCAAAACATCAAGAGAACATTGAATCTGAGATCTAATAGTGATCAAGTGCCCACTGATCAAAATGATGATCCATCCCAACCAAAATCTAAAGCTAAGAAACAGAAAGAACGTCTAGTCATTGACTTCTTATCGGACGAATTTCCAGATGAAGATGTCATCTTTGAACAAGCTACAAATGTTACACTACCCAAGAAAGAGTGGATTTCAATAACAAAGAATGTTCTCCCAGTTGACAAGCACTTCTCCACTAGAAACTTTATCCATCTATTCAACAAAGATAAGCTGATAAAGAGTACGTTCAGCAAGGTGAAGAACATGGACAATATCATTGATCAAACTCTATATGCTGAACTCGGTCAAGATGAAGAACTCGGCATTCCAAATTTGAATAATCCTGATTTCTTTCACGATGAAGGTCCATCTTTCGGAGGTGGTGATATCGATATTGGCGATGATTACCCATCAGTTCCGGAATCACAACAGTTCAGTTCCCAGCTGACAGCCAAGGCAAGTCAGCAGTCACCACTAAGCTACTCCAGAGTGGCGAAGAAAGTGAATATCAAGCTATTGAAAGATAATATTTGGGACACATTGAATCATGAGAGAAGCACAAGAAAATCAATAGTGAGCTCAGCACCATCATTATCCACAATCTCTGAGGAGTCTAGCCAGGAAGATGAAACATTGAAGTTCAGTGAGATTATAACTGGACTAACTGGTAAGTATGATACAGAGACCAAGAAGGAACTATCAACCAGTTTCTGCTTCATTTGTTTGTTACATCTTGCTAATGAGAATGGGTTCACGATCGCTAATAATGAGGATAACTCGGACTTGATTATCAACAACTTCCAACAATGAAGTTAAAGAGACACTGAAAGAACAATACATGTAATGAGATTATGAGACCATCATATTGTAGATTATGGACTGATCCTTAACGGCGACGGAACACAGAGACCGGAAGAGTTAAGGCTCGTAAACATAAAACATAACATACACCGTGGGCGATAAGATTTCTTATTCTTTCGCGAAAATTTCCTCATTTACCGGGCTCTTATCGGCAATAACATCCTTGATACCAAGGGGTAAAAGCGTTCTCCGTTGGGGTTAGAGCTATCACCCACGGAGATTACAAAGACTGACACAAAAAGTTGATGCTACGCCAACATGGTTCTCACGGGAACTGGTAAGTTGTGGGAAAAGTATAAATACACGTCATCTCCCCAACTTCCTTCATCCGAAACACTTCTTGTCTAACATCGTATCGCTCCTATTTAAAGCTTACGTACTTTATTCTTGCCACACTACTACTACAACATGTCTCCTACTGCTGTGTTTGAGAAAGCCCCTGTCCATGATCACAACCGCCACGAGATCAAACTTGTCAATGAGAAGCCTCTAGACTCCTTCAATGACATTGTCCTAACCACCCACGCTAATGACCCAAACATTAAGCCACTACCATTGAACTGGGGTGAACAGGATCCTTTAGTTAGAGGCCCAATCGTCCCATCCAGATACAAAGACGGGTTAGCTAAGCATAACGCCATCGGTGCTCACTCAGGTTCATACTGTATCTACCATGCATTGGCCGTTGGTTCCAAACAACTAGATCCAAACTACGAAGCTGACTACACCAACTCCCAACCAGTCTTCAAAACTAAACAACAACCACAATGGTCTGGGGTTGAGAAAATTGTCTCTATGGACCCATTTGGTCATTTAACTCCTTGGTTATTCAGTGAAGTCTCCACAGAGGAGAATGTTGAAATCAGACCAACTATCTCCATCACCAAAGCTCATATGCAAATGGCCGAATTGAAAGAAGCTGTTCAAGCTGGTAGATTACAAGTTGATGGTGATGTCGTTATCAATTCAAATGGTGACCTGAATGTTTCAAAAGTCGCTGTTGAGCCAGTTTGGTACTTACCTGGTGTTGCTAAGAGATTTGGTATCACTGAAAGAGAATTGAGAAGAGCTCTATTTGAGGATACCAATGGTATGTACCCAGAATTAATTACCAGACCAGATATCAAAGTTTTCCTACCTCCAATTGGTGGTTTGACTGTTTACATTTTTGGTAACCCAGAAGAGGTTTCAAATCCTGAAAAGAGAGTTGCTTTGAGAATCCATGATGAATGTAACGGTTCTGATGTCTTTGGTTCTGACATCTGCACCTGTCGTCCATACTTGATCTTCGGTATCGAAGAAGCTGCTAAAGAAGCTCAAAATGGTGGTGTTGGTTTAGTTGTCTACTTCAGAAAAGAAGGTAGAGCCTTGGGTGAAGTTACCAAATACTTAGTCTACAACGCCAGAAAAAGAGGTGGTGACACTGCTGCCGAATACTTTCACAGAACAGAATGCATTGCTGGTGTTAGAGATATGAGATTCCAACAACTAATGCCAGATGTGCTCCACTGGTTAGGTGTTACTAAAATTGATAGAATGTTATCTATGTCAAACATGAAACATGACGCCATTGTGGATCAAGGTATTCCTATCATTGAAAGAGTCCCAATTCCAGATGAATTGATCCCTGAAGATTCAAAAGTTGAAATCGAAGCTAAGATTAATTCTGGTTACTTCACAAACGGTAAAATTCCAACAGAGGAGGAACTAAAGAGTGTGAAAGGTAGAGAATGGAGTTGAGGACTATAATGTTTCATAGCAATACTGGACTATACGCAGGCGTAATAAATAACAAATTTTTGCAATCAATAATAAACTCGTAATTTTTAGTCGACCAATTTTCGGTGCTCAGTATCTCGAGCACATCTTTTAATGAGATGCTGTTTTGTATTACAGTCGACAACTTTTAAGTTCTGTAAAGAGTCACTAAACTCAAAGTCTAGAAAGGTGCACTCTTCAATCAATTTCCTGAATTGTGAGATACTTTTCTTGATTAGCTCAAAAGCTCCCTCCACTTGACACTGTTTCCTCAATAATGAGAGAAACACATTTCTACTCCAGTAGATATATATCTGCACGCCTCTTATTTTCTGGAGACTTTTTTACACTTACACTACAATTTTCAAAGGAACGATCATTGACTCTATTAGACATTAAAATATGCAGATCCTCATTCAACTAAACCACCATGTTCTTCGTAAATTAATTCTTCATCTGGGACTTCCTCAATGGTGACTTTTCTCTTTGGTTTGGCCAACTTCTCTTCACTCTTTGGAACTCTGATGGTCAATAGACCGTTAACATACTTGGCCTTGATTTGTTCATCGTTGATCTTTGGTAAGGCAGGGAACTTAAATCTTCTCTCAATGTTACCGGTTCTGATTTCATTGAACTTGATACCCTTTTCAGTGAAAGGATCTGGAATGAAGCCCTTTACAACAATTTCATTAGTTGCTGGATGGAAATCAATATCTAGATCTTTCAAAGATGCACCTGGAATGGCTAAGACAACAACATAATCTTTATCAGTGTCATAGACGTTGGATTGTGGGGAGTATGGGACAGTTGGATTCTTAAAGTTGCGTTGTGAGATTTCAACTTTTGGTTCAGGTTCTTTAAATGAAGCAGTTGAATGACGGCGTTTGGATAACGGTTTGTCATCATTGATATTTTCTTTGATCTCTGGAGCAACTTTTGGCTCTTCAATCGGTTTAGTCTCGTATTTTTGTTCAACCTGTTCATCCTGTTTATTATCAGTCTTTTCTGGTGATTGTTTCTTTTCAGTGTCTGATTTGGTCTCTTGAGATTTTGATTGTGGTGTTTGAACGTTGAATTGACTCTTTGGGATACCAGTTAATTGAGCTAAGATGTCCAAGATATCATCAGTAGATGATTCACCTTCTTGGGATCTAGCTTGTTGTCTCTCGCGTAACTTTCTAGCAGCTTCTTCTTGAGCAGCACGTTTAGCAGCAGCGGCGGCTTGGGCTTGAGCTTGAGCTTGAGCTTGAGCTTGCGCTATAGCCTGAGCCCTTCTTGGATCTTGATTATAAAAGGCAAATGGTGAGTAGTAATCAGGGTATCTGGCGTAGTAAGCGTCATCCTCTTCTTCATCTTCTTGATCGTAAGGATAATAGAACTGTGGAGGGTAGAAGGCCTGCGGTTGTGGTTGTGGTTGTCTTTGGTAGGATGTATCCTGGGCCAGAGAGTTGATTAGGTCTTCTAAGGTGTATGACATATTAGTTGGGATGTACTTGTGTATATGTGATTCGTTGATGTAGAAGTATCCCATTAAGTCTCCAATAACTGGAAAGTTGCCACTTTTTATACTTTGCCATCCTGAAAATATTCGTGCCTTTATATTGCCCCAGATGGAACCTTCCAGATTTTTGACACAATCTTCAGGCTTCTGGATCCTTCTACGAACGGCTTTTAGCGGGATGAAAACAAAGGGACAATTAACAAAGGCTAGTGGATTAGTCAGATCTTAGTGATTGGGTGCTGGAAGGGTGATTCATTTCATAAAAGCGACGTAAAGCTAACAACTTCTTGAAGTCAGACACTGGCGCACCTCCTTCTATGGGCTGTTATTACTTGTTCCATATCTTCCGAGATACATCGACACGTGACTTGAGGAGAGACGAAGAGAGAACATCACGTGCTCAGTCATGTGAGAGCATTTTTCAGATTTTTTTGCCCATCAAAAAACAAAAAAAAATTGAAGAATCAAAAGATGATCAAGCATAGACGTACTAAAACTAAGCAAACTCCCACGCTACAATGTCTGGTCAAGGTTACAACGGTGGCTACAACCAAGGTGGCTATAATGCCAACAATTTGCAACAGGATTTCCAAAACCAAAGCTTGAACGACAATGGTCAGAAACGTGCCTTTAACCCAAATGCTGCTCAATCTTTCCAACCAAATGCTCAACCTTTCGTTCCAGGCCAATCTTACGGTCAATACCAACAGCAAGGTGGATACAACCAATACCAACAAGGTGGTTACCAAGGTGGTTACAATAACAACGACAGTAACTATAATCAAGGTGGCTACAACAACTACAACAACCAAGGTGGTTACAATAACCGTGGGTATAATAACTACAACCAAGGTGGTTACAACAATTACAACAATAACTACAACAGTGGATACCAACAACAACAGCAACCACAACAGTCACGCGGTATGTCCTTGGATGAATACCAACAAAAAGCTGCTCAAGCTCAAGGTGATTTAAACAAACCAAAGCCAAAGAAGACTTTAAAATTAGCTTCAAGCTCCGGTATTAAGATCGCTAATGCTCCAAAGAAGGAAGAACCAAAGGCTGAAGAAAAGAAAGAAGAAGTTAAGGAAGAAGCTAAGGAAGAACAAAAGGTCGAAGCTCCAAAAGCTGAAGAACCAAAGGCTGAAGCTCCAAAAGAAGCCACTCCTGCTCCAAAGGAATCTACTCCTGCTCCAAAGGAATCCACTCCAGTTCCTGCTCCTGTCACCAAGGAATCTACTCCTGCTCCAAAGGAATCTACTCCAGTTCCAAAAGTTGCTGCTGATGCCGTTGCCAAAGAACAAGAGGAAGAAGTTGACGAAGAAGTTGTCAACGAAATGTACGGTGGTAAAGATCACGTTTCCATCATCTTCATGGGTCATGTCGATGCTGGTAAATCCACTATGGGTGGTAACTTGCTTTACTTAACTGGTACTGTTGACAAGCGTACTGTTGAAAAATACGAAAGAGAGGCCAAGGATGCTGGTAGACAAGGTTGGTATTTGTCTTGGATCATGGATACCAATAAGGAAGAAAGAAACGATGGTAAGACCATTGAAGTCGGTAAATCATACTTTGAAACTGATACCAGACGTTACACTATCTTGGATGCCCCTGGTCACAAAATGTACGTTTCTGAAATGATTGGTGGTGCTTCTCAAGCTGATGTTGGTATCTTAGTTATCTCTGCCAGAAAGGGTGAATATGAAACTGGTTTTGAAAAAGGTGGTCAAACCAGAGAACACGCTTTATTAGCCAAGACTCAAGGTGTTAACAAAATGATCGTTGTTGTCAACAAGATGGATGACCCAACTGTTGGTTGGTCTAAGGAAAGATATGACGAATGTACAAGTAAATTGGGTCTATACTTGAAAGGTATCGGTTACAACGTTAAGGAAGATGTCCAATTCATGCCTGTCTCAGGTTACACTGGTGAAGGTTTGAAAGAACGTATCAGTAAATCAGTTTGTCCATGGTACGATGGTCCATCTCTACTGGAGTTCTTAGACAACATGAAACATTTGAACAGATACATCAACGCTCCATTCATGTTGCCAATTTCTGGTAAGATGAAAGATCTAGGTACCATTGTCGAAGGTAAAATTGAATCTGGTCACGCTAAACAAGGTGATAAATTATCCCTAATGCCAAACAAGACCACTGTTGAAGTGTTGACCATTTACAACGAAACTGAAAACGAAGTTCCAGCCGCTTACTGTGGTGAACAAATTAGAATGAAATTGAAAGGTGTTGAAGAAGAAGATATCCAAAGTGGGTTCGTCTTATCATCCCTTAAACACCCAGTTAAAACTGTCACTAGATTCGAAGCTCAAATTGCTATTGTCGAATTGAAATCTATCTTGTCTTCGGGTTTCTCATGTGTTATGCACGTCCATACCGCCATTGAAGAAGTTGTTTTCAAACAATTACTACATAAGTTGGAGAAAGGTACCAACAGAAAGTCCAAGAAAGCACCTGCATTCGCTAAGAAGGGTATGAAGATTATTGCTGTTTTGGAAGCTGCTGCTCCAGTCTGTGTTGAAACTTACAACGATTACCAACAATTAGGTAGATTCACTTTGAGAGATCAAGGTACTACCATTGCCATTGGTAAGATCACTAAACTATTGGATTAAGCTTAGCATTTATGAGAGTGGTTGTACATTAATTTACATAATTGTTTCAAAAAATTGTAGCACTGTTTATTCCTCTAATAGGCCCTCTATGTCATGGATCAGGTTTTCAACACCTTGAACCAGGTCTTCATCATAGTTTTGACCGGGTGTGAGTTTGGCATGTGCGAAGTCTATCAAAGAAAGTAAACTCAATGGGGCCAACACTTCTTCCTCTTCTTCGTCATTCTCTTCGTCGTCCTCTTCAATCTGTGGTAAGTCATCTCTGAATACAGGATCATCATTCTCCATCTGTTTCCATCTTGTAGGGTCGTTTTCATAGGCAATAAACAAACTCCCAGATCGTATTCTTAATTCTTCTGATAATAAACAGTTGTAGAGTAATTGTAGCCTAGTGAAGGTGTTCCTTATCACAACTTGTCTCTGATCTGGGGAAAGATTGTTATGTGTAAAGAAGAGCCTGAAGTTCTCCATTACGGTATTGGAATTCAGTGCTCTACCATACCACTTATCAAACGTTATGTAACCTTCATCGCTCTTGGTGACATGATCTTGTTGCTCAAACTTTGACAGATCTGGTATATCGAGGTGGTATAGCTTCATCCCACAAACCCTGTAATGGTGACTACCGGAAGTAGTAGTTTCTGCCACTTTTTGCAGTCTGGCAACCTTCTCATCAGCTGTGTTTTCATCATGTAAAACTTTTCCAAGCTTTATATCAATGATGCTAGGATTTTTGAACCCATGTAGTAGGTTCTTCAATACGATGTATGGCTTTTCATCCTTCTTCTCAACTTGGGAATCCAATGCTTTGATCTCCTCGGTGACCTTCTGTGTCTCAGCAGCCTTTTGAGTGATCCCCTGTTGCAGAGTTCCAACAAATACTGGTATCCAATCGGTCAACTGGGATTCTTCTTCTTGTAGAGCCTCGTTCTTTGCAGCCTTCTCGTTAACAGCAGTATAGAAATCAATTTCCTGCTGGGTCGTCGGTTTGATGAACAAGGAGCCACTTGCATCCGTCAGCATCCCCTCATGTCCCGCAGCCTGGTGCTCTGCCTTTGTTAAGCCGTCCATTTTCTCTCTAATATATTCCTTGAAAGGTGCTGCTAAATGTGTGCCTTTAAAGGCCTTTCATGATGCGATCCGCGAATTCGGTTCTCACCGCCTTTTTTGTGTTTTTTTTAATTATTAAAAAAATCAACACTCGAAACATTTACAGTTGGAACAGCGAACATTAGGCAAAATGAGTGGTAATAACGTATGTTTTTAGTTGTTATCCCGAGATGGAACGAGATAGGACGTGTTATGCGCTTTTACTGAAGGCTTTTCCGGGCAATATTGGGCGTGTTTTGGTGTTTTAAGTTTTCATTATATCGCACCAGTTTTGCCGTGTTTTCAAGAATGTGCTATACGATAGGGGTCCTTTCTGCCAACCAGAACGGCTGAAGGTGGCAATAGAGCGTGGATTATGGTGTCTTATAAATATATTATCTTATGATTGCCCCTACAGTTGCGCACTCAAGCGAAACAAACAAGTCCATTCCTTAGCATTCATCTTGAAACACATTTCATGCATTTATACTAACTGTTTATTTTTAGTACAACAACAACTACGGTTATGAAAGCTCAAACCCATACCAAGAATCATACGAGTTGAACAACTATCAACAAGGTGGTTCCCAAGGTGATGACTTTGTTACCTTCATGAACAACATTTCTGAAATAAACAACGATTTGGAAAACTATAGCCAATTGGTTGACTTAATTCAAAATGGTCAAAGAGAGTTATTAAACGAAGTTAATGAAGAAAATGAAGTTATCTTGAGAAGAAAATTAGACAGTTTGAGTTCTCAAGCTTCTTCATTACAACAAACGTTAAAGTCAAAGATCAAGAGTGCTCAAGCTACAGCCGGTTCTGACTCTGCAAAGAAAGCTCAAGCTGAAAACTCTAGACAGAAGTTCTTAAAATTAATTCAAGACTACAGAGTTGTCGAAGCTGATTACAGAGAAGAAAACAAGGCTCAAGCTGCTAGACAATATAAAATTGTTCGTCCAGATGCTTCAGAAGCTGAAGTTGATGAAGCCATTAACGATGTTGGTGGTCAACAAATCTTCTCACAAGCTATCCTAAACGCTTCAAGAAGAGGTGAAGCTAAGACTGCTCTAGCTGAAGTTCAAACTAGACATAGAGAATTACAAAAACTAGAAAAGACCATGGCCGAATTAGCTCAATTGTTCCACGATATGGAAGAATTAGTTGCTGAACAAAATGTTGCCGTTCAAAACATTGACACCACCGTTGATAATGCTCAAAAGGATATTGAATTAGGTTTAGGTCACACTGATAAGGCTGTTGTTAGTGCCAGAAAAGCTAGAAAGAAGAAGATGTGGTGTGTTTTGATTTTACTAATTGTTGTTATCATTATTGCCGTTGTCATCGCTGTCCCTCTAGCTACCAGATAGAGACACTAACATCACAAAGACGTTTACAAACGACAAAAAATGATTGGTGTTCATTTCGTACTGATGTCTTGACTTTACCTAATACTAGACTCCTTTTTCCTACTGTTTTTCTATTTCAATACCATCATCACATTCGGGGTATCATCTCTAATTGAGGGGAATCCCACTATGAAAAGAAGAGATTTACGCTTTTTGTATACTTATTAATTTTAATATTATTGTTTTGTCTAATTAATTGATTGTAACTACAGTTATTGGTAATTGAAAAAAAAGGTTAATTATATTAAATTGAAAAGAAATATAGGTCAGTGATTTAGTCCTGCATATGATACTAAAAACGTCGAGGAAGCCCCTAAAGGCAACCAAGATCATCAATCAGGGTGGAGAAGTCCTAAGATCGAAAACACCCGAGGGTAGAAATCAATCAATTGTTCTTCCAGTAGCGAAAGTGTTCTAAAGTACTAGAAAACAGTGAACAGGACGAACCCATTCAAAGAGTAAACTAGAAGGCATCGCTCTGGTGATAGTTTCTATACACGCTTCACTGAAGAAGAACGGCTTAAAGAACACCGCCTGGTGTCAGTTAATGCCGGTTTTACTTCAGTAATCCTTTAGTTTATTTAGCGATGGTTATTAATCGTAAATAAATGAAAAGTCGAAGGAAGAAAAAAAAGTTTTTTACTTTTCTCGAGTTCAAATCCCTTATTATGAATCATGTGGCGCCTACCATAAAAAAGCGTCGCTATAGTAACTGTCACTTTAGGGCTACCAATTTACAAAGAATTAATCATTCAATATAAGACGTTACATCTGTTCTTTTCATTTATATACTTTGTTCATTCCTGGTCAACGTAGCCTTCAGGTAGAGCGTTGAATCTTTTCAAGATGGTCTCAATTCTCTTCATACCTTCAACACACTTCTCCATTTCTGGACCATAGGAAATTCTAATGTATGAATACATTTCTGAATCTGTTAATTCTCTGAAACTCAAAGGGTTTAGGTCAAAGAAGATACCAGGCACCACTATGACTTCTTCATGTAGGGCCTCATGGAAGAAACCTAGACAATTCGATAGTTTCCCCGGTAAATGTGATAGATCGACCCAGATATAGAAAGTTGAATTTGGTTTCACTTTGAATTTAAAACCCATCTTCTCAAGTCTATCTAGACAAAAATCTCTTTTGGCTTTGAAGCAGCGCTGCAGGGCAATGGTTTCTTGTTGCACTAGGTCTGGTTTTAAGAATTCGATGGCAGCTTCTTGGAATGGATGATTACAACCACCATCTAAGTATGAACCAGCTGAGCTTAAAGCATTGATGTAATCTTTTGGACCAACAACCCAAGCAATTCTCCAGCCTGGTAATCTAAAAAATTTGGTCATACCGTCAATGATCAACACAGGGTCCTTATTGACGTCTTCTACTTCTGAGGCTGATGATATAGAATCACCTAATTCACCATCGTAGTAATATCTTGAATAGAACTCATCCATGATCAATAAACATTTCTTTCTGCACATGTTGTGGAATTCTTTCAATTCTTCTCTGGTCATGGCTTGACCAGTTGGGTTTCTTGGGTTAGAAGTCAAAATAGCGGATACACCTCTATTTAATTCGTTTTTGAGAATCTTCAAATCAATCTTGTACCCATCAGTTTCATAAAGTGGCACAGGAATTGGAGCAAAGTTCTTGAACAATGATAACATTTCAGCATAGGCGGTGTAATCAGGTAAGAAGAATGATAAGTAAGCGTCACCTAAGATAGCAGCTATCCTTGTTAATGCAGCTCTACCACCTGGGGCGATGTTGACGTTTTCCCAAGTATATTTAGACTCTTTGCCTTGTCTGTAATGTTCGTTATATAGGTTAGCAATGGCTTGTCTTAGTTCTTTGATACCTGAAGTTGGACCGTATTCTCTTGATTCAGTGGAGAACTTGATTGATTCCGGTCTTTTGAAACAACCAGGGATATCTGCATTTTGAGCCATACCTTGACCAAAGTTGACCCAATTTGGATTAGTAGCAGTGTAACCTCTCTCGGCAGCACGGTCAGTGGTCCATAACACACCTGTTGAAGCGTTTTGTTTGTTCAGGGCAGGTAAGTTTACACTTGGATCGGCCAATGGTCCTGGGATAGGAATTGGAGAGTGGGCTCTTTCAGCAGATTGATGATCCTTCTTGACCCTTTGTAGTGGGTTACGAGACCTAATCTGTTCAGGGGTTGGAGAAGGAGTGTTCAGAGCAGCTTGTTTCTCAAAGAATTGAGATGATGAATGCTTTAGAGGCTCAGGTAGAGTGTCCTCAAGGTGGAAAAAGTTCTCGTTATTTGTGGCCATTCTGAGGAGTTTGTGGATTCAACGGTTTCGAGACTATGAAGACGGATACTCCAGCTTTTATCAATAGGAAGTATGGGAATTATGACAACTTTCAGCGGATTTTTAGGCTCGGTTGAGCGCGATGAGCTATGAATATCTCGAAAATATTTTAAGTCCCGAAAGTGTGCGGCCCTTATCAAACGGGCAGACTTAGGCGACTCGGCTCAAGGATCATAGATTGTATAATACACAATAGAAGAACTTACAAATTGAGCAATCACTTTTGGGTAATACCTTACTCTACATTCACCTTTCGTCCATATCGTAAGTTCGCTGAAAGCATCAAAAATTGGTGTCCACGTAGACACCGCCTTTCAATAAAGTCTTAGCTGCGCCAGGCAACACCTCCACTTGCAATTCTTCAAAAGGGTATCTCTCACCATCCACACTCAGCATACCTTCACTATATTTAGGCTTCAGTCTGTATGCTAGCACTTTTGAGTGATGCACCTCTGGGGCATTTATATGCTTACCTGAGTCCAAGCTTAGTAAAATTGGTGTTTGGCGTGTTAAACTAGTTCGAGCATCAAGCATCACAAGGTCAATGGTCCCATCGTTTGGCAGAGCAGCTGGGAAGAATTGAACGTCTTTGGAAATATACGGCATCTTACCAGTGTAGAAAATTCCCAAGTTATTAGCGAAATCTTGATCAACAATATCCCAATCAGATGGAACAGGTTCATTCAAGTCATAATGTAATTGAAAATTCTCCTCTGTAATGTTACGCTCTTGATCTGCGTTCTGAGCGTAATAGTTATCAACATGGGATCTCACGTCGTTCTTGGATTTAGCAGCATATTTGATGGCAATTTCACAGGGATATTTAGTTCTAGTTAACAACTTGTAAACAACGCCTAACTCAAATCTTGCAGACCCCAGAAAACGTAAGTGTTCTGTACCAATATCAGAGTCTGCAATGACACCTACTGTCTGACTTAAGAATGAGACACTTGTATGGTCCCCTTGTGTGACAGCCATAAGATCGACATTAACCACATGGGATTTAACTAACGATAGTGCAGCAAAGGAAGCATCGCCCGTCCCATGACATGATTCAGACATAGCATTACCTGAACCACAAGGGACTTGTGTAATGGCCACTTTGTTAAAGGCTTCGGCACGATCAGGGCGTTGGTAGAACCCGTTGAACACTTCATATGGGACACCATCACCAGAAGCACAGGCGATAATATCATACTTCGACACATCTAATTCCCTAGCAATGTCTGTAGCATGTTTACTGTATTTCGTCTCTAATATCTCGATTTTGGCTTGAGCAGCATTTAAGATTGGGTTTGCCTTCCTCATGAATAGCTTAATGGCTTTACCCTTCCCACCATGAGGGTTCACAAGCACTAGAATGGACTTTTTTGGGTGGGAACCTTTATAACTCTGACGGTATATCTCTGCGACAACGTCATCGAATCCCAAATCATCAATTTGTAAAACTAATGATGTGGGTACAAGGGTCCGTTGTTTCTTTCTGGCAAATACAACTTCGACTTCTCGTGGCCCACTATCGCCCTCTTCGCCAATGTACTTAGCACTCAGGATATCAGTGTATGGGATAAAGCGGCAGCTGGTTACCACCGTGTCAAGGCTAGCCAAGGAGGTGCAACTGACACAACTTGCCAGGGAGACATTGTCATTGGCGTAGCTGATCTGGTCCTTAATCAAGATCCCGTCATCGCTCAAGGCAGCACGCAGGGCAGTGGACGCCCTCACCAGTGCGATGGCAGAGCTTTGAGAGCTGAATGTCATCTGTATAGAACTCTTTATAGTGTCTTTGACCTTACAGACGTTAATGTTTTGGCCCTTTATGTGTAGTTTTTTTCTCATTTTCCCTTCACCGAGGAACCGATGAGATCTCAAAAGAAAAGCCGGTGATGAGAATGTGGTGAGGGGCTATAGCAGCTATTTGAGCTAAGTTAAACGTGTATTGTTTTGGTAGTTTTGTTTTACCAGGTCCTGTATACTGAAAAGAGGACAACCTCAGTGCAAATTTGCAACTGATAAGCGAGAACTTACGCGTTTTTAGTCGTATATCTCTATTATGTGTATCTATGCATGGTCTAGCTCTCGTTTAGCAACGTCTTCACTTCGGTCACAGTCAATAGGGAGCCCGTTGTGTCCACAATCTTCTCGAACTGGGACCTAGACATGCCCTTGATCAGGATATGGATATGTGAAAGGGCCCTGACGCTCTGTAGAGCAGGGAAATTTCTGAACCATAGGACGTTATTAGTATTTAGGCCCAATGTCTCGATAAAGTTTAATTGTACGTAACGATCAATAAGAGCCCTGGTTGATTCCGTAACATCACCTATCTGTGAGTCTGGATCTGACTCAATAGGCAGCTTTGTCCAAACACAAAGGTGTGTAACGTCAATTTCAAAGTTGTATGGGAAGTCATTAGTGATGATCTTAATGTCCTGAGGGCTGGTGAAGAGATATGAGCCCTTAGGCACCAGATCCTGGGTTCCATCTTCGTTGATCCACTTCAAACGCTTGGAAATAATGTAGCTAACGATGTTAAACCCATCATTTGCAATGTCATCTCTGAATTGGTGGTATTTCTCTGTTTGTGAATGATTCCGGTACAAATCGCCTAACGCATTGGTTTCTGGTTTGTTAGTAGAGATTCTTTACTTGACGGATGTACTCTCGAGCTCACCTATGATCTCTCTGGTCTGTTCCCAGGTGATTACTTTGTCGCTGATCTTCATCAAGGTGTAAGAACTCGCCACTTTTACTTATCACTATATGTCAAATTATTTTCGCGTCTTTCCATATAACTTAGAACCCTTATTGTCTCCTGGAACAATGATAGACCTTGGTCGAGAATGTCAAGATATTTCTACCAACAGATGGAGTCATTGGTACTTGGTGCCCATTCGAATCTGACAGTGATCTTAGCTTGATCATCGGGCATGATCCAGGTCCAGACTGAATCTCTACTTTTTAAACCCTCTAACTTATACCCATCTCCTAGTCCATTCCAGTCCTAGTTCAACTCGAAGTGTAAACTATTGTATAATAACGTTAGTGTCTAGTTATCATTGGTACGGCTCCCTGACTTCTTGCACAGTGATCCCTGTCTTTACTTTAAGATCGAGAGTTTGGACCTTCTGTGTTTGTTGTCCGCTACAACGAGGCTGCGTACTCGCATTGTTAGAGATTACACCATACATTGGATAATTCTAAAAGTAATATTAGTATTAGTTCTCATGAATTAGTAACCCAAGATGATTTTCAACTCATAACTGACAAATATAGCTAATGAAATGACCAAAACAGGGTACTGTGCAAGTAAAATGATGGCTAAACAATCCATTTGGGTATGTTTCCCTTCTAATGGTGTATAAAAAGCTGTGAAATATACTTGAGCTGTGGCACTTGGTACGGCCCATGTGATCATCAGCACGAATCTAGAGATGTTATCTTCGATTAAGCCAGATGAATGTAATCGATTAACCCACAGGATACCAATGATTGGTAAAACGATCAATCTGGAGCATACCATGAACAAAGAAGTCTTCCAAAAACCAGGTGGGATCTCTTGGATTTGCAAACGGGCAACTGTACCACCTAGTAATAATAACCCCATTGGAATGGCACCGTTGCCGATATAGATGGTGAAATCCATGAAGAAAGCTAGTGGTGGTAAACGATCTGGTGCCTGATGGATATCAATACTGTTTTTAACAAATAGACCACGGATCCAAGGGACCATCGCACAAGTCAAAGAAAAGAACAAAGCTATGGAAGGAACTCTTTTAAAGTTAATCAAGACGTACTCGAACCAACCAAGTTTATACTTCTTTATGAAAGCATTCCACTTATGATGTTTCTCTAATAAAACCTCCTCATCATCCAAGTTCAGCCCAATCTCTTGAGTCTTTGACATTGTTCTTGCTAATTGTTCAATTGTCTGGTTCCTCAGGAGTTCTGCTTCAGAGTATTCGTCAATCAACGTTTGTGTGTTTTGTGTTCGGGTGGCTCTCGACCTCGTAGAGTATCCTGATCCGTGTGTTGGGATTCTATTCAAGGAGCGGTAGGATGATGTGTTTGAGACTCTTCTTCTCCTCAAAGATTCATTTGCTTCATGGTCAGAAGTTTCATCATCAATGTCTTCGTCATCGTCATCATCATTCACAGCACTACCGACTAATGGAACCACGTTGTAGTTGTAATCTTCCCCTGTTGTGGGATCCTGGTCATCATCTTGGTGTTCAATGGTTTCTTCCTCATCTCTTGGTTTCTCTAATACTTGATCCTCCTCTTCATCTTCTTCCGTGAAATCCAAACCGATCATTTGAAACATCCCAAAATTCATCATCAGAAAAGACTGCACAGCTAAGAAGATACAACTGATAGCAACACCTTTGTCAGCCTCATCAGCGTCAAAGATGACACCAGTACCCATACTTTGAACATATGCAATTGGTAAATCTGAAACATTACCAAATATACCAACAAAGATCAAACCATATACCCATTTTTTGGGCACTGGAGTGACTTTAGATGCAATGAAACCAAGGACACCACCAGTGCCGAACAGTAAAATAGCACTGAGTACTGTAACTCCTATCAGCTTTATCTGTGACCCGGACAAACTTGTGACGATCTTATTGAATACCAGGCAGGGCAGTAGGGCATTGACAACCATATTTGATATACCACGACTGGTCTCCATAGTCATGATATTAGCCTTCACCAGAGCGTAACCAACTGCCATTATCAGGTAGATCTTGATGATGGGCTTACAGGCAATGAATATTACCGCACCCACATCCACACTCATGTTGTCACTGTTTTCGATAGATCTGCCTTCCTCTTCGTTTCAGGCACAGATCTCATTCTTCAAAGTGTGGCCCACTTGACATATTTTTTTTTTCTTTTATTTTTTTTTTATTACCCCGCCGCGATGTTTGCGTGGCCGCACCTCGTCGGATAAATAAAATCTTGAATTGTGTCAAGATTTGTCCTTTATATTTATCCGAAATTCCTTGGAACTTTCTACTGATAAGAAAGTAGGCTGCCGAAAATACAAACACACAAAAATGACAGAAGCCGGAGATCTTTGGGAATTTGATGTCTGCTGTGCTCAGAATATACTTGGGATCTCTTCAGGGCGGTAGTTTTAGACGGCCTAGCGGCCATTTGGTGTGTGTGAGAGGGGAGAAGGGGTGGAGGGCTTATCTGTATACCTTCCTGGTGCTACTGCTTTAATTTTAACAGCCCCCTTGTTCCTTGATCTTGCTGCACGCTTAAGAGTGAGACAAATGGCACCTTATTCCTCAACTGATGACAATAATCATGAAGCAGTGAATGTCAAGGCATGCTGTTTGTCCCCGCAGATTGATATCCAGCTTGAATGGCATCCCATAGGTTTCTCTCTCTCTAAACCAAGAAACTATAGGAGATCCTGATAAAGATCATTGACAGATCTCTTGGGTATTTAACAATAGGAGATAAAGCCCAATCAGGTAATGTACCCGCTTCTCGAGTGCAATCGAATTCTAAAAGTTGCTGATAAGAATTATGTCAAAGGCTATCTCATTGATAATGCTAGTGAGCTGGTTAGTTTGGGAGCTCGTGGGTTTCTCTTAGATTCGATCTATATAAACCCTCAAGATCCCAAAGTTCATCTCTTAGCAATCACTGCGTTTCAAGCTATACTTCTTCTTTCAACATGGAAATACAACCACACGCTAATAAATCTTCGAACGAGAAGATAGAACAAGACAACAAGTTCTCTCAAGATGTGGAAGTGAACGAGCTGGAATCAACCACTCTCTCCGCATTAGATATTGTCGATGATGAGTTCGGTCTAGATCGAAAACAACTTCGTCAAGGTTTGAACCAACGTCATCTTCAAATGCTCGCCTTGGTGAACGTCTTTGGTACAGGTATCTTCCTGTCCTCAGGTGGTATTCTGGCCACCTCTGGGTATGTTATCTCAACTTAAAATACCTCACTCAGGAGATTATCACTAACAACGTCCGTCTAGTCCTGCAGGTACTTTCTTATCATACGCCCTTGTTAGTATCGTCGTTGGTTTGAACCAATTGTGTATGGCCGAATGCGCTTCTTTGATGCCGACCTCCGCCGCTGTCATTCGTCATGCTGAACACTTTGTTGATCCTGCTTTAGCCTTTGCTGACGGTTGGATCTCAGTCTGGAACGGTATCCTACCCACTGAACAATCTGCTGCTGCTCTTGTGATTTCATACTGGACTGATCTCTCCCAAGGTATTTGGATAACTATCATTATAGTGTTGACTATGGGTGCTAACTTCTTACCAATCAGATACTTTGGGGAAGCTGAATTTGTATTCGCCATGATCAAGATAACCCTTTTGGTGACACTGATCATAGTTTCTATTATCATTACTTCAGGTGGTGGTCCAAAAGGTGATCCAATTGGCTTTAGATACTGGAATCAAGAGGCCTTTAAACCATACATAACTTCTGGCTCAGTGGGTAAATTTGCTGGTTTCATAAAAGTGATCTCATCTGTTGTTTACTCCTATGGTGGTGTTCAATCTGTCCCTTCATTGGCTGCGGAAGTAAAATATCCAAGAAGAACGACTTTCACCGCTTGTATCCGTGTGTTTTACAGAGTCACTATCTTAATGGTCTCAGCTGCTCTATGCTTAACTCTAATTGTTTCTCCATATAACACTCAGATTGCCAACTCCACTGGTAATGCCAAATCTTCACCATTTGTTGTCGCTATGAAAAATGCCGGTATTGGAGTCTTACCACATATCGTCAATGCTGCAATTGTTACATCTGCTTTCAGTACTGGCTCTCAAGGTGTTGCTGTCACTGCTCGATCATTGTTCGCTCTTGCCGTTAAGGGCCAAGCTCCAAAGGTCTTCTTAAAGACTACCAGTTGGGGTGTCCCATGGGTTGGTAACTTACTATGTGGTATCTGTATGCCATTAGCCTATATGAACTTGTCATCGTCTTCAGCTAACGTGTTCAATTGGTTCCAAAACATTGGTGCTGCCAAGCAGATGTTTGAATGGTGTATTATTGCCGTTAATCATATATGTATGACCAGAGCCATGAAGGTACAAGGTATTCCAAGATCAAGATTACCACATTCCGTGAGAATTACACCAATCAGTGCCTGGATCTCTTTCTTCTTTTCCCTTTTATTCTTACTGATCGGTGGTTTTAAAAATTTTGTTCATGGTGAGTTCTTAGTTAGCTCATTCTTCAGCGCTTACTTCGTCATCCCATTAGCTATCGTCTTATTCACTTTCTGGAAGTTCTTCAAGAAGACAAAGTTTTGGGATCCAGCTGAAGTTGATCTGGAAAGTCTATTCAGGGATGTCGAAGATAATCCAGAGCCTCCAATTGAAAAATTGAAGGGATGGAGATGGATTACAATCTTATGGTCTTAAGGTACAGGCAACTTTTAAGTGTTTCAGTACATAAACTTGATTTAAAACCCGTATTTTGGTATGAGACCCGTAGATAGTACTCAGCCTGTGGATTGCCCTATCTCTCAGATACGACAACTGACAGTGGTAGCCCTCTTGCCCATACTCTATGGAAGATTTCAACAAAATAGTGTTTTCAAACTATAAGTACTGTCTGACACCTCCCTTCTCATTTTCAAGAAAACGCGCCAGTGGTTTAGCGGTAAAATTCAAAGTTGCCATCTTTGAGCCCCCGGTTCGACTCCGGGCTGGCGCATTACAAAGCATGAAAGTGCTTAGATTTTTTTTTTTGGGTATTGGTTGAATGAATAATTGTTTCATTCAGTCCTGTTTTATTCCTGATTCATTGTTGGAGTCGATGGACGACTATGCCTCTTTTTTTTGGCTTTTATATCATCTCGGAGTCTCTAATGGAGGCTCCGGTTATAAGACGGCCAAAGTGGTACGGGGAGGAAGAAAAGAAGGGAAACATGACTACTCTATGTGCATTTAAGAAACGTTTTATATTTAGCTCAATATCCTTTGTTTCTTTAGCTTGGTTCTAGCATCTCTTTCTATTCTGTTCAAATTAATCTTTTCAATCTGGGAATTCCCCATAGTTAGCTTGAACCAACGGTCATATAGATTGTCTTTATCTTCGATCTCCTCGTACTTTCTAGGGCATTCACAGTGACAGCCAACGCCAAATTCCTGTGAATTTTTTGCCTGATGAAAATCCCCACTGATGATTCTGCTGGCTGGACAATGCGTGATCGAAGTGTGGGTATACCCAATGTCTCTGAAGTAATGAATCTCCTCAACGTCTAATAAGAACCCCAATGCCAACGAGTGTACCGGAGCATCACCCCAACGTTCTTTGTAAAATCCCTTTGACTTATCCAAATACTGGAAGTACGATTCGTAAGTTGGATTATCCCATAGGTCGACCCTAGCGATTTCAAAATTAGTCCAAAAGTGCTTCAAATTGTAATTCTCATCATCGATAGTTTCTCCTTGTAAAGAGGGCATACGAGACTTATCCTTTGCCCTTAGTGCTAATTCATGGATGGCTTTTTCCGGTAAGTCAAAGTCTGTATACTCTGGATGTTTCTTGTATCTGACTTCAGTGTTGATCTTCTTTTGAAGACCCTCCATAAGGACAACTTCATTGGCTCTTGATTCCAATTGCCATCTCTCATAGATATTCTTGTAATACTTCTCATAACGCTTCTCATTCAATTTTTCAAACCTCTCTTTAGAGTTCTCCACAAATAATTTCCATGAAGATTTCGTACTGATATTATTCTTCTTTAACCACGCCTTGGTCATTCTGAACAAGTTAGGGATGGTCTCTATCCATTCTTCATTAATGACCACAAACCCATACTTCTTCCCCCTCTTCTGCATTTCATCAAATGGATCACGCACAATGTTGCAATAGAATTTGACTTGAGGTTCAACTCTCCAATACCATTCGTATTTCCTCACTAATGGATGCTTATAAAATCCGCCGGAGAAGAATCGACACATTTTGTGGTATGATTCTAGTTGCCCATAATAGATCCCCTTGTCTCCCAGACTTTTAATTGCCTCTTCGTACTCTGGTGAGGTTCTAACATCTTTTGGGAATTCCCAAAGTTCTTGGTCGACTTTGCCAAATTCAACTTTGATATCATTAGGAATCTCTTTTAAAAGTCTATCTTTAAATTCTTCGGTGAATTCCTGGTCGTTCAAAATTGTCCATGGGTATTTGAACACGGAATTGAAAACATCATGATGGTTCCTAATGGTCTTTATGGCATCTTCCAAATCTTCATTTCTAGCAAGCATCAACATGGTCGCATTCTGCCTCGTACCAGCGAGGACATCATCTTCAACACGACACTTCTCACTAGCAAAGCTGAACGGATCAAACACTTTTGAATGGTATCGTTGTCTGGAGTGTGCGTTGAGATCGATTGGTTGTGAAAACGCGCTGATGTATTGTGTGCAATATATCAGTGAGATCAATAACAGTAGCAGCAGAGGCAATACAAGCCGAAGGTGGACGTACACAGTACCAACTTTGTACTTCGTTGATAACATATGTCGTACGGACGTCATATCCGGGCAAGTTCTTTGGTGTAAGAGGGTCAGTGATTGGTGGCGTTGACTCCAGTTGTTTTCTGTATATATGGTGGTTCGGGCTTCAGTAAAATTTCTTGTGGATTTTTTACGCGACGCAGGAACTTGATCTGGCTTAACAGAGTTGTGAAGACGATTGAACTCATCTTGAGGCCTGTGGTCAATGATGAAGTGGTGCTGCTCTGGAGTTTAAATGTGTACTGGCTGAGTACTTGATGGGTGAAAGGTTTTGTCTCTTGAAGAGACAAGAAGCTGCATTGATACCTCAGACTCTTGTACTCGGGGGGCGCCGGAACATTAAAAAAAAAAATAATGAAAACCGAAGCGGACAAGAGGACACAAGCTCGACACGGCATCGTCACGACCTGCCGCGAGGACTGAGGCCAGTCCTGCACACCAACCTCGGCGACGGGTCAGTCGTCAGCGAAGACCGCAACGGCAGGACGACGATGTACACCCTCAGCGAGGGCCGCGATGCTCC